>OY757025.1:99443250-99850750 GCA_963580285.1 Lucinisca nassula | reverse complement strand
CGAAAACACAACCGTATAGATTTCCCCCCCCCCCCTCAAATCCACTTTTACAGTAAAAGTGGGGTTTACTGGGCCATACATCATTTTTCTTATTTCTGCTCAAAAATAGATTGTGGGTACTCTTGAGGCGGTTCTAACAAGTACCCACAGTCTTTGCTTTAACATAGATTGTGGGTACTCGTTAGAATCTCCTCGACGATGAGAAACCAAAGTTCGTTGCACACGCGCATTTTTTAAGAATCAGTCCCTATTCTTATGGGTTGGTTCATGTATGCCTCCTGTCATACTCCGCAGACACAAGGCAACCGCCCATCGGAGCTTGGAGAAATAGATTTGGCTGTATGGTGCTTCCACGCAGAGCTGAAACTGACTGCACATGAATAATGATAAACCACTTAGAAGGACTGAGTCAAAGGACTGAGTTGGTGAGCGTGGGACCGTCCAATGCATATAAGCCCTATTGGTTTCATTGGGCGGCAGGGCTTGAGATGTCATTTCATCTCAATGTCGGGTAAAAGTCCTACAAAATTTGAAGCAAAGTCTCCAGAACGACCAAAATGAAGTTGACGGGAAAGCAAAAATTCAATTTAGTAAATCAAATAAACAAACAAACAAAACCCTATTAGTTCTTTTTTTAGCGTATCGGCCCAGACATCACTATCTATGTCATATCGAGACCGTCAATTTACATAACCACACGTTTCCTTGGCATGCTTATAAATAAGCCGAAGCAGTTAGTCAGTACCGTGCACATTCTTTCGCCAAAAACTGACAAGATCCAGTCTTGATTCAGCGTATGGGAAAGGGAGTGGGGGATGAACGTAGAAAAGATTTCATGAACAATCTCTAGGTTAGGATGTTGGTGACCCGGTAGGTATCGAGCACGCGACCTACTGACCACCAGTCAGAAGCGTATCCGACTGAGCTAAATTGTCCGAGCCGGTTTCAAAGCTTTAGTGACCGGACGTAGGGCGCCGAAAGCATCTATTCATCATTTTGCAAACGCGCCTTTCAAGTGCATTGTAAATTTTACCACACACACATACACACAAAAAAAAAAAAAACACGCAAAAAATGAAAATTGAGATTTTTTCTTATATCTGCATAAAACATGGATCGTGGGTATTCGTTAGAACCGCCTCGATGAGGCGGTTCTAACGGACACCCACAATCTATGTTTTAGAGCAGAAATAAGAAAAATAAGGTTTAACCCTGTAAACGACAGTTTCACTATTAAAAGTGGGATTCGAGGCGGGTCAGAATTATATAGGTATATCATTTTCGTGATGTTTTTATTGTGAATACCCTTGTTTACATTTCGTATAAAGGTTTACAAGGCTTCGAGCGGGTCAGAATTATATAGGCGTATTTTCGTGATGTTTTTTTGACGAAGACCCTTGTTTACATTTCGTATATGGGTTTACAAGGCTTCGAGTGGGTCAGAATTATATAGGTATATCATTTTCGTGATGTTTTTATTGTGAAGACCCTTGTTTACATTTCGTATATGGGTTTACAAGGCTTCGAGCGGGTCAGAATTATAAAGGCGAATTTTCGTGATGTTTTTATTTCGCAGACCATTGTATACATTTCGTATGCGTTTACAAGCATCACGAAAACACGCCTATATAATTCTGACCCCTTGAATCCCACTTTTATATAGTAAAACTGGGGTTTACAAGGGTAAACCTTATTTTTCTTATTTCTGCTCTAAAACATAGATTGTGGGTACTCGTTAGAACCGCCACGATGAGGCGGTTATAACGAATGTCCACAATCTATGTTTTGAGCAGAAATAGGAAAAATATCACAATTTTTCCTCTTAACATTTTTGTTTTTCGGCGAAAAAAAATACAATGTATTTGTATAGGCGTGTTTTCGAAATGGCTATACACTGTTTCCATTTATTTCCGGGTTGTGGTTGGGTGTGGCGAAATTTTTCTGTATCTAATGTCTCCCGGGCACCTAACAGACATTGGCTTTCCGCCCTGATGCCCAATGAAACCAATAGGGTTGGTATGCATGGACGGTCCGACTCGCAGCACATTGCCTGGCCAAGCTTAGACCACACAAGCGGTTTACCATTACTCATGTCGGTTTCAGCTCTGCGTGGATGCATCTTGCAGCCCAATCGATTTCTCAATGGCCCGATGGGCGGAGGCCAGCAGCTGGACAAGGTAAGGGTGGGGGGGGATGTTGTTAAATGTATTTCTTCTAATTCATCAATTCTTTTCTTTTTTCCATTTTCTTCCCTATCTTTTTTTTTTTTTTTTTTTCATCTCCTTTACCAACTCTTCTGGCTCCCACATTGGAGACGACACGAAATGACTCACAAAGGTTGACGTGTCATTATATATATAAACCACAACACAGGCAAAATATAGATCTCGGTTCTCGATAGAACCGCCGTCATTACGATAACACACCCGTGCGACATAGTGGATTTTTTTCACACTTCCAAAATGGCTACTTTTCTGACGAATATAATTATGTGATATTTTTGTTAATTTTACTTCCAGCATAGGTTGTGGGTGCTCGTTAGAACCGCCTCATTTAGGCGGTTCTAATGAGTACCCACAACCTATGTCTTGGAGCAGAAATAAGAAAAATAATGTATAGCCCCGTTAACCCCAGTTTTCCCTATATAAAGTGGGGTTTAGGGGATATTCATTTCATGAACTTGTTCACGTAATGCACATGGGAGACGGCACAAAATGACTCGCAAGGGTTGACGTGTCATTAAAACCGAACACAATCAAACTAGAGATCGTAGGTCCTCGTTAGAGTCACCGCAATGAGCACTCACAATCTATATTTGCAACATATAAGGGTATCTGAGAAAAATCTCACATTTTCTTCTGAAACTTTGCATTCATACAGCATTCAGACAGAATCACATTGCATGTATATTGTTGTACATGTAATAACATAGTGTATGTACATATACAAACAATGTTTTGGGAATATGTGAAATGCTTGGTCATTTGTATTTAGCGCATATGTGGTTGTGTCGCCTTAACCACTCATTAATCAAACCATAGTTGAAAAAAAGAAAGAAAAGAAGAAAAACAAAGAAAGTAACACGTGTTTTTTCATATGTGTCATTATTTCTCTGAGGGAAAATTGTGACCCGTTTTAACCCATTTAGTACCGGAAACCCCAAAACGGGTACCAGGGTAGACGGTGCAGGCCAAGATCAGACGCCGCAGAACGCGGCGTCTGATCAGGGCCTACACTGTTTGCGAAAAGGTAAGGCATTTTCCAAATAAATTTGGAAGAAAACACAACCTGACACCCCTAAATTTTGAAAGAGGAAGATTCCATTTGGTACAAAAAGGGTTTTTGTTTCTTTCGAAAATTTGCATTCATACAGCATTCAGCACGTATATTGTTGTACATGTACATGTAATGACATAGTGTGCATGTATCTACAGACACTTTTTGTTGCATATGTGAAATGCTTGGACATTTGTATTAAGCGTATGTGTGGTTATGTCGCCCTAACCACTTATTAATCAAACCATAGTTTGTAAACCGTAAAAAAAGGAAAAAGAAAAACAAAGAAAGTAACGCGTATTTTTGATATGTGTCATTGTTTCTCTGAGGGAAAATTGTGACCCGCTTTAGGAGATGTATACAGGTTACAGTTACAACGTACTATCGCCTGAGTTACAGAGAATTATAATGTTTTAATATTTGCTTAGACGTGCACGCACATGTGTGTTTGTGTGTGCGCCTGTTTACATGGGTGTGTATACGTGTTTGTTTATTTTGCTTTAGATTCTCCTACAGTATATCATTAAATGCTATTTTGCAATCATTACGAGAACACGCCTATACAAACACTTGTAGCCTTTATCGCCGAAAAAAAAAAGAAATTTGTAAGCTAATAATTGTGATATTTTTCTTATTTCTGCTCAAAATATAGATTGTGGGTACTTGTAAGAACGCGGCCCCCGCCCGTCGGGGCTTGAAGAAATAGGTGGGCTGCATGATGCTTCCACGCAGAGCTGAAACCGACTTGCACACGAGTACTGGTAAACCGCTTAGAGGATCTAGACCTGCCCAGGCAGAGCGGTGCGAGTCGGCCCGTCCATGCTTTTAAACCCTATTGGTTTCATTGGGCGGCAGGGCTTGAGATGTCATTTCATCTCAATGTCGGGTAAAAGTCCCACACAATTGGAAGCAACGTCTCCAAAATGACCTTTGCAGTGTTGACGGAGACGCTAAACCTCAAATCAACCAACCAACCAACTTGTTAGAACCGCCTCATGGAGGCGGTGGCGGTTCTAACGAGTACCCACAATCTAAATTTTAGAGCAGAAATAAGAAAAATAAGGTTTACATCAATGTACCCCTGTAAACCCCACTTTTACTTTATAAAAACTGAGAATCAAGGGGACAAATGTATTTATGCGTGTTTTCGTGATGTTAAGATTTTTGACTATTATTTTCAACAACAACAAAACAAAAAAACAAAACAAAACATATATAAAAACGCTAATTTTATATTTTAGTGTACCACTAATTCTTGTCGGCGACTGCTGTTTGTGATCCTTTTATTTCTCTGTACTACAGTGATGTTTAGTGACCTCACGTAACGTGTTGTGACGTCAGCCTCGACGGCGGCGCATATAAGGTCTTGTATTCAACCAGTGGATTTATCAAACACGCGAGAATATTCGATTTTGGGTAACAACACCAGGGTTTGAACAGAATTTCTATCCCAAGCTAAAACTATTTATTTCCTTAAATGGTGTGCAAGACATTGCCCTCACCCACTTTTCTAAGACCGTCGGAAAAAGAGGAGCAAGATAACAATTCTGAATAATCACTGTGACCATTTCATTTACAAAAAAAGCAAAAAAATAAAAATAAATAAATAAATACAAAATAAAAATATAAAAAAAAAAATAAAAAATAAAAAAATAAAAATTAAAAAAAAAAAAAAAAAAAAAATAAATTGATTCAGTTGTAGCCTTCAATGTGTATCTAAGGATTACAACATGACGATAACACACCCGACATAGTGCATTTTTCACATCTCCGAAATGGCTACTTTTCTGATGAAAATTCGAGATATTTTTCTTAAAAATACTGCAAACATAGGTTGTGGGTGCTCGTTACAATCGCCTCACTGAGGCGGTTCTAACGAGTACCCACAACCTATATCTTGGAGCAGAAATAAGAAAAATAATGAATACCCCCGTAAACCCCAGTTTTCTCTATATAAGGTTGGGTATAGGTGGGTCTTCCTTTCATGGACTAGTTCACGTGATGGAAACTGCTCCCCTTTTCTACAGATCTGTTTTGTTTGAATTGCAATACGAGGACTGTTCAAATATGAATGCAACTAATCACTTAAAATGATTCGTGATAGATTTCGATAAAAAATTTATTGTGTCCCCTCAAAGTATTCCCCTTTAACAGATATGCAAACTTTCAGTATTCTGATCCAATCATTGAATGCATTTTGGTAGTCTTTTCGAGGTATACTATGAAGGCACTGGAATATTGCAGAACCGAGGTGTTTGCGCTGTACAAATTTTCGACCAGAAAGGTATTTTGTCAGCCGCGGGAACAAAAAAGACACACGGGGCAAGGTCAGGGGAATACGGGGGGTAAGGGAGTTCAACAACATTTTCCTGCTTCAGATAGTCTTGCACAATGAACGCCTTGTGCGATGACGGATTGTCATGTAGCAATCTGACATTGGCCAAACCAGTTGCGAGTCTTCGTTCTTTGAAATATTTCTCAATTTTCGAAGAACTTTATTCTTGTAAAACTTTGCATTTACATATTTGCCTTTAGGCACAGCAACCTGAATAGCAGGGCCCTGATTTGAAAAGAATATGGCATACATTACCTTCTTAACGCCCATGGTCCGCTTTGCAATGTATGGTCTTTTGCAATACTTTGTTGCCCATATTTTGTTCTGAATCTTTCGTTTTGGCTCAAAAAAGTGAACCCATGTCTCGCCCCCTGTGACAACATTAGCGAAAGACCGTGCATTGTAACTTGGAAACTTTTTAAGCAACTTCTTGGCGCACTGAACGCTTGTCTTTTTCTGCTCATCTGTCAAGAGATGGGGAATCCATCTTGCACAGATCTTTCTCATTTTCAAATCCCGTTTCAGAATTGTATGAGCTGCTCCTAATGAGATGCCAAACATACTAGCTATTTGCCTAGTGGTGTATCGTGCATCGGTAGCAACTATTTCATTCACTCTAGCAACCATCTTGGCAGATGTTGCTCTTTTCGGGCGACGATCATGTGGTGCATCTTCTGTTGAGCCTAGCCCACAGCTGAATTTCTTACACCAACGAAAAACTGTCGGAAAAGACATTTCATTATGCCCATAAACCGAACATATTTCATCAAAAATGTCTTTGCACCGTATACCAAGAATACAATAATTCTTAATATAGGACCGTATTTCAACGGCGTACTCTGACCTTCTTCCAACCATGTTTTGTATTAGTATACAAGAGTAGACAGTGTTTATTGAACGATATACATGGCTAAAGTGGACGGATTGGTATCAATGTATAGGTAAAATGTTTTTCTACGCTATGATATTTATTTCGAGGTGATTTTCGCATTAGTGCATGAGAAAACGTTCTAGGACAAGTATAAAATTCTATGGGCCATGTGAACTTTTATTTGCCGCTTGTGCTGGACAAATGGCTCAGGAAATAATTTGACAACCCCTGGGTGGGGCATAGGTCCGACCGATTACGGGGGACCCCAACGCTGGTATCACTGAATGTCATAAGTAATTAGAATATACAAAATTAATCCATAGTTTCTGTAGTTTACCTGTAGCACACTGAAAACACTTTGAATGAACAATCGGTAGTTAATTCGTCTGTATCTGACACCGTAAGGGAACAGCGGTAAGAAACGTCCTAGATGAGGCCCACATGTTGACTAATACTGACGACAAACCTCCTAGCAGTCACCCGTATGTTCATCCATACTCCTGGAAAACCTTACAGCTGTAGGAGCTAATGTTCATTCACACACGTGAATGTGTGAAGAAGCAGTGAGCTATACCAGGGCAACCACCCTCAAACACTATATGTTCAGCCATACAGGGTAGAAACTTCATAGCTGTGATATACACAGTAAATCATTTACCACATAGAGCAACCTCAAAAACCACATTTACGAGGACTGTTCAAATATGAATGCAAGTAGAACGTTTTCTGATGCACTTATGCGAAAATCACCTAGAAATAAATATCACAGCGTAGAAAAACATTTTGCCTATACATTGATACCAAACCTGTTAAAATCCGTCCACTTTAGCCATGTATATCGTTCGTTAAACACTGTCTACTCTTGTATACCAATACAAAACATGGTTGGAAGAAGGTCAGAGTACGCCGTTGAAATACGGTCCTATATTAAGAATCATTGTATTCTTGGTATACGGTGCAAAGACATTTTTGATGAAATATGTTCGGTTTATGGGCATAATGAAATGTCTTTTCCGAAAGTTTTTCATTGGTGTAAGAAATTCAGCTGTGGGCTAGGCTCAACAGAAGATGCACCACATGATCGTCGGCCGAAAAAAGCAACATCTGCCAAGATGGTTGCTAGAGTGAATGAAATAGTTGCTACCGATGCACGATACACCACTAGGCAAATAGCTAGTATGGTTGGCATTTCATTAGGAGCAGTTCATACAATTCTGAAACGGGATTTGAAAATGAGAAAGATCTGTGCAAGATGGATTCCCCATCTCTTGACAGATGAACAGAAAAAGACACGTGTTCAGTGCGCCAAGAAGTTGCTCAAAAAGTTTCCAAATTACAATACACGGTCTTTCGCTAATGTCGTCACAGATGACGAGACATGGGTTCACTTGTTTGAGCCAAAACGAAAGATTCAGAACAAAATATGGGCAACAAAGTATTGCAAAAGACCATGCATTGCAAAGCGGACCATGAGCATCAAGAAGGTAATGTATGCCATATTCTTTTCAAATCAGGGCCCTGCTATTCAGGTTGTTGTGCCTAAAGGCAAATATGTAAATGCGAAGTTTTACAAGAATAAAGTTCTTCGAAAATTGAAGAAATATTTCAAAGAACGAAGACCCGCAACTGGTTTGGCCAATGTCAGATTGCTACATGACAATGCGTCATCGCACAAGGCGTTCATTGTGCAAGACTATCTGAAGCAGGAAAATGTTGTTGAACCCCCTCATCCCCCATATTCCCCTGACCTTGCCCCGTGTGACTTTTTTGTTCCCGCGGCTGAAAAAATACCTTTCTGGTCGAAAATTTGTACAGCGCAAACACTTCGGGTCTGCAATATTGTAACGGAACACCACCTGGTCAAGCAGTACATCAATTTATATGGTCAGGATATGATGGTGCTGTTACAATAAATATATGTGGGTTCGACCTGGGTCGTACACTAAACTACCGGAAAGAGAATACACAGCCAGCCATTGGTTCAATTTCTTAAATTTATTTTTGTTTCCCCTAACAATAGTGTGTGCAGTCTATAGTAAGCTATCTTATAAGGTTAACTTATAATTATGGTATGGGTGAACAGAACAATAAAAAAACAAATTACTGCAGTCGCACATTATAACACCTAATTTAACAGAACGACTACGAGTATACATTTGCTAACGGCCTAAAATGCTAACATTAAGCTAGAAAGATTTTCTTTAAGATATGCGTAAACATAACATTCTATCATTGCACATTACATTGCGTCAATTCATTGAACGTTGAATGTCACACCAATGCAAGAGATTGGATTCCACCCAAATAGGTACATTAAACAATTCACCTAAATGGGCGCAATAACAATTCCACCTAAATGGGCGCACCAACAATTCACCTAAATGGGCGCACCAACAATTCACCTAAATGGGCGCTCCTAAATGGACGCACCAAACAATTCGCCCTTATTATAGAACAGCCAAATCAAAGTAAATTACAACCCAGGTGTTACTAACAATCACTTCTGTAAAGCCCACAACACTGTAACAAACAGGGCTGGTATTGTTTACAATCAGCGCCCACGAAGGAGGTGTCCCTATCTAGGTGTACCAATCGGATTCAGGTTATTAGAATGGCTACAGAGCAAGTATTGGATCTATATTCCTTTTTTAAAGTGTTTATAAAACCATAGGGGATAGTAGGTGATATTATTAGATACACTCAGCAAGACAAAGATAGGCTTTACGTATGTGATTGCAAATAGTTGTTTAACCCATTCTCCTATGATTGACTAATGAATCTTTCCCTAACCGTTGCCGTTATACAACGCAGTCTCTTAAAGAATAATCAGTTTGTCATCTAAGAAGAAATTCTTTACAGTTGACCTTGTGTTAACTATTAAAGTCAGTTAAGAGGTATTCTACAAGGTGCAAATTTAGTCCCACTGCAATTTAATTATAATAGCCACGCCTAGCTAGGTGGAAGCTTTCCTATATAGGTGGAAGACACAAACAACCTTTACTAGATCATACTTGTCATTCACGTGTGATCATGCAACATCTAGATTCACACGTTACTACTAACAACATTTGACAAGATACCAACACTGCATCGACTCCACCTAAACCACACCTAGATAGGCGCAAACCTCACCTAGATGGGTGAAATGTCACGCCTAGGTAGGCGCAAATCACGCCTAAATAGGCGAAATCCCCTTAGCTAGGTGATCTACTACTTTGAATAAAATTCCCATTAAACAAGATAATTTACGTTTTAACACAGTCATTATGTTAACAATTTAAGTTACTTAACATGCTTTATAAGGCATACCAAAGAGTATTTTCCTTTAATAGTCAGAAAAATAGTCGCTCACAACGTGCAATATTAAGTCCCTACTTGATACTGATAGAACGTCCTTTCCCAGCCAGGCGGAACTCATCCCAGATAGGTGCAAGTACAATTCCTTGAAACGTATAGAAATCGGAGTTACTAATTCATAACACTCTACAAGTTGCTACAACATGCTTTGACAAACACCACAAACAGCAACTAGGTAGACCGTTAATGAAGTACCTTCCACCCATCCTGACAAGGACTCATTCAGCCTAGCTAGGTAAAACATTCTTAATTAGGCGAACTAACCATCCCAAGTCGATTTTACTTTATCCGAGCCAGGCAAATTCCTCTGGTTTAGGCATAAACGAATGTTGCTTTAAATGCACGATATTAAGTTTGAAGCTCATAGACAGCTTAGAAGTTGCTACACCACGCTGTCAGAAGCGAAGTATATCCTGCAACAGCCCAAACAGTCTATGTTTTAAATATTCGCCCACCTCGGCTTCGCCCACCTCGGCGCTGCGTAACAAGGACTATGCCTAGCTCGGCGCAAAGCTTGACCTTAGCCAAAATTATCAACAAAGAGAGTATTCAAAGTTATGGATGCTTATGAAGAGCCATTAATTTATAATTAATTTATATAGATGTATTGATAACCTGTGCCAACGTCGCCTAAAAGTAAATAAATAACTAACTAAATGCTCCTCACAGTTGGACGCATGTTTCGCCTATATAGGCAAAACATTCGCCCAGATGGGAGTGCCGGGTCAACAAACAAGCAAATATAATTCAGCCTCAGGCATAGACAGTCTAAGCCACACCATACTTCCAATCTAGGCGAACCTAGTCGCGTTTCAGCTATATGAAGCCGAAACACGACCTAGGTGCCTCAACTTGTTTTGGCAAAAGCCACAGCAGGTTGCTCGCAACAATCAGCAACACTGAACTTCAACCGAAACGCTCCTTATATACCCTCCAGGCTCGCGCTGGATGACGTTGTGCCTGGATGACGTCACATTCCTTACCATGCTACCAAGCATACGGAACGTTCGGTTTTTATGGTATGTTCAGTGCGCAAAGAGTTCGAACAGCTGAGCAAAAAGTAAACAAACATTTGATGGAAAATACTGTTTCAAATGCGAAAGTGTGAGCATAAAAAGAATATGGATACTAAAATAAACAATAGATATTTATGGTTATATATGCACTTGGAGATGACATGGCTATTTTACACAGGATATACTCGACAAAGTTGGCACATGGTTTGCATCGGCTACGGCTATTTCGGACCGAAGATCGGTATGTACATTTTGTTAAAACAGATATAAATGAATCTAAACAACAATGAGAACATTTGTACATAGAATTACAGAGAATAGCCAGACGCCGTTACAACAGCCCCCTACCTTGAAAAGGCATGGACCCCATGTGGAATGTTATGTAAGTATACAGCTTGGAAAGTAGCAGTTGCATTTCTGCAATACATAAAACAATGAAGGAGGCAACTGGCTATTATCATTATTCATCCGTTAATATTAATTTTACACAAATTAATACTAGTACAACTTAATTTTTGTCTATAAAGTTATCCATATTGTTGACACTTAACTTACGAATCAATTCACACACAAGTTCACCCACAAAATTTCTGTTTCAATTTTTCTTCTGAAGGCTACCTTCCGAATTGTAACCATTACAAGCAACTTGCTTGTGTCCGGTTACGAAGTCGGATTCACCTACCTGGATGACGAATGATCTCAAAAGTGGACCTCTTAGGCTCATTCAAAATCGAGGCAGGTTGTAAGAACAATTTAAGCTTAAATTATGGTAACCATTGCCTAAAATGAACACTAAACTGCTGATTAACACACAGTCGAAAAGAGCTAATTATTTAGATAACACTGACAGGAAAAACAAATTTACATGGACATAGCAATAACACTTTCATACATACACCTTTTCATCCCTCTTTTAAAGCAACTGGATAGAAAGATATGGAAGATTAGCTGCATATATGAGCAGAAATCGTGGCAAATCTCAAGATACTATTTTGTCTATGCAGTAAGTGCAATACCACAACATCTCGTATCAAATAAAAGCTATTGTAGTCATGTAAGTGCTATATATGAACCAAACAAAAGCCAACTCCTTCAATCCAATATCAAAACAAAGAGTGATACGGATCACACCTCATATTTGTAAGAGAAAGAAAATACATATACATAAGTCTCTAACATCGGACAATGTCTTGAATTCGTGATATACCTTAATAGCCATTGAGTTTTACATCGCTAGTTAAAGGACACATTTGCATTACAAAATGCTAGTACTCATCTACATCAGACAACGACTGTTATTGCCTGCTGAACATGCATACTAGGCATCAACACACTCTGAAAAACATCCATTTAGTCATGTGTCCGGCCTCCAAATACTTCTAACTTTTGTATAAGTTAACATTAAGGTATTTCAACATTTAGTCCACAGTGCACATAAAACTAAGATAATTTGATTTTATGATTATATTTCTTAGAAACTCAAAAAGTGTTTATTGTGTAAACTAAAGCAAGGAACCTAACAATACAAGGATCTCACTGTAAGTTGCGTTCTATGACCGTTAACAAAATTTGTTGCGTGTGAAATTCAAATTACATACATACATGGAAAAACTAAGCAGCTAACAATTCAATGCAAGATTTACCAAGCCTTGGAATTAACTTAAATGAATTAAAAGTGAATCCAAGATTAGTAAATCTGTAAGGCAGTCTGACCGATAAATCCAATGAACATCTTAAATAACTAACTGAATAGCATTAACTCGTTTTATGCATGCACCACCCAGAAAGACATATAGTATACAGATCTATGTATCTGACCAATGCTTTCAAAGGTTAAAAAAAAACAGACTGCAATCCAGACAAAGATGAGGCTGTCTGAAGTATACAAAATTCATGAATAGCAATATGGGCGCCAAAATTCTACACGGTTCATGTCAATTAGCGGTCAAGTAAAGTAAAGTATCATGTCAAAATATGATCTTGAATCTCAACAAAATAATTCCAACATACAGTCTTGCATACACTCATACAGAACAGGTCTTGCAGTCACATTAAATGCCATGCAGCCATGAAAACAACATGAACATAAAACCAGAAACTCAACTACCTCCTTCAGACTCACGAACCAGAACTTGAATGACATTTGAGCAGTCACCCAAGATTAAGGCTAGCGAATCCCCTACAGAAGTACTTGTGTCTCAAAGCAGACATTGCCAAACTGTTGTAACCATGCGAAAAGGCATTACATTTTTTTTACAACCATTTAAGATTAAAAACTATTACCATTAGCCAAATTCATCAAATGCTAAATGCAGTCAGGATATATCTGAAGTCATGGGGACATTTTACAACTGTTTCCACGCAACTCCTTTATTTACTTTTGTTTTATTTTTAATATAGCTTTCCCAAAACGTTTTCCGTACAAGAACTTCATTGCATTATAAAATTCTTGCACAGAAATATCCAGGAGAAAAGATAATTGTTAAAGTTACAACCAGTTGATTAAACTATCTAACAATAGCTTGCACAAGTCTGTAGAGGAAACATTCTTGGAAGATTATCATGATATGTGAAGAATAACTCAAGACTCTTCAAACAAATCATGTTAACTTCGAAAATTTTGACGAAAAGAATGTACTGCAATTGACAAGTATTTATAAATTATAATTATGATAAAATTTGGTAACCAGATCTCTCATTTTAAGTAATGCTATCTCCACAGACAGATGACTATGGTTCTACATAATTCCACGAAAATATACATATACTAACTATGCATTATTTCTAACTTAGCGAATCTAATTCCATGGTCTTCTTTCAGTTGGTTTCGCGGTATTCTAATGTCTCTCTATAAATGGTAATGAGGGTTTATGTTTATTTTCTTCAGAATTTCCTCCATTTTAGTCCATTTGCTTCAATTTAAAGTGTACATATTTAAACGCGAATTATACTTAATTATAATTTAATTTCAATTGATCTGAAAAACGGGCTTAAACGCGATTTCTTTTATCGTGTATAGTTGACTCCATTCTGCGTCATCTCCCCAGGTATACCATCTTCCAACGGTCCATATGCCAATATGAACCAGCATCATTCAGTTCATATATGTATATGAACTGGCAACATACAGTGATACAGACTAACAACCATAGTCTGCCCCATACAACTCAGCAAAGTGCTACATGCGTCTTCTAACTAGCTACTGGAGACCCTTTATTCTGAAATATTCACGTTCTTTCAGAAGTTCCAAGTTGTACTTTCTCATTCTTGGCAACATCGCCTGGTTGAAATTGCCACAATACTTGAAATAGTTCATAATTTTATAATGTGGAGTTTCCCTGTCTAAGAAGACGCTGTTTCCTTGCGGAACCAGACATTTCTGTGCAATAACTTAGCCATCACTGACTCAGGGTCCTTCGTTGATGTAAGCATTCTAGTCTCAAATCTTTCTCCTCCAACATTTAAAAGTAAGATGCAAACACCCTGTCATAACAAAAGCGTACGCATGAAAAGTCACAGTCCAATTTTACACCCATCTCAAGCCAGCGATAGTACAGTAGGTGGAATGAAGGCACACAGCTATGCATAGGCGATACGATAAGTTGACATTTGCGCAGTGAGAAGCATGAACAGCGCATAAACTTGACATACAGCATACACGAGAAGCTGAGAAAATTCTCAAGAAGTGGTTAATTTCTCTTGCCACCATTGACATGGTGTACATCAGCAAACACATTACCATCGACGGAGAGGTGAACAACTATTCCCCACATTCGTGGTCATCAGAGCACTAAGTACCAACAACAAATCTGTAAGCCAGAACAACAGTCTGATCACAGCCGTCACCAGCCTTGCATCAGGCCGCAGCAAATTTAAAATTATCGATTGTTAAAAGTATGATGCTGTTGCTTTATCTTAAAGATAATTTAACTAATCACTGCTTTCTTTCATTTCCATTTTCTGTGCTTAGATACAGAAGTATAATTTAAATGAATGTCTTCTGTTTCAGGTTAGACAAGATACAACAGTCAACTTCAGCAACTCGGATGTTTCTTCTGCGTGTTATCGTCAGCCGGGACAATCAAGGATACAAACACAGGCAGTGGTCAGCTTTAGCAACATGCAGTGTGTGCAGCAACATTCAGCACAAACTTGTTATAAACACAACTTGCAGTGTATGCAAACAACATTCAGTGCAAACGGGCTATCAGTCTAACCTGCCGTGTGCATAAACAGCATGCAGCACAAACTGTTTATAAATACAGCTTGCAGTGTGTGCAACAACATTCAGCACAAACTGGTTATAAGTACAACCTGCAGTGTGTGTGCAAACAACATTCAGTGCAAACAGGTCATAAATACAGCGACATCACTATCTCAGTCAAATAGTAAGGATATGAACACAAATATAATCAAAAACAAATGATTATGCATAGAATTGAATGCATTTAGAACATCTTACGTAGCTCTCAATTAGCTTTGTAATAAAGTAGAAGTAAAACAAAGATCAGGAATTGATACAATTAACTTACTCCATCCATAAAAGACACCAAAGGGAAAGAAATACAAACATTAAGCGACCAGACCATAATGGAAACCTAAACAAAGGAAGGCCATATGGACAGTAAGTTTGTGATCTTTAAAATGCATGTCTTCAGATACAAGCTCCACTAAACCAACAGTGGACTGACAATCACAGACACACATGCTGCGTATGTGAAGTGTTTCATTTCTTTGTCTATTTTTATTTGGTTTTTCTATGTCGTTTTGGCTAGAAGTAAGAAGTAATTGCTTGAATATAAATTAAGACAACCAGCTTGTTGGCACAGGTTAATGTAATAGTTGACGGTCTTACGCTACCAATAGGGTATATTAAATTCTGCTTGTATATGTAAGAAAATGACTGTTTTTCACTAATTACATTGATATATATGTTTGTGTTTTTGTTGTCTTATTATTAAATCACTCTGCCCCAAAATTAGGCTTTAGTTTGCCATGATGAACAATCCATGGTGCATCGCTGAGGTTTCGTGAATAAATTACTTTGTTGCTAGCATCAGTAGTAGTGTATGTTCATTCGAGCACTTTTGAGTGTCAGAGGTATATGATGAGATCATGTTTTGTATAGAGCTCACTCATGCTATCAAACTGAGGTCCTACATTAATTCTGGTCTTGTCTATACCCAGGAAATTGCATACCTCCTGGAAAACTTTGGACTCGAAATTCTACCCTCAGTCAGTATGCCATTGCAGTAGCACACCAAACATAGATATAAATCTTTTCACTTATTTCGAAGCAACATATTTTGCCTCTTGTGTCTTCAAAGGTATTGCATCAACCAATTTCGTGAAATAGCAGGAAACAACCATAAGATATATATTTATTTTATGACTGGATCACGTGCATCCAATGCGTCCATTGGATATTCAACATTGTATTCCAGCAAAAGGTGCATTTGCATTCCTGTGGGACACTTTTCTGGACCCACAAGTTAAGCACATTCTACACCAATACGATACATCTATGTGCATATTGCACCAGCATCTGAACCTCTTTCTGATTTTATTATATAAGTTTTACGTCTGCCTTAGTGTCCACCAGGAATATTTTCATATGACTGGTGAAAGACTTCTTATCGAAGAACAGCTTTTCAGCATCATTTCCAACATCTGTGATCGTTTCTGATATATTAATCATCATTTTTTTTATGCCAATAGGCTATCATTGCGTTCAATTTTACTTTAAATAAGCAGACAGGCGCCGACGTAGACCAAAGAGGTATAAATATCTCTTTTCCATTGTAACACATTTCTCAAAACATCATCATCTTCCTGTTTTGAACTAATATATTCCTGTGTAATACCATAATGTTCCTATGTCCTACCACAGGAAGAAGTGGATTGGCCAGATCCACAAGTTTGCTGACTAACACTTAAACATAATCGATATGTGCTGTGTTTACATCCCTGATCAGATTGAAGACTGACGGAATTTTAAGTGCCTGTACCAATCATATTCTCGTAATGACCCTGCAGTGTCATAACGAGCCTCATCTGCTGTTGTCACGCCAGCATGAGCAACATTCAACTCAACGGGATAATCCCCAGTCTCAAACAAACTCCCAAACAGTGTCCCATCTTCAAAATGATTCAACCAGTCTTCCATATAATAATAATAATAATAATAATATACAATAATATGCATGACGACTTTTGAGAATTTAGTGAGCTTCTGCATCCACCCCATCGCATACAGAATTAAGCGTTGCATGCGTGAAGTGAGGAACCCCGAACTGGGACATTCCATGTAACATCTCCGAAGAGAGCACCTCTGCTGCTCCAGGTCCTAAACTAATGGAAGTGTGCGCCTCACTACCACGGAAATCGTCGTCAGCAATACTGGGCCCATTAAACTCAGGATCCTTGTCCTGTTCAACAGAAGAAACACTTTGTGTTTCTGGATGGTACCATCACTAAATAGAGTGGCAACATGGTCACCCCCATCATTAGGGCAAGCAACATCATGAAGAACACTCCACATGCAGGGCAGGGTGACTTCTTCGTCATTCCCGATATTGTCTTCTTCCAACAACTTTGTCAACCCTGATATTGCCTTCTGCCAAGGCGACTCTCTACACAGCACTAATTTTCCCTGCATTTATTTAAGTCAGCTATCTTCTCCGGAGAATATCTTCTTTCACAACGATCACAGTATATTCATTTATCCATAAGACACGGTCTACGTGGCATCAATATAGCATTGTTGTGCACTCAACCCGCATGGTGCACTACATTAAAGGTGCATGCGTTTAAGGTCTCATCTAATAATGTTTTAATCCCATGCTATTGATCGGTTGTACTTGGAACTGTTAATCCATTAAATAATGTTGTTTCACTGCTATAACACAGCTAATAGTTCTTTCTTAGTCGTACCAATTTTTTTTTGTAGTTTGCGCCAGCTCTGGGATGGTCACCCTTGCTTCGAGCTCGCGACCCACACAGCGTCTTGTAAACAGACTTGTTCACTGAACATAATCTGTGTGCAAGCTTCTCAACAAGAGTGTTTTAATCACGTCAATGATCATAGCCAAGCTCACTTAGAAGAGAGCGGGTATCACCCGTCAAACAACTTCTCAGTTACAGAGATATTTCTCTGTACTGGCAACCATAAATCTCACTGGTATTCTCGAACTGCGGTAAAATATCAGCAAGCTCTGTTCTCATCATACATCTCGTTATTTGTATTTTGTTGTAGGGTAGAGGGCGTGTTGATGTGTGTCTCATCATTTGATTTAAATAAACTGTTTGCCTTATTTAGATTGTGTTATTATAACAATCAGTTTTAGCAGTAGCATTCACTTCCCAAGTAGACTAGTCCAAACACCAGGATTTCAGCAAATTATTTTCAAGGTTGCCAACTACAGAGGACCAAAGGCTCAAACAATCATACAAGCGTACCAGCGAGTCAACCATAAGCCAGCTTGCCCTTGTAGCTAACAATGAAATTTATCCAAAACATATATGGCGATGTTAATTTCAAGTCCTGTGACATTTTCTAATACAACAATCCTTTATTAGCATCCCACTTCTGACACCAAATTGTAACGGAACACCACCTGGTCAAGCAGTACATCAATTTATATGGTCAGGATATGATGGTGCTGTTACAATAAATATATGTGGGTTCGACCTGGGTCGTACACTAAACTACCGGAAAGAGAATACACAGCCAGCCATTGGTTCAATTTCTTAAATTTATTTTTGTTTCCCCTAACAATAGTGTGTGCAGTCTATAGTAAGCTATCTTATAAGGTTAACTTATAATTATGGTATGGGTGAACAGAACAATAAAAAAACAAATTACTGCAGTCGCACATTATAACACCTAATTTAACAGAACGACTACGAGTATACATTTGCTAACGGCCTAAAATGCTAACATTAAGCTAGAAAGATTTTCTTTAAGATATGCGTAAACATAACATTCTATCATTGCACATTACATTGCGTCAATTCATTGAACGTTGAATGTCACACCAATGCAAGAGATTGGATTCCACCCAAATAGGTACATTAAACAATTCACCTAAATGGGCGCAATAACAATTCCACCTAAATGGGCGCACCAACAATTCACCTAAATGGGCGCACCAACAATTCACCTAAATGGGCGCTCCTAAATGGACGCACCAAACAATTCGCCCTTATTATAGAACAGCCAAATCAAAGTAAATTACAACCCAGGTGTTACTAACAATCACTTCTGTAAAGCCCACAACACTGTAACAAACAGGGCTGGTATTGTTTACAATCAGCGCCCACGAAGGAGGTGTCCCTATCTAGGTGTACCAATCGGATTCAGGTTATTAGAATGGCTACAGAGCAAGTATTGGATCTATATTCCTTTTTTAAAGTGTTTATAAAACCATAGGGGATAGTAGGTGATATTATTAGATACACTCAGCAAGACAAAGATAGGCTTTACGTATGTGATTGCAAATAGTTGTTTAACCCATTCTCCTATGATTGACTAATGAATCTTTCCCTAACCGTTGCCGTTATACAACGCAGTCTCTTAAAGAATAATCAGTTTGTCATCTAAGAAGAAATTCTTTACAGTTGACCTTGTGTTAACTATTAAAGTCAGTTAAGAGGTATTCTACAAGGTGCAAATTTAGTCCCACTGCAATTTAATTATAATAGCCACGCCTAGCTAGGTGGAAGCTTTCCTATATAGGTGGAAGACACAAACAACCTTTACTAGATCATACTTGTCATTCACGTGTGATCATGCAACATCTAGATTCACACGTTACTACTAACAACATTTGACAAGATACCAACACTGCATCGACTCCACCTAAACCACACCTAGATAGGCGCAAACCTCACCTAGATGGGTGAAATGTCACGCCTAGGTAGGCGCAAATCACGCCTAAATAGGCGAAATCCCCTTAGCTAGGTGATCTACTACTTTGAATAAAATTCCCATTAAACAAGATAATTTACGTTTTAACACAGTCATTATGTTAACAATTTAAGTTACTTAACATGCTTTATAAGGCATACCAAAGAGTATTTTCCTTTAATAGTCAGAAAAATAGTCGCTCACAACGTGCAATATTAAGTACCTACTTGATACTGATAGAACGTCCTTTCCCAGCCAGGCGGAACTCATCCCAGATAGGTGCAAGTACAATTCCTTGAAACGTATAGAAATCGGAGTTACTAATTCATAACACTCTACAAGTTGCTACAACATGCTTTGACAAACACCACAAACAGCAACTAGGTAGACCGTTAATGAAGTACCTTCCACCCATCCTGACAAGGACTCATTCAGCCTAGCTAGGTAAAACATTCTTAATTAGGCGAACTAACCATCCCAAGTCGATTTTACTTTATCCGAGCCAGGCAAATTCCTCTGGTTTAGGCATAAACGAATGTTGCTTTAAATGCACGATATTAAGTTTGAAGCTCATAGACAGCTTAGAAGTTGCTACACCACGCTGTCAGAAGCGAAGTATATCCTGCAACAGCCCAAACAGTCTATGTTTTAAATATTCGCCCACCTCGGCTTCGCCCACCTCGGCGCTGCGTAACAAGGACTATGCCTAGCTCGGCGCAAAGCTTGACCTTAGCCAAAATTATCAACAAAGAGAGTATTCAAAGTTATGGATGCTTATGAAGAGCCATTAATTTATAATTAATTTATATAGATGTATTGATAACCTGTGCCAACGTCGCCTAAAAGTAAATAAATAACTAACTAAATGCTCCTCACAGTTGGACGCATGTTTCGCCTATATAGGCAAAACATTCGCCCAGATGGGAGTGCCGGGTCAACAAACAAGCAAATATAATTCAGCCTCAGGCATAGACAGTCTAAGCCACACCATACTTCCAATCTAGGCGAACCTAGTCGCGTTTCAGCTATATGAAGCCGAAACACGACCTAGGTGCCTCAACTTGTTTTGGCAAAAGCCACAGCAGGTTGCTCGCAACAATCAGCAACACTGAACTTCAACCGAAACGCTCCTTATATACCCTCCAGGCTCGCGCTGGATGACGTTGTGCCTGGATGACGTCACATTCCTTACCATGCTACCAAGCATACGGAACGTTCGGTTTTTATGGTATGTTCAGTGCGCAAAGAGTTCGAACAGCTGAGCAAAAAGTAAACAAACATTTGATGGAAAATACTGTTTCAAATGCGAAAGTGTGAGCATAAAAAGAATATGGATACTAAAATAAACAATAGATATTTATGGTTATATATGCACTTGGAGATGACATGGCTATTTTACACAGGATATACTCGACAAAGTTGGCACATGGTTTGCATCGGCTACGGCTATTTCGGACCGAAGATCGGTATGTACATTTTGTTAAAACAGATATAAATGAATCTAAACAACAATGAGAACATTTGTACATAGAATTACAGAGAATAGCCAGACGCCGTTACAATATTCCAGTGCCTTCATAGTATACCTCGGAAAGACTACCAAAATGCATTCAATGATTGGATCAGAAGACTGAAAGTTTGTATATCTGTTAAAGGGGAATACTTTGAGGGGACAAAATAAATGTTTCATCGAAATCTATCACGGAATCATTTTTATGTGCTTAGTTGCATTCATATTTGAACAGTTCTCGTACCCCCATACTGGAAAGATACCTCATAGTTGTGATCACAGTTTGATCCATGCTGGTGAGAAACCTCATATATATCAGCCCACATGTTGCTACATACTGGTGAGAAGCCTTGTAATTGTGAGACCACATGGTAAGAAACATGATTGCAGTGAAATATGCAAATCATTTACACGGTCGAGATTCCCAATAAAGAGACCACATGTTGATCCATACTGGTTAGAAACCACAAATATGTAAGATAAACACAGTCGATCAGCCTCGGTGCAAACTGGTGAGAAACCATGTAGACGGGAAATATGCAGCAAATCATTTATACAGTCCAACTTTCTCAGAGAACACATGTTAATTCATACTGGTGAGAAACCCAGTGGTGTGTGACATGCAGAAAGTCATTTTCCAAGTTCAGCTAAATCGGAGACCACATGTTGATCCTCATATGTGAGAGATTTGCTTTAAATCGTTCACCAGGTTGAGCGGCGTCAGAAAAATACAAGAAGATCTATACTGGCATAAATCGTTTGCATCAGTTTAACAAGTCCGATATGAAAATCCCTCCAATAAAAATCAAAAATGAGTTCCTTTAAGAGCAATGAAAACATTCATAAGAAAGAAGATGGGTCATACTACGTAGTTTCGGCTAATAAAGCCTCATCAGTGACCCTGTACTGATCCGGCAAAGAAAGCCAGAGGAAACATACTGCAATTTTGCGAATTTCGAATAGGCAGTCGATTCAAAGACTGATATAAATCAAAACGGGGTCCAAATAATTAAAAACCTGTCTAGAATATGAGTCTAAACCAATAATGTATTTCCGATTTCTCAGAATATTCACGCTGTTCTCAAAGGACCAAAAGTAAAATATAAACTGCACTATGGTTGATGTACGTGGAGACGTTTTACGGCCGCCACACGGCACAACACCAGCTGCAGTGAAGGCAAATAAAAATCAAAAATGAGTTCCTTTAAGAGCAATGAAAACATTCATAAGAAAGAAGATGGGTCATACTGCGTAGTTTCGGCTAATAAAGCCTCATCAGTGACCCTGTACTGATCCGGCAAAGAAAGCCAGAGGAAACATACTGCAATTTTGCGAATTTCGAATAGGCAGGCGATTCAAAGACTGATATAAATCAAAACGGGGTCCGAATAATTAAAAACCTGTCTAGAATATGAGTCTAAACCAATAATGTATTTCCGATTTCTCAGAATATTCACGCTGATCTCAAAGGACCAAAAGTAAAATATAAACTGCACTATGGTTGATGTACGGGGAGACGTTTTACGGCCGCCACACGGCACAACACCAGCTGCAGTGAAGGCAAATAAAAATCAAAAATGAGTTCCTTTAAGAGCAATGAAAACATTCATAAGAAAGAAGATGGGTCATACTACGTAGTTTCGGCTAATAAAGCCTCATCAGTGACCCTGTACTGATCCGGCAAAGAAAGCCAGAGGAAACATACTGCAATTTTGCGAATTTCGAATAGGCAGTCGATTCAAAGACTGATATAAATCAAAACGGGGTCCAAATAATTAAAAGCCCCATTATATATAGATAAAACTATATCAAGGCGATTCTAATGAGTGCACACAACATACATTTCCAAGGCTGCCCCCGCCGATCGGGGCTCCCAGGGCTCGATGATTTATTCAATATTGACAATACCTATTTCGATGGTTTGATCAGCCATATTTACTCCCCCCAACCCCCCACCAGAACTTCAGTTAAATAAAGCAAATTCTTCTGATACCGAGGCCCCGTTTTTGGATTTGCATCTATCTATTGTAGATGGGTTTGTTTCGTGCAAAATTTATGATAAACGCGATGATTTTGATTGAGATTGTAAATTTTCCTTTTTTGAATGGTGATGCCTCTCGTGCGCCATCCTATGGCGTTTATATTTCCCAATTAATTCGATTTCCCAGAGTGTGTAGTCATGTAACTAACTTCAACACTCGTAATAAATTGTTAACGGCTAAACTTCTTAATCAGGGTTGTCGGTACCATAAACTACCCGAAGCCTTTTCTACATTTATAGACGTAATTCTGATTTAATTTCAAAATTCAATATTGGATTTAAATCCCTTCTGCAACAACGTCTATCGGAACCCGAATTTTATGGTGACTTAGTATAAAAATTCAGAAAAATATATAACCGCAATGACTTCAGAACCCAATTTCGTAAAATCATTCTTCGATATAAAAATATTGGGTACAACATAAATGTTATACAACAGACTGCATGCATGGTACATGTAGTTAACCCAATCACGGTTGACAACTTTGCTTCCCTCTTTAATTGCACGACGTTGGGTCAGGCCTCTGATTCTATGACGGTTCCAGCGTAAAGGCTTATTGAGTATTAGGGAGATCTAATTCAAGGTAATGTTGGTTGGTGCCTGATGCTCTATCTCTGGTCGCCCCATCGGAGTCTTACTGTTGGTTTTCTTTTGCTCCATCATTTCAGTGGTTTCTTGTTGTCGAGTCCTCACCGTTGTTTCATCTGTGTTTGTTTGATTATTTGTGTTCATGGAGAGGTTGCGCTGGTGGGTTGGTAGGCCTTCAAGCGGACTGAGCAAATTATTTGTCTAAATCGCGACGGAGGTGGGGGCGGGGATTGTGGCCGCATGGGGTCGGTTTGCTCCCCCCACCCCCACACACTCCAGTGGAATTCGCTTCCGCTGACCGCTCCAAGGCGGTTCTTCTGCCGCGGTTTACTTTTGTTATGGTTTGTCTTTGGGTGTTTGTGTCGCTTATATTATTTTATTTTGTATAGCCTGTTGGCCATTTGTGGGAAAGTAGCTGTCCTTTTGGCTTTCCGCAGTTTGTGTTTCCATTAGGTCTGTTGTTTAATGTTGGTGTTTCTTTCCCTTTGTTGTCTCTGATGGGAGCTGTCGGTTGATTGTATCGATTCCTGATCATTGCCTCCACTCCTATTTTGAAGAAATAGATGGGCTGCATTATGCTTCCACGCAGAACTAAAACCGACCACGCACGATACTGGTAAACCAATTTGGGGATCTAAGCCTGCCCAGGCAACGCGGTGCGAGTCGGACCGTCCATGCCTATAAACCCTATTGGTTTCATTGGGCAGCAGGGATGGAGATGTCATGTCATCTCAATGTCGGGTAAAAATTCAATAAAATTGGAAGCAACGTCTCCAAAATGACCTGTTCAGTGCTGACGGGGACTTTAAACTTCAAATCAAACAAACAAAACCTTTTCAAGATAAAATAAGAAAACAGTGCCCTAAATTACCCACACAATGTCTTATCTGGAGCTATAGGAAAGTTTTAAAGGGTTCAAGAACAAGCATCAGGAAAACACGCCTATATAATTTTGACCCCCTTCAACCCCACTTTTACATGTATATAGTAAAACTGGGGTTTCAGCGGGTATACCTTATTTTTCTTATTTCTGCTCTAAAATAAAGATTGTGGGTACTCGTTAGAACCGCCTCGATGAGGTGGTTCTAACGAGGGCCCACAATCTATATTTTGAGCAGAAATAAGAAAAATATCCCAGTTGTTCATCTATATCCCAGTTGTTCATCTTAAAATTTTCATTTTTTCGGAGATAAAAGTGGCAATGTATTTGTATAGGCGCGTTTGCGCAATGTTTGATTTATTGAATGTTTTGAGTTAAACGACACGTCAACCCTTGTGGCTCATTTTGTTGCCAGAGAAAGGGAGAAGGAGAAAGAAGAGATAGTAGAGCAGATGAAAGTGAGGGACAGAGGAAAAAGAGGAAAATGAATGGACGTGTAGAAACAGAAGAAATATTCTTGCACAAAAGACAAGGAAATCCGTGATTTTACCCTCGGATAGAAACTTATGTTCGGACCCTGGTGTTCAGACCCAGGCAACTAACATAAATGCGCTTCAATTCTATTCAACTGCCGGAACTATTTCCGCACTACTTTTATTTTGTAAACAATATACATGTGCGAGCTGTCAAAACTCACCGGAGGTGTTGTGCAAGAAAAAGAATCCAATATGGGGTTCTGTTGTAGATGGGCGTTTCCAACCCTCGGGATGAACGTCTGAGCGGAACCTCGGCGTAGCCTCGGTTCCGCTCAGCACGGTCATCCATCGGGTTGGAAACGCTCATCTACAACAGAACCCCATATTAGATTCTTATAGTATGCCACCCTCTACCTTTACCAGCTTCAAGGAAAATTGTAACCAATATCAATTCGATGCAAGATACACTTCGCCTTTGCCTCACCTTACCACCCATAAGTCCGATTTACCCATATTTTAGGACCAATCAGCGTTTGAGACATCTGAAAACCGGGACCAAAATAATGTCAAACTTTAATAACTCGAATTCCTTTGGACCATGGCAATTGCTTTGAGATAGTACTTCTTCGAGTCATTACGAAAACACGCCTATACAAAACATTGTTATCTTTATCGCCGAAAAAAATAAAAATTTTAAGATGAAAAATTGAGATATTTTTCTTATTTCTGCTCCAAATATAGATTATTGGTACCCGTTAGCACCGCCTCGTCGAGGCGGTGCTAACGAACACCCACAATCTATATTTTATAGCAGAAATAAGAAAATAAGGTATACCCCCATAAACCCCAGTCTTACTATATAAAAGTGGGGTCTAGGGGGTCAAAATTATATAGGCGTGTTTTCGTGATGTATGCTTATAAGCCTTTTTGGTTTCGTTGAGCGGCAGGGTTTGAGATGTCATTTCATCTTCACGTGAGGTAAAAGTCCCACAAAATTGGAAGCAGCGTCCCTACAATGAGCTACATAGTGTTGACGGGTCATTAAACCTCAAGTCAAACAAACAATAGACGGCTCCTGCCATGCGAACAGGCAAGGCGGGACCACCCCAGTATTCATGTAAGTGTTTGCGTTCTGGCTCATCAAGTTCCCAGAATATGTTAATTATTGTTTTTTTTGTTTTTTTTTTGGAATTAATGGCCCAGTCTTTTTTATTCAGGTCACATCGAGCCGGTCAACTAACCTAATCGTTTCTCTTGTGCCCGGATCACATGAACTAGTACAGTGCGCATTGCTTCGCCAGAAACTGGCTGCATGATGCTTCCATGCAAAGCTGAAACCGACCGCACACGAGTACTGGTAAACCGCTTAGACCATCTAAGCCAGCCCTGGCAAAGCGGTGCGAGTCGGATCGTCCGTGCTTATAAACCCTATTGGTTTCATTGGGCGACAGGGCTTGAGATGTCATTTCATCTCAATGTCGTGTAAAAGTCCCACAAAATTGGAAGCAACGTCTCCAAAATGACCTATACAGTGTTGACGGGGCGTTAAACTTCAAATCAATCAAACAAAACATAGACGGATCCCGTGAAGTTCGCTCACGCCCATCGGGGCTTGGAAAAAAAGATTGGGTTTCATGGTGCTTCCACGCAGAGCTGAAACTGACCACACATGAGTACTGGTAAACCGCTTAGAAGGATTAAGTCTGCCCAGGCAAAGTTGAGTCAGATCCACCTTTTGATTTCATTGGGCGGCAAGGCTTGAGACGTCATTTAGTCTCAACGTCTGGTTCAAAGTCCCGCAAAATTGGAAGCAGCGTCTCCAAAATGACCTACATAGTGTTGACGCGGACATTAAACCTCAATCCAAACAGCTAATAGACGGCTCCTGCCATGCGAACAGGGACGGCGGGACCACCCCAGTATTCGTGTAGGTGTTTGCGTCCTGGCTAATTAAGTTTTCAGAATATGTTAATTATTGTTTGTTTGGAATTAATGCCCAGTCATTTTTATTCAGGTCACATCGTGCGGGTCAATTAACCTAATCGTTTCCCTTGTGCAGGATCACATGCACTAGTACAGTGCGCATTGCTTCGCCAGAAACTGGCTGCATGATGCTTCGACGCAGAGCTGAGACCGACCGCACACGAGTACTGGTAAACCGCTTAGACCATCTAAGCCAGCCCAGGCAAAGCGGTGCGAGTCGGACCGTCCGTGCTTATAAACCCTATCGGTTTCATTGGGCCACAGGGCTTGAGATGTCATTTCATCTCAATGTCCGGTAAAAGTCCCACAAAATTGGAAGCAACGTCTCCAAAATGACTTATACAGTGTTTACGGGGCGTTAAACTTCAAATCAAACAAACAAAACATAGACGGATCCTTCGCTCCCGCCCATCGGGGCTTAGGGATAAAGATTGGGTTTCATGGTGCTTCCACGCAGAGCTGAAACTGACCACACATGAGTACTGGTAAACCGCTTAGAAGGTCTAAGTCTGCCCACACAAAGTGGAGTCAGATCCACCTTTTGATTTCATTGGGCGGCAAGGCTTGAGACGTCATTTGGTCTCAACGTCTGGTTCAAAGTCCCGCAGAATTGGAAGCAGCGTCTCCAAAATGACCTACATAGTGTTGAAGGGGTCATTAAACCTCGATTCAAACAGCTAATAAACGGCTCCTGCCATGCGAACAGGCAAGGCGGTGTAGCGTGAGATTATTGATCCCGTGAGATTCTTCAGTCGCACCGGAAGTGGCTGAAATCCCTCACGGAGGGGTGTGAGAGAATTCAGTCGTGAGAATTGTCATACGATAACTCTATAAGAGACTGGGGTATCGAAACTCTCTTAGTATATTAAATGATAAATTATGATGGTACATTAATTAAACTTTAAATTAGAAGCTGTGTTACTAGTGATTTTATTTATTTATTTATTTACTTATTTATTTATTTATTTATTTATTTATTTATTTATTTATTCACCAAGCCCCGATCGACGGGGCCCAATGACAGATACTATAGAATGTAGAAAGATATTATCTTGATTAAAGACAACTCTGTCAAGCTGAACTTATATTGGGGTCCGACTTGACCAAAGCCAAACTGCAACGCCCGAGATCACTCAGGGCGACTGGACTTAGGGTCGAAATGGTCCGTGTTCATAGTGGTGTTGCTTATCAAATTACAAAAAAAAAAAAAGAAAAAAAAAAAGAAAAAGTGTAGGGACATTTCTTGTTTGTTTTGTTTGATTTGAGGTTTAACGTCCCCGTCAACAGTGTATAAGGTCATTTTGGAGACGTTGCGGCCAATTTTTCCCGACATTGAGATGAAATGAAATTTCAAGCCCTGTCGCCCAATGAAACCAATAGGGTTTATGAGCATAGACGGTCCGACTCGCACCGCTTTGCCTGGGCAGGCTTAGCTCCTCTAAGCGGTTTACCAGTACTCGTGTGCGGTAGATTTCTGCTCTGTGTGGAAGCCTCGTGCAGTCCATCTATTTCTTCACGCCCCCATCACGAAAACACGCCTGTATAATTTTGACCCCCTTGAATCCCACTTTTATATTGTAAAACTGGGGTTTCCGGGGGTATACCTTATTTTTCTTATTCCTGCTCTAAAATATAGATTGTGGGTACTCGTTAGAACCGCCTCGATGAGGCGGTTCTAACGAGTGCCCACAATCTATATTTGGAGCAGAAATAAGAAAAATACCGCATTTTTTCATCATAAAATTTTCATTTTTTTCGGCGATAAAGGTGGCAATGTATTTGTATAGGCGTGTTTGCGTGATGCCAATGGGCGGGGGCAAGCTGACTTCTAACTTCGGCTTTGGCGTTGCATAGGTAGGTTAGTAAGTAGGTAGGTGTTTTGGTGGCTAGATAGGTAAAGAAGATGGGTGGCTGGGTTTGAGGTTAAACGTCCCCGTCAATACTATATAGGTCATTCAGAGACGGTGCTTCCAATTTCGTAGGACCCGACTGAGATATAAAGACATCTCAAGACATGCTGCCCAATGGACCTAATAGGGTTTATATGCATGGACGGTCCGACTCGCATCACTTTGCCTGGGCAGGTTTACCAGTACTCATGTGCGGTCGGGCATCATGCAGCCTATTTATTTCTTCAAGTCCCGATGGTCGGGATAGATTTAAGTAGGTATGTAAGGATATGTGTCTTGGTGGGTCGGTAGGTAGGTAGGTAAGGGGGGATGTTGGTAGGTTTGATTTGAGGTTTAACGTCTCAAGGTTTAATTTGAGATGAAAAGACATCTCAAGACCTGCCGCCCAATGAACCAATAAGGAAGATATTCATGGACGACTCGCATCACCCGTCTGGGCAGGCTTTTGCGGTTTACCAGTACTCAGGTGTGACAGGGAATCATGCAGCCCATCTAGTTCTTCAAGTCCCGATGGGCGGGTTAGATTTAGGTCGGCAGTAAATGGGGAGTCTTGGTGGGAAGGTAGGTAGGTGTTTGTTTGTTTGTTTGTTTGTTTGTTTGACTTGAGGTTTAAAGTCCCAGTCAACACTGTGAAAGTCATTTTGAAGACATTGCGACCAATTGCGAACAATTTGTTGGACTTTTACCGACATTGAGATGAACTGACATCTCAAGTCCTACCGCCTTATTAAACCAATAAGGTACTTGGGTAGGTAGGTAGGTAGGTAGGTAGGTCGGTAGGCAGGTAGAAATAAGTAAATGCATGACTGACCGTCCGTTCCCATACGGAAAGAAGCCTCCGCGGTGTAGTGGTTATGTTACTGGCCTCATAGACCTGGGGTAACATATTCGATACCGTGCCTACCTGTCTACATACCCACTGAGCCACGAAGCCACCAGACCATTTCCCTACCAACGTACCTACCTGCCTACCTAGCTACCATGCAGTCCATCTATTTCTTCAAGCCCGGTCGGGCGGGGCAGGACTGCATAACTACCTACATACCTACGTTCGCAATACCGACTTAGTCGCCCCGCCCATCGGGGCTTGGATAAATAGATCGACTGGATGGTGCTTCAATGCAGGGCTGAAACTGACCACACATGAGTTCTGGTAAACCGCTTAGAAGGACTAAGCTGATGAGTCAGTCCGTCCTCTTACCTATATTCCTGCCTGCCTACCTATCCTAACAAAATATACTTATCTGCGATCCTACCTACGACCTTCCTATAGATCTACCTCCATACCCATCGCAACTAGCCCAAACCTACCATTCCTACCTCATCACGCAAACACGCCTGCATAATTTTGATCCCCTTAAACCCCACTTTTAGATAGTAAAACTGGGGTTTACAGGGATATTTATTATTTGTCTTATTTCTGCTCAAAAACATAGATTGTGGGTACTCGTTAGAACTGACGCGCCAAGGCGGTTCTAACGAGTACCCACAATCTATGTTTTGTGCAGAAATAGGAAAATATATTAAGATTTTTATCTGAAAAAAATCCGTTTTAGGTTGTAAAATTTTGTCACTATATTTGAATAGGCGTGTTTTCGTGATAAACCTACCTACATGCATACCTCCACTCTACAGGCCTGTCGCACCCGCCCATCGGGGCTTCAAGAAATATACTACTCAAAGTTTGATAGGGATCACTTTTTATATACCAAATTTTGCACTGAAAATTTAAAATTTCTTGACAGAATTTGTACTCGGTATATTAGTAAATATCTTAAACAGAAACTCATGTGCAGTTCAGCACTCATAAAAGTGCACACTTCTCATACTTCGTAAATGAATTCCTGCACCCCCAAAATCTTGCATAGCACTGCTTTCCAACAGACCAATCAAACTTGTCAGTGTTCCTTTACCAAGCGTAAAATGGACTTCATTCGAGTTTGTGAAACACTAAAATGCCTAGAGGACAATTAAGAAACCGCCTGAGCCCCGAAGAAATGAATCATGGGGTCGGAATAGGGGAATCTGGCGTCTCTCAACGTCGTGTTGCTGGTCTCTGAATGTGTCTCAGAGCGTGGTTTCCCGAATGTGGAGTCGGCATCTTACCCATAGAAATCCTTCACACAGACACGGTGGGGTCGAGAAAGTGCTACAACTCAACGTCAGGGCCGTTTCTTGTTGATTCAGTCTCGACGTCAACGGGTCCTGAACGCTACGCGTTTGCATAACGAGCTTAGGAACGGAACTGGAGTACGAATTTCTACACAAACTGTCAGAAACGGGTTCCACGAGTTCGGACTTAATGCCATGATGCCTGCTGTAAGTGTTCCGTTGACGAGATAGCACGTGCTAGATCAGGTGGACGGTTCGTGACTTGACGGCAGTACTGTTTACTGAGGAGTCCAGATTCTGCCTAAACTTCACTCATAAACGTCAATTAGTGCGGCGAATGTCTTAAGAGCGATTCGATGGCTTGGTTGTGGAAGAGCATGATCGCTATGGAAAGGGATCAGTCATGGTTTGGGCTGGGATAAGCGTGAACGGTAAAACTGACTTGTACGTCGTTGAAAACGGAACGTTAATGGCAGTGAGGTACTGTAATGATATTCTTGATGAGTTTGTGAGACTATATGCAGATGCTATCGGCCCGGACTTTATTCTGATGGACGATAATGTCCGTCCCAACCGTGCCAACGTCACTGATTTCTGTCTGGAACGTGAGACAATCGTTCGTATGGACTAGCCTGCTCGGTCGCCAGACTTAAATCCGATTGAGCATGAGCAGGACATGCTAGAGCGTGCTGTTTCAGCCCGACCTGTGCATCCGAGGACTTTACAGGAGCTCAAAGATGCATTGGTTGCTGAATGGAAGCTGATTCAACAAAACCGGATACAGACTCGGATTACGAGCATGCGCAGGCGATGTCGTACTGTAATTGATGCCCGTGGACACCATACACGTTATTAGGCACGTTTGTCTAAACAAATTTGGAAATTTGTGAAAAATCAGTTGTCCAAATCCCTTCGTGTTATGGCAAATATTGGGGGTGCCAAGACGGTTGCTGTTGTGACGCTTGAATGCAGTACCAGTTGACAAAATTAATCACCAGGTTTTGTGAAGGATACGTGTTCTATCATTATGTATCAAATTTGGATTCAGCTGATTAATTCATCCAAACATTATTTTGCATTAAAAAAGTGATCCCCATCAAACTTTGAGTAGTATATATTGACTGCATGATGTCTCCGCGCAGAGCTGAAACCGACCGCACACGAGTACTGGTAAACCGCATAGAGGCTCTAAGACTGTCCAGACAAAGCGGTCGGAGTCGGGCCGTTCATGCTTATAAACCATATAGGTTTAATTGGGCGACAGGGCTTGAGATGTCATTTCATCTCAATGTCGGGCATAAGTCACACAAAAATGAAAGCAACGTCTCCAAAATGGCATGTACCGTGATGACGGGAACGTTAAACCTCAAATCAAACGAACAAACAAAAACTATCTACCTAACTTCCTACCTACCTACAACGTCGAAGGTTGGCCCCCGCCCATCGGGAATTGAAGAAATAGATGGGCTGCATGATGCTTCCACGCAAAGCTGAAACTGACATCACACGAGTACTGGTAAACCGCTTAGAGGACCTAAGACTGTCCAGGCAAAGCGGTGCGAGTCAGACCATATTGGTTTGATTGGGCAACAGGGCTTGAGCTGTCATTTCATCTCAATGTCGGGTAAAAGTCCCACATTGGAAGCAACGTCTCCAAAATTACCTATACAGTGTTGACGGGGACATTAAACCCCCAATTCAAACAAAAAAACATTCCTACTTAGTTACATTCCTACCTGCCTATACGTCTACATACCTTTCTATCGATATTCATACGTAATACCCACTTACAGTGGCGATTTAGTTTTTGTTGTCCACGGAAACGGATGCAAAACTCTTTTCAACGATTTGAAAACGCAGCGTTTAGACCACGCTTAAACGATCGTTTACATTTTCAACCAATCAGATCATCGTTTCTGAAACGTTTCAAGCGTTTCGTATATCAACCAATCACATTAGCGTTCGAAAAACGCTGTCATGGAAACCGTTTCTGGTTTCATATGTTCTTTTTCGTTAACCAATAAAATCCCGTAGACTCACTTTAATGTTAATAATAATAATGATAATTAATAATAATGAATAAAAATAAAAATAAATAGTAATAATAATAATAATAATTATTATTATTATTATTATTATTATTATTTATTACTATTTTGATTATTTTATTATGAAACAGAAAATAGATAAAAAATAATAGCGAAATGATTTTAAGGTAAAGAAGATCTCCTGCAATAAACAGCAAATTGTGTTTAACAGAAAGAAAATGTTTCCGGATTCTGTAGCTCAGTCGGATGCGCGTTTAACTGTTGATCCAGATTCGCGGGTTCAATGCTTGCCGGTGAAAAACAAACTACATAAGAACCTTTCATACATGGACAAAACATTAACCGAGAAGACTCTGTTTTCTATAGTTTTCGAATGGTTTTTGTGAGGGAATTTATTGTTCTCACCCATTGCGTACGGCCGCTATATTTTAGGGAAAAAAATACACAATGAATTTGACATTAAACATGATTTTTCAGTATATGTGATCTCAATAATTATCCGTCATCAAATTAACATTAGATGACAGATGTCTTCTTCAATCATCACGAAAACACGCCTTTATAAATTTGACTCTCTTAAAACCACTTTTGTATTGAAAAACTTGGCTTGACAGGGTTAATTATTTTACATTATTTCTACTCAAATAAAGACTGTGGGTAAACGTTAAACCCGCATCGCCAAGGCGGTTCTAACGAGTACCCACAATCTATGTTTTGAGTAGATATTTGGACAAAAATATCAGAACTTTTATCCCAAAATTTACAATTTTGTTGTAGAGTAGAAGTTTTCAATTTATTTGATTAGGCTTGTTTTCGTATTGGAACAAAAATATTTTGTATTTGAACTGTCAGAATCAGACACACGTTAATATTTTTTTTTTTTTTTTTTTTTATATTTCGGCGGTGAAAATATTTCATTTATAATTTTATAATATACTAAGCCGCGAAATCAATTTATATCTGAAACAAATAAAAATCATCGCTTCACCTCATTACAAAAACACGCACTTTCGTATTTTGAAAATTTAACCAAAAATCTATGACAAGTATTATATTTTTATATTTCTGCTCAAAGCATAGATTGTGAGAACTCGTTAGAGTCGCCTCGGTGAGTCGTTCTAACGAGTAACCACCATCTATGTTATAAGCAGAATTAAGAAGAAATATCACAATAACACACCCGTGCGACATAGTGGATTTATTTTTCAGATCTCCAAAATGTCTACTTTTCTAATGAAAATCCGTGATATTTTTCATTTATGCTGCAAATATAGGTTGTGGGTGCTCGTTGGAACCGCCTCAATGCGAAGGTTCTAACGAGTACCCACAACCTATGTCTTGGAGCAGAAATAAGAAAAAATAATCTAAACCCCCGTTCACCCCCATTTTCTCGATATAAAGTGAGGTTTAAGGGGGTGTTCATTTCACGGACTTTTTCACGCGATGATGTAAACCCATGTAAATTCCAGTAATATTATATAAAGGTTTGGTTTAAGGGCTCAAAATAATATAGGCTTGTTTTCATGATGTCGTGAAAACACGGTATGTTCCTATTGTGAACAATAAATATGATCGCCATATCTTCACAGTGGCAGCCTGGACTACTTTTTCAATATTCTTTTTTCATAAATGCCAAACAAATTTTGTCTAAAACATCAGAATTTTCACTCACGCTTCGCACTCGTGAAAATTCTGATATTTTGAATTTACGCCACATTAAACACTATGTTATTTTTGAGGCATCGATTCCCATTTTGAGTGTGTGTGTGTTTTTTTACCATACATTGAGATGAAATGACATCTCAAGCCCTGCCGCCCAAACAAACCAAAATGGTTTATATGTATGGACGGCCAGCCTCGAACCACTTTGGCTGGTCAGGCATAGATCCTGTAAGCGGTTTTCACATTTCAGTACTGATCATTGAAGAAATATATGGGCTGCATGATGCTTCCACGCAGAGCTGAATCCGGCCCGCACACTAGTACCGGTAAACGACTTAGAGAAACTAAGCCTGTCCAGGAACGACGGTGCGAGGCGGACCGCCCATGCTAATAAACCCTATTGGTTTCATTGGGCGACAGGGCTTGATATGTCATTTCATCTCAATGTCGGGTAAAAGTCCCACAAAATTGGAAGCAACGTCTCCAAAATGACATGTACAGTGTTGACGGGGACGTTAAACCTCAGATCAAACAAACAAATCAGTACTGGTCACGAACAGACTCAGTAAAACCGAGTCTGCTATTTTCGTTTATTTCGACTCGTATACATATATTGCATTCTGACATGCAGAACTCTAGTTAAATGTGAGATTGAGGGGTAGTGATTTGAATTGCCTCGGTGAGGCAAAACCCATTAATATCCACAACATTTTTTTCGGAGAAATGAAGACATTTATCCTAAATTGTCATCAACTAACTTCTAACCCCCCCCCCCCCCCCACACACACACACACACACTCTCTCTCTTCACCGTGTAAGACATATGATAATTCTCGTGCTGTTCATAGAGGCGGATCTAACGTGGAGCCTCAATACGGTTTGTGCGTTGTTATTTTTTTGGAAATCATGAATTGTGTAAAGTCGATAGCATCGCCTTAATAACCATCTTTTTTGCTCGAAACACAGATTATGAGTGCTCCTTAGCATCCTACATCTTTGAGACAAAGGTATGGGGTTACAGGGATCTACAATGGTTTCTTTATTTTTGCTATTTTAGAAATTAAAACATAGATTGTGGGTACTCGTTACCGAACACCAAACACAATGTTTGATAATATATCAAACAAATATCATTGTTTTTTATCGTCGGAAAACTGTCCGTTTTGTTTTTGTTTCATTCGCTATGTCAACCGGTCTGATACCATTATGTCCGCCGGCCTCGTTGGCTCAGTCGCATGTGCGTCTGACTGGTGATCAGGAGGACGCGGGTTCGACTCCGGCCGGGGTCGGCAACATTCTTTCGTGGAGATTGATCATGAAATCTTTTCTACGGTCATTCTCTCCCTTCTGCTGATTCAAGAAGGGCAGTTGTCAGTTTATGGCGAAAGAATGTGCACTGTACTGGTTAACAGCTTACGTATAAGCCTGCCCAGGAAAGTGTGGATAGGTAAACTGACCGGCTCAAAAATGACCTAAATAGTGTTGACTGGGCCGTTAAACTCCAATCCAAACACACAAACAAACCATTATGTCCACTAACATTTTAGGATGCAAAATTGTCACATTTTCCAGAGATTACAGGTTCTGGTAAAACTGCATCAGTCAGACGGTTCTAACGAGTGCCCACAATCTATGTTTTTGGAAAAGGAGTAAGAATGTTGCCCGGCTGGCAGAACTTGCGACCCCTGATCACCAGCTAGACGCGCATCAGACTGAGCTACAGATCCTCGAATTAATGTCGCCCGACCGGCAGCTACCGAACCCGCGACACCTGATCAACAGCCAGACGTACATCAGACTGTACTACAGGTCCCCGAATTAACGTTGTCCGACCGGCAGCTACCGAACCCGCGACACCTGATCAACAGTCAGACGTACATCAGACGGTACTACAAGTCCCCGAATTAACGTTGCCCGACCGGCAGGTATACCAACCCGCGAATCCTGATCACCAGCAAGACGCACACCAGACTGTGAGACAGATCCACGAATTAATGTTACCCGACCAGAGGGTACCGAACCCGCGACATCTGATCACCAGTCAGATGCGCATCAGACTGTGCTACAGACCCACGAATTAATGTTGCCCGGTCGGCAGGTACCGAACTCGCAACCTGTGATCACCAGTCAGACGCGCATCAGACTGCTACAGACCCACGAATTAATGTTGCGCGGCCGGCAGGTACCGAACTCGCAACCCCTGATCACCAGTCAGACGCGCGTCAGACTGCTACAGACCCACGAATTAATGTTGCCCGGCCGGCAGGTACCGAACTCGCAAACCCTGATCACCAGTCAGACGCGCATCAGACTATGCTTCCGAGGCCTGCATAAAGCAAGTGTTCCAGTTTGTTTTAGGGAAAACTAATATCAGATTGCGTATTCCTAGGCTTTCGCATGCTTCGCTGTTACCGTCCAGTTAGCTATATTAAGGTCATATCGAGCCGGCCAGTCAGTTTCTAAGCCACTTATTGTTTCCTGGACCAACACCATTTGATCAGCACATTACACATTATATCACCAGAAAGTTGCATCTTGCCCTTTAGAATCGGTGGAAGCGAGGGATATTTCAGGATCAATCACCACGAAAGAAGTTTACTGGGCCCATCGGGGATAGAACCCACTGCTCTGTGATCATCAGACCGGGTCACCGAGACCGACCACATGTGTAACCAATGGTTCTCTAGTAGAATTTGTATATATGTGCGTAGTTTAGGCTTTATCCTCGCTGGTCACACATGATGATAATGATGATGATGATGATACGTACGTCATATATGACGATGATGATGATGACGATGATGTTGATGATGACGGTGGTCACACATGATGATGATGATGATGATGATGATAATGATGATGATGATGATGATGATGATGATGATGATGATGATGATGATACGTACGTCATATATGTTTACCACTGCGAGTTGTATATGCGAATGATTTAACACCCTCCCCACCTCCCCCCCCCTCCCCCCCACACACACGTCGGGTGTTGTGTAGTTTAAAAATATTATTAAAACATGGTGTATTTTGATTTTATAATACATTATTATTCAACTCAACAACGTTACTATGGTTATTTCCTGCTTATTTTTCCCACGAACGTATTAATGAGGAACTTGTATATTGAACAAGGCAGCTCTTTGATATCGGATTACACGGGACGGTATTGAGAAGATGTGCGGTTACCTGCAGGCCATTAGGTTAGCAGGGGAATGACAGGTACATACTGAGACGCGTCACGGCAAAAGAAACCTATAGGGAAATGTCGGTATTTGTGTTGTCCGATTTCGATAAAGTGGTTTTTCCGTTGTACTAAATGTTTTATTTATATGTTTTATTTATTTATTTATTTATATTTATTTATTTATCACCCGAGTGCTAAAATTTCAACTGCCACATCATTAGAACGTAGTTTTCAGATGAAAAGTAATGCTTTCATCTCAATCCAAATTTAGATTGTAGGTGTTCGTTACAACCGCCCCAGTGAGACAGATCTAACGAGTGGCCACAAATAACGTTTATGAGCAGAAAAATGAAAAATAATGTATATTTCTGTAAATTCCAATTTACTATATAAAGTGCGCGACCGCGTGTGTGTGTTATTTCCTTACATGTTTTTTTATTGTCTTCACTTGTCACTATTTCACCCAATTATGGTCTACACTATTTCCATATACATGTACATCCACACCAGCGTTGGATGATGATGAGTGTCATTATTATTATTATTGTTAATATTATTATTATTATTATTATTACTGAATCCGACAGAAAACAAAATCGGGAATGTCATACGTTATGTAGCGTATGTCAAGCGTCACATTTTCCAAAAAGTTGACTGAGGGCAAAACTCGAAAATACTTGGACTAGGATAGTCTTTGAAACCGTATTACGTATGTTACGAGCCAGGCGTAGCAGAAAGAAAAAGCAAACAAGCCTTTTGGAAAATTTTAACAAAATTTATTTACAAGTTAACTTTAACCTGTAGAAGTAAGAAAATTAAATGTACTTAGCTCTGTTATGAAATATCCTGAATGAATCTATTTTCCTTGATCCCACAGAATTCACAGTCCAAAATGAAAAGTAATATCCTTTAACAATCCCACACAGAATTTATAAATAACTTTTCTTAAATGCCCAAACATCAAACTCCAAAGTCTCCCTCAGTGAGAAAAATCAAGCTCTTTTATAGACCCTAAGATTTCTCTAGAACATTCCAGAGGGCTGTGGAATAAGATGAGGTAATTTTCTAAAAATAATGCAACCCAGAACTTTCTGGAAGGTTCTGAAGTACTTTTCCTTGTAAACATGTTGTTTACAAAAATGAAATTAATCTGTGACTCAGTTTTCTAGAATCTTCTATAAGAAGATTAACAAGATATTTATAGCACTATTAGGTCACAGTGGGGTGCAAGTGGGAATCAGAAAAATAAATTCTTATGCATAACACTCCCCCTCTTCGAGGAAAAGAAAGATTTATGTAATAAAGCTTTCTTTTGCTTTAAGAATAATAAAATATTGAGCATAGCATATAAAATTACATGTATCTACAATCCACTTTAATAGGAAAGAAAAACACAACTCCTGACACTGCTCAAGCTCTTGAAAGGGCATCAGGGATAATGTTATCTCTCCCTCTGATATGTCTTATGTCTAAATTATACTCTTGTAGCATAAGACTCCACCTGAGCAACCGCTGATTTTTGTTTTTCATTTTATGTATGAAAGTCAGTGGATTGTGATCACTGAAAACAACAATCGGTGCAGTAGTAGGGGTAAGATAAACTTCGAAATGTTGCAGACTGATTCTTGCTCTGCATCTGTCTATGTTCGAGAATTAATCCTTCTAAGAGTCTATAAACATTTTTGTCCTTTCTTGTTCTGGTATAAGAATACTAGGAGAACTCCATTCCAGTCATTGTCCAGCAAATACTGAATTTCTTCTTTAAGATTTTTCTGTTTTATAGGATTCATCCTGTATAGGTGTTGTTTTACTGGTTTGGAACCATTTATGTCCACATCGTGAAATATTTTGTCTGTCCGTGTTGGAATGTCAGGAAATAAGTGTTCATATTCAAAAATCAGCTGTTTCAGTTCATTCCGCTGATTTGGCTCTAGATGTGACAGTTTCTGGTCAAGATTCCGTAGAATGTCAGAATTCTGAAGTTTTGATGATGTGGGATCCGACTTCACTGAATTAATATCCTCACAGTCATTGTCACATGAATTAAGTGGTACAGAGCTAACTAGATTGACTGATGTTAAAGATGTATTGTCCCTATCTATGTATTCCTTAAGCATGTTAATATGACATAGCTGCTTTAGCTTGCGCCTCCCAGGAGTGTTTATTATGTAATTTACGTCACTGATCTTTTTGTCTACAGTGTATGGACCATAATACCTGGCCTGCAACGATTTTCCTGGAATAGGCAAAAGAGCTAGTACCTTATCACCTGGTTTAAAATTCCTTTCTTTTGTCCCTATGTCATATAGCTGTTTCATTTTCCTTTGGGCTGACTGAAGATTGGTCCGAGCAGCCTCACAAGCTTTTGAAAGTCTAGTTTTGAAATCAGACACATACTGAAGTAAATTCAGGGAGGTATTATCATTGGAGAGAAATTTCTCTTTGAGAAGTTTCAAAGGACCACGAACAGTATGGCCAAATACTAATTCAAATGGACTGAAGCCAAGAGATTCTTGCACAGATTCTCTAACAGCAAATAAAAGGAGATGGATGCCTTCATCCCAATCCTTCTCTGTGTCAAAACAATATGATCTTATCATGTTTTTCAATGTTTGATGGAATCTTTCAAGGGCGCCTTGACTTTCAGGATGATAGGCCGATGACTTATACTGTACAATGCCAAGTTCATGCATTACTTGTTGAAATATTCCAGACATAAAATTTGAGCCTTGGTCTGACTGAATAGATTTAGGAAGCCCAACAAATGTGAAAAACTTCACTAAGGCCTTGACGATTGTCTTAGTTTTGATATTTCTTAAGGGAATGGCTTCGGGAAAACGTGTGGAAGCACACATAATAGTCAAAAGATATTCACAGCCAGACTTAGTTCTGGGCAAGGGACCCACACAGTCTATAATTATTCGACTGAAAGGTTCATCAAAAGCAGGTATAGGCTGCAAGTGAGCCTTAGGTATAGTCTGATTGGGTTTTCCTACCATTTGGCATGTATGACAGGACCTACAATGCTGAGAAACATCTGATTTTAACCCAGGCCAGTAAAAATGATTAAGAATCTTGTGATAGGTTTTATTTACACCTAAATGTCCTGACATGGGAGTTTCATGTGCCAAGTTTAATATTTGAGAACGGTAAACCCGTGGAACCACTATCTGATGGTTGACAGTCCACTCGTCTTCTGCTGAGACGTCTGGTGGACGCCATTTTCTCATAAGAATGTCATTTTTGACATAATAACAGACTGGGACCTGAGATACTTCCTGCTCATCTAAGGCCCTTTCAAATAAAGGCGAAATTTCAGGATCCTTATGCTGTTCTATAGCTAGTTGAGACCCAGACATTATGTCATGGCCTAGATCTAAAGATGAGTTATTCTCATGAAAATCTGTCTGCTTATCAGGCAGGCTTGAAGACAGAGACCTTGTTATCTCGTCATTAAAAGACTGACCCAAAAAGGTATCAGTTAAATCAAAATCCTGTTTCCCATCAGTTTGCTTGGCCTTACGTGCCATAGCCCTTGTGACTGCACAAGACGGATAAAGATCAGGAATTTCCTGCTCAATGGGATCAGGCGGTTGGTCTATGCAAGGATTAGTAGTCAAAAGTGGGTTTACCACAACCTTATCTCCAGCTAAGTCATTGCCTAGCAACAAATGAACACCTTTAAAAGGTAAAGAAGGTCTAATACCAACAGCCACTGAACCGGATGCCAAGTCTGATGACAAATAAACGTTATGGAGGGGAACATTAACAAATCCACATTCCACACCCTGAATAAGGACACTTTGGCCCAAAGAAGTCTTCTCAGAAAAAGGCAGAGTATCTGCTAGAATAAGAGATTGAGAAGCTCCGGTATCTCGTAAGATTTTAATAGGGGTAGGATGGGCATAACTGTCACCATTTAGTGACACAAAACCATCTGATAAGAATGGTTCATAACACTCCATAACTGTATCAGTCTCAGATAATTTGGTATCAGAAAGAGTTTCCTCCCTTACACAAGACTGTGGTTTTGGCCTTATAGAAGTCAAGCCTGTAGGCTTAAGTTCCTCATGTCTTTCTCTTTCTTTCCTTCGCTTTAATTTTAAACACTCAGAGATCAAATGACCTGTATTTTTACAATAATAACACACTACTTGAGATTGAGATAAGGGATTCTGGTCTTTGTTTTCACCAGAAGGTTTGGAAAAATTCTGGCTTTTGTTTTCACCAGAAGGTTTGGACGGATTCTGGCTTTTATTTTCACCAGAAAGTTTGGGCATAGTACTAGATGTATGGCTATAACTACCAGAAGGATTACTGGGATAGAATCTTGGACCTGTCTGTGGATTATAAGGTTTTCGAGGATAAGGCCTGTTCACAAATGAGACTTTATGAGTCAAAGCATAATCATCTGCCAAACGAGAAGCTTCCTCCAAAGTTTCAACCTGTCTTTCATCGAGAAAAGATTTAATGTCTGAATTTATGCACCGTTTGAACTCTTCAACAAGGACAAGCTGTCTAAGTTTGTCATGATCAGAGCCTACCTTTTTAGAAGAACACCACCTATCAAATAGCTGTTCTTTGGTTCGAGCAAATTCTATATGGGTCTGGGAAATTTCTTTTTTACAATTCCTAAATTTTTGCCTGTAAGCTTCAGGGACCAATTCATATGCCTTAAGAATAAGCTCCTTAACCAAATCATAGTCTGAGCTTTGCTCGACAGTCAGCTGAGTGTAAATGTCTCGAGCCTTTCCGACAACAACGCTTTGCAAAAGTAAGGTCCAATGCTCTTTTGGCCATTTTAAATTTTCTGCAACTTTTTCGAAATGCAAAAAATACTTATCTACCTCTTTTTCCTGAAATGGTGGAACTAATCTGATGTGCTTTGTTGCATCAAAGTAACTACCAGAGTCAAAAACAGGGGTATGTTTCACCCTATCTTGACCCTGGAGTTCCATTTCTTTCAGCCTTAATTGAAATTGCCTTTCCCTTTCTTTTTCTTCAATACTATATCTCATTTTTTCCTTTTCTAACTCAATCCGTTCCTCCATTTCTCTTTGTTTTTCCCTCTCTCTTTCTTCCATTTCTCTTTGTTTTTCCCTCTCCCTTTCTTCCATTTCTCTATTTTTTTCTTCCTGTTCTATTTTTTCTTTTCGAACACGTTCTTCCATTTCTAATCTTTCCATCTGCATTTGTCTCTGCATTTCTCTTTCTTTTTCTTTGCCTCGTTCTTCCATCTCTAATCTTAACTTTTCTAATTCAATTTGCCTTCCTATTTCAATTTGTCTCATTTGTAATTCAGTATGTGAAACCATAATGAGAGACAAAGCAGATGGATCGAAAAGTTCTTCATCAACAAAAAACTGTACCAAAATATTCTTAATTTCATGCTTCTTCATGCTTGTTTTGACAGCAGTAACCCCATAATGGGAAGCAATATCTAACAAATCTGTCCTTTTGGCCAGATTAAACAACTCCTGAGTAGGCTGAGCCAAAAAGCTTCTCAAATCAAACGACATGTTTGCTTTTTGTATGTTTTATTAAGTAATTAGGGTAATAAAGATTGAGGTTAATTTGACAAGTTTTATATATATATATATATTTTTTTTTTTTTTTTGAAATGACAAGCCCAATAAGAATTTCACATGAAATGACAAGTACTATTTCACCTGAAATGACATTCACATGAAATGACAATTCCCCATATGCCTATAGGGAAACACCAATCCTGTGAAGCAACTGCCAAGTCTATATTTGACAAGAAATGACAATTACCTGCCGTCACATGAAATGTCGGTTTTAAAATGCTCGAAATGGTTTATCCCGGACGAGCCCCCAATTTCTGTTACGAGCCAGGCGTAGCAGAAAGAAAAAGCAAACAAGCCTTTTGGAAAATTCAACAAAATTTATTTACAAGTTAACTTCAACCTGTAGAAGTAAGAAAATTAAATGTACTTAGCTCTGTTATGAAATATCCTGAATGAATCTATTTTCCTTGATCCCACAGAATTCACAGTCCAAAATGAAAAGTAATATCCTTTAACAATCCAACACAGAATTCAGAAATAACTTTTCTTCTAAGCCCAAACTTCAAACTCCAAAGTCTCCCTCAGTGAGAAAAATCAAGCTCTTTTATAGACCCTAAGATTTCTCTAGAACATTCCAGAGGGCTGTGGAATAAGATGAGGTAATTTTCTAAAAATAATGCAACCCAGAACTTTCTGGAAGGTTCTGAAGTACTTTTCCTTGTAAACATGTTGTTTACAAAAATGAAATTAATCTGTGACTCAGTTTTCTAGAATCTTCTATAAGAAGATTAACAAGATATTTATAGCACTATTAGGTCACAGTGGGGTGCAAGTGGGAATCAGAAAAATAAATTCTTATGCATAACACGTAAGATGTGTATTGTTTGTTTGTTTGATTTGAGGTTAAACGTCCCCGTCAACACTGTAAATGTCATTTTGGAGACGTTGCTTCCAATTTTGTGGGACTTTTACCCGACATTGAGATGAAATGACATCTCAAGCCCTGTCGCCCAATGAAACCAATAGGGTTTATTAGCATGGACGGTCCGACACTCACTCCGCTTTGCCTGGGCAGGCTTAGATCCTCTAAGCAGTTTACCAGTACTCATGTGTGGGTCGGACTCAGCTCCTCGTGGAAGCATCATGCAGCCCATATATTTCTTCAAGCCCCGATGGGCGGGGTCGTACCGTCGTCTTTGAACAGAAATAAGAAAGATAATCAATCAATCAATCAATCAATCAATCAATCAAATTTTATTCGATTAAGCTTATGCAGCTCATCATGATAAAACATATATAGACAGACAAATAAGTGAAGAATAGCATAAAAGTGAATTACTGGTCGCACTGCGGTTCCTGGACAGGCTTAGATCCTCTAAGCGGTTTACCAGTACTAGTATGCGGGCTGGATTCAGCTCTGCGTGGAAGCATCATGCAGCCCATATATTTCTTCAAGCACAGAGCGAATTGACATGTACACAGAATGACGAGTCGAACTACGTACTTTGCCGCGTCACAGTATAACGAACCAACGTCGTTACCTTGATTCTTTCTTCTATTTCGAAAAACTGAGCGTTTACTTTTTCTGTCGTATTAATTTATTTATTGCTAATTGGATACACTTACCAAACACACTCGTGGGATGAAATTGCTTCTTTCATATAATCTGGCCCCTAAGTAATAAAAATGTTTCATGCTCAACTATGCTGAGCATGAAATCGATAATATTCGCAAATATTACAGTAATGGGACCAAACATATAATGTCTGTGCTCGTTACAACCATTCAATGGAGGCGGATCTAACGAGTACTCACAATCCACGCTTTTGAGGAGAAATATTATAGCAATGTATATAACTGTTAACCCAGAAAATTGTATATATAAAGAGTTTTGTTATTTCCATAAAACGCACTTGTTACTTTATCAGCCGGCAGTTGCATCAGAAGCAAATAAAATCATGTGTCTTCATCTTTCATTACGATCAAACATCTGTGTGACATAGGGCATTTTTAGCATGTTTACTGATGAACATCTGTGATATTATTCTTATGCATATTCAAAAGCTACGCTGATGGTGCTCGTTCGAACCGGTTCATTGAGGCGGTGCTAATGAGTACCCACGACCGATGTCTTTGAACAGAAATAAGAAAAACAATCAATCGATCAATATTCAAACGATATGCTGATGGTGCTCGTCCGAACTGGTTCATTGATGCGGTGCCAATGTGCACCCACGACCGACGTCTTTGATTTGTTTGTTTGATTTGAGGTTTAACGTCCCCATCAACACTGTAAAGGTCATTTTGAAGACGTTGCTTCCAATTTTGTGGGACTTTTACCCGACATTGAGATGAAATGACATCTCAAGCCCTACCGCTCAATAAAACCAATAGGGTTTATAAGCATGGACGGTCCGACACTCACACCGCTTTGCCTGGGCAGGCTTAGATCCTCTAAGCAGTTTACTAGTACTCGTGTGTGGGTCGGACTCAGCTCCTCGTGGAAGCATCATGCAGCCCATATATTTCTTCAAGCCCCGATGGGCGGGGTCGTACCGTCGTCTTTGAACAGAAATAAGAAAGATAATCAATCAATCAATCAATCAATCAATCAATCAAATCTTATGCGCTTAAGCTTATGCAGCTCATCATGATAAAACATATATAGACAGACAAATAAGTGAAGAATAGCATAAAAGTGAATTACTGGATGGGGCATTGTCTTACACAATACAAGTTCTCAGGCTACATGTAGGCGACATACCTGTTAGAAGCTACCAAATCCCATGCAGCAAGTTAACGTCGCACGAGCGTCAAAACAAGATGTTGCATCGACGCCCATGCGACACCGACTAGACGTCGTTTATTTGTTTGTTTGATTTGGGGTTTTACGCCCCCGTCAACACTGTGTAGGTCATTTTGGAGACGTTGTTCCGATTTTGTGGGACTTATACCCGACATTGAGATATGACATCTCAAGCCCTGCCGCCTAATAAATCCAATATGGTTTATATGCATGGACGGTCCAACTCGCACCACTTTTCCTGGGCACGCTTAGTAATCACGTGCGGTTGGTTTCAGCTCTGCGTGGAAGCATCATGCAGCCATCTATTTCTTCAAGCCCCAATGGGCGGGGCGGGGCTGGACTAGACGTCTTATGGACGCTAGGTCACCTACGATACAGGTATGTGACTTCTGTGGAGGCTAAGATTTTGGAAAAGGTCTGCCGGCATGTCAGCAGACAATAATGATAATAATAATGAATTCCCCCGTCAAACCCAGTTTTTTCTTGATAAAGTGGGGTCTATGGGGAACTTCATTTCACGGACTTGTTAACCTGATGGTTATGTTTCTTTCCTTTTTATCTTCTCATGTATGTCATGAGCATGGCCATAAGGGATATTTTAGTCTGTTATATTACTTTATGCAACAAACACTCACGTAAACCTTCCTTAAGCGCAAAATTTGGGTTTACAGACATGAATATCCGTCACCGTTTTTAAACACACACACACACACACACACACACACACACACACACACACAGAGAGAGAATCACACACATGCACGCGCGCGAACACACAAACGCACACAGGTTAACAGCTGCGATTTGGATAAATCGCCAATGTCAGATTATTTTCTTAAGATCATCACGAAAAGTGTGTATATAATGTTGAGCCCCTTGAACCCCATTTTCATAAAGTACAACTGGGTTTAACGGTTTCCTATTTCTGCTCGAAGCGGTTCTAACGAGGACCAGCAATCTATGTTTAGGTTCACGTTCGGTGAAGATCAGCAATCCATGTTTAGAGCAGAAAAAATGCAAGATATCGGATATTTTGTCAGAAAATTTTCAATTTTTGGTGACAAAACTTTCAATATATTTGAATAGGCGTGTTTTTGTAAAGTTCCGTTGAAGATGAAATCTCCAAAATAGTTATTCTTAGTTTCGAGTGAAAACTTATCAATTTTATGCTCGGAACATAGATTCAACAAAGCTCGTTATAACCGCCGTGTACTTTGTTTTTCAAAAAAGTTGGGTTGCAGGGGTATTAATTAACAAATACTGATTAACGCGTTCTATTTCATAATTCGCTTTAGGAAAATAGAGGCACGAGACAAGCTGCATTCTTCCATAATATTCAGACGAAAAATAAAAATAATAAAAAGATAATTATCATTCGCGCTTATATCTGCATCAAACCATTATGATTACGCTCCCGTGCGCTAAATGTCTCTAAAACTAACGTTTCTCAGATGAAAATGTTTTTTTTAATTCTGCCATATTTATAGATTTATGACTGCTCATTAGAACCACCTTGGTAATACGGTTTTAACGAGTATCCGCAATCTATGTTTTAGAACAAAAATAAAAAAAAAATAATGAATTCCCCGTAAATCCCATTTTCTAAAAAAAAAATGCTCATTAGAACCGCCCTGTCCAGACAGTTTTAAGGAGTACCCGAAATCTATGTTTTGGAGCAAAAATAAGGAAAGAAGGTATACCTGGTAAACCCAATGTACTCTATATACTGTTGGGATTAGAGGGGCCTTCTATTCACGGACTTGTGATCCTGATGCATTGGCTGTAGGGTGATTTTTAAAACCGCTTCAACAAATCGGTTCAAACAAAAACCCACATTCAATGCTCTTGAGATAATGTGGGATCTAGTTGGACATGTTGGAGTGTTTATTTAACGGACTTTTTGTTGAGGTGATGATGAATAATTTAGAAATTCAGAATTAACATATAACAAATATCGACTAATGTATAACAGTTTCCGGAAAGCAGATATTACACACGCGTGCAAACACATTGCATGGCAACGTAAGTGAAGTGTGGTCAGTGACAAATCTCGCCAATACTATTATATGACCCTAATGTCTTGGGAAATACGGTCATCTGTAGTTGCCAGAATATACAGGGGTTCTAATAATTTTGGCCTCAGTGTGGCGCAAATATTTCCTTAACAGTTAAACAAACAAAGAGCATTTCTCAGTTAATGCATTTTCTTAACCCGTATTTGACAAAGATGGAATCTCCCACCTAGAAAGTTTGGATTGGTCCATTTCCAATTATTGGGCTGCCAGGTTTGTTTTATTAGCGACACATTTTGCAACAATGTTTGTACTTTCAGCAAACAGTGTAGAAACAGGTCAGACGTCGTGTTTTGTGGCGTCTGATCTAGGTCTGCACTATTTGCCAAAGTTCCGCAAAAGGGCCGCTAGGCATATATGGGTTAAATCTTCGATACACTCATTTGTTTGTCTTTCTTTCTTTCTTTCTTTTTTTTTTTTTTTTTTTTTTGGTTCTTTTGTTTTTAGAAAAAAAAATCCATAAAGATTTTTAGGATGAACGTATTGTCTGAAAATTTATCATGCATTAAGCTGAGGTATTATCCATGTCATTCTCGATTGTTCTTTATATATGTATTGTTTAGTTAAGATTGTTCTTTGTACTCTGTATTTAAAGTCAATGAGCATGTCATTTCTTAAGCAATGGCATACATGTACTTACAGAATATTCATTTTTTTTCTCAAAGATAACTTTAATTTTAAATGACGCGATTGTAGTGAATATATATGTTAAGCTGTTGAAGATAATCGTAAATAAACATGCACATGTATTTAAAGGCATTTATTCTTGATTATTGAGGACTATCATTTCATTACATAATATTATGTAGCCCTCAGTGCTCACTGGAGAAAAGTCCTCTGTCTTCAACAGGTAAGGGGCCGCCTTGGGGAAAATCAATAAATTACTTGCTGTTGACTGGTGTACATTATTGATTTTCCCCTTAAGTGTCTCAGTCAGGGGATTCAACAAGAGCTACTAATCACCCTATTAAGGGCCGCCTTTGATCTGCTATAGTAAGTATATCACAGGGGGCAATAAAACAATTATAGACACACGGTGTGTTTTACTGTTACAGAATAAATGCCTTTAAGTCAACTAAAGCGATCGCGCATGCGCGCTTAATGCATAAATTCGATTGGCTCAGTCATAAAACGGTGTCAAACGGTCATACTATTGGCCAAAACGGGAAAGCGTTTTCAATAGCGTTTTGATCTTTTCAGAGCGCATGCGCAAATTTACCGTTTGTCTAAAACGATTCGCCTTGACTTTTGATTGGTCAAAACGATATGAAACGCTCGAACCGTTGTCGAAACGCAAACGTTTTGCAACGGTTTCAAAACGGACCCTAAACGCAAAAATGGGTAGGTCGAACGTTATCGCCACTGTACCTACATTCCTGCCTGCCTACCTACCTGACAAAACATACATATCTACGATCATACCTACGACCTTCCTATAGATCTACCTACATACCCATCGCCACTAGCCCAAACCTACCAAACCTACCATTCCTACCTCATCACGCAAACACGCCTGCATAGTTTTGATCCCCTTAAACCCCACTTTTAGATAGTAAAACTGGGGTTTACAGGGATATTTATTATTTGTCTTATTTCTGCTCAAAAACATAGATTGTGGGTACTCGTTAGAACCGACGCGCCGAGGCGGTTCTTACGAGTACCCACAATCTATGTTTTGTGCAGAAATAGGAAAATATATTAAGACTTTTATCTGAAAAATTTCGTTTTTGGTTTAAAATTTTGTCAATATATTTGAATAGGCGTGTTTTCGTGATAAACCTACCTACATGCATACCTCCACTCTACCTACCTGTCGCACCCGCCCATCGGGGTTCCAAGAAATATATGCGCTGCATGATGTCTCCGCGCAGAGCTAAAACCGACCGCACACGAGTACTGGTAAACCGCATAGAGGCTCTAAGACTGTCCAGACAAAGCGGTCGGAGTCGGACCGTTCATGCTTATAAACCCTATAGGTTAAATTGGGCGACAGGGCTTGAGATGTCATTTCATCTCAATGTCGGGCATAAGTCACATAAAAATGAAAGCAACGTCTCCAAAATGACCTGTACCGCGATGACGGGACGTTTAACCTCAAATCAAACAAACAAACAAAATCTATCTACCTAACTTCCTACCTACCTACAACATCGAAGGTTGGCCCCGCCCATCGGGGCTTGAAGAAATAGATTGGCTGCATGATGCTTCCACGCAAAGCTGAAACTGACCGCACACGAGGACTGGTAAACTGCTTAGAGGATCTAAGCCTGTCGAGGCAAGCGGTCCGAGTCGGCCCGCCCATGCTTATAAACCCTATTGGTTTCATTGGGCGACAGGGCTTGAGATGTCATTTCATCTCAATGTCGGGTAAAAGTCCCACATTGGAAGCAACGTCTCCAAAATGACCTATACACTGTTGACGGTGACGTTAAACCTCAAATCAAACAAAACAAACAACGTCGAAGGAAGACGTTAAAAGTAAACCTGCCTACCTACCTGCCCACCAGACCATTCACCCTCCCTACATACCTACCTACCTGCCTACCTAGCTATCATGCAGCCCATCCGTTTCTTCAAGCCCCGGCTGGTGGGGTCGATTTTGATTGGTTGAAAGTATGCTGTGAGTTCAGTAATTACTTCTGTTTATTATTATTATGATTATTAATAATTTTTATTGAAAGGGTTAAGAGAAAACCTGTTTGGTTGTACCCCATATAAGCAGAAAGGTGTGAAAATTAGTCAGTGTGTTTTGATAAGCATGGGGACAACAGGAAATGTCAAACCATAAATCACACATGTTAATCACCTTGGTATTTACCTAAAATTCAAATTCCATGAAGGGTTCAATATCGTTTGGAAGCTAGGAATACACAGTAGAACTGAAAAGGTAAGAGTGTACATGTTTTCTCTAAGCCTCGAATTATGATAAATATTATCATTATTATTTATTATAATTGTTATTATTCCTGTTATATTATTATTATTATTATTATTATTATTATTATTATTATTGTTGTAAAAAGGCACTTATATTGAGATAGATCAGGCTTATGCTACAGTGTTCCAATCGATTTAGGCAGAATAATAATTTAAAAATTTCCACAGAACTTGTTTTTTTTTAAAGTATTAATTGCGAGAACTCGCCTATTAAAAATATATTGAAATTTTACCGTCAAACTTTTAGATAAAATATTCTGATGTATTTCATTTTTCCGCTGGAAAACTTAGATTGTAGGTACTCTTTAGAATCGCCTCGCCGAGACGGTTCTAACCAGAACGTACAATCTATGTTTTCCAGCGGAAATATGAAAATAATATACACCGCTTTAAACCCCAGTTTTACTGTATAAAAGTGGAGTTTAATGGGGTTCGTAATAATTTCAAGAAAATACATGTACCCGCATATATTTTGTTCTTTTTGAACACATGGAAACCTATTTATGGCATATTTAATACGCGCATCTTTCGAATAAATAAATAGATAAACAAATAAATAAAAATATAGAAATAAAGCCTGTAATAAAAATGTTCTATTTAAAGTTCGTAATATATAAGCAGATTTCTTTAGACATTTTAAACAAAGGAGCAGTGGCTAACAGGAAGACGATGACATTTCTCACGGCCTTCTTGCGCATGCGCAGATATACCTTGGTATTAAGGTTCTCACGGGTTTAAAGATCTCACGCTACAGCGGGACCACCCCAGTATTCTTGTAGGTGTTTGCGTCCTGGCTAATTAAGTTTTCAAAATACGTTAATAATTTTTTTTTTTTTGGCGTTAACGGCCCAGTCAAGTCTATATAGGTCATATCAAGCCGTTCAATTTACTGATCAATTCTCTTGTGCAGGTTTATAACAAGCAGTTCACTAGTACTCGTTTAGTTTGAATTCCTTCGGCAGAAATCTTGAATCAGTTGAAGGGAGAGAAGTTGCAAGTTATTAACCCATTTTGTACCAGAAACCCCAAAACGGATAACTGACAAACAGTGCAGGCCCAAATCAGATGCCGCAGAACGCGGCGTCTGATCAGGGCCTACACTGTTTGCGAAAAGTTATGTCATTTTTTCAAGTAAATTTTCAAAGAAAATCAACCTGAACCACCTTACTTTTGAAATAGACTCAAGTCAAATCTAAGGAGGAAGATTCCATTTGGTACAAAAAGGGTTGACATGGTCGTCTTGTCATTATGACAAAGATGAAGTGGGATGATTTACACGTGGTAAAATATAAATAAATGATAAATATTTCAGTTCAAGAGAAATTTTATAACAGTAAACGTATTAAAACTGACAACACAATATCTATTAACATAGCCATGAAAGCACACGTCGGTCAATTGTTCAGAAAACCAAAACAATAAGACGAAGTTCCTTTTGGCTCTGTTCACAAGTGGTCTTAAAGACCACTTGTGAACAGTTCAAAAGGTGGTCTCTTACTAGGGGCAGAAAACACAAAGAAAAAAAAACTAAAACTTAAAAAATGTTCTTCTTAAAAGGAGAGTTAGTTTTTATTTTAATCTTGCTAGTGGAATTTCCTCCCTGACTTGTTTTTGATTATGGTATAATTGCATTAACATTTACCCAGTTTATTAGTTTATTAGAGTCTCATCATGCTTAATAATCATGCACAAATTTAAATTTGAGGGATAGTTTAAGGGATAGTTACCCTTAAAGAGATAGATTAAGTTTAAACTGTAAACTTTTTAAACTGTTTAAAGTGTAATTATCCCTCAATTTAACATATAAACTAGTTAAAATTAACCATGCCATTCTAGTATAGAATTATAAGAGACTTTCATAGAACATTACGCAAACACGCCTATACAAATACATTGCCACCTTTATCGCCGAAACATTGAAAATTTTATGATGAAAAACTGTTATATTGTTCTAATTTCTGCTCCAAATATAGATTTTGGGCACTCGTTAGAACCGCCTCCTCGAGGCGGTTCTAACGAGTACCCACAATCTATATTTTAGAGCAGAAATAAGCAAAATAAGGTATACCCCCGGAAACCCGAGTTTTACTGTATAAAAGTGGGGTTCAAGGGTGTCAAAATTATATAGGCATGTTTTCGTGATGAATTTTAACCAGTACACAAGTATGCAATTTATATAAATTAAAACAAAATGCATAAAATACCAGAAATAATCAGCAAATACTTGGATGAATACCCATATATTTGCCACACGACACATACATCAGCAGCCTAGAACAGAAGACATGTGGCGGAACCGATGTCCAAACAGCATGCATCGCGTCCCGGCAACTGTGTCCGCCGACAAATCTATCATGCGGTCGACCTACAGGAATCGCAAAAAGCCGACGGAAGTGATAAGAAGAGATGGAAGTGAAAGCGGATACGAAGCCCAATCTATCACCTCAGCGGTATGACAGAGACAGCGTTTTTACCACCGAGGTAACTGAAAGGACTCCTCACCGAAAGTATGCCAACAAAGCTGTATGATATATATAATATGTTGCTAATTAAAAACTGTAAAATGTTGGGGCTTATATAGTTGGTTAAATGCATAAAATGTATGTACTCTTGGCCGAAGATAAGTTGAAAGTGACGTCAGCGAATGTTTTTGTTGTTAAGCATTGTCAACTGTTGTCAAAAGGTGCTTTGGTTATGATAATTATAACGGTGTAGTCTGTGGGTATGATAATCTGATAATGATAACAGTACAACATGTCAAACCTATAGTCCGACAAGGAATTCCTGGCAGTTGCGTCATAATTAGTGTACTCGAATATTCATATGATATGGCCTTTACTTGAAACCTAGGAGTAAGATTATTTACATACCGCCAACGCTTTATGGATTTCGTGGCCGAAAGAGTAGAGGGGTTGTTCTACAGACCAAGAAGTGGCTGGTTCGCAACCCACGTGTCGAATGATTTTTTATTTTTTTATTTTATATATATATTTTTTTTTTTTTTTTTTTTTTACCTCGTAATACACGACATGTGAAATCTGCTTTACCCGTGTGGCATGTTAAAAGTGGATAATTACGACGTGTACAGTACATTTTCAAGCACATAACACTTGACTGCATGGAACTTGTTTATGAGAAATAAAGACGAAAAAGGTGAAATAGAAAAAAAAAATATACAAAATTTACTATAGATTTTAAACCAGTAACATATAAAAGTATGAAACAATGATCATTTAATTTACTATAAAAAGATAAAACAAATATACATGTATGATAAAAAAAAAACAATCAGTGAGATTCGAAATCGGACCGTCAACATGACAAGCAGCGTTGACATCCCCTAGGCTGTTGTGACTGCTGTATAATAAGAGGGCGTGTCCTGTTCATAGGATAAACCCAAGCGCAAATTTATACTGGAAAATCCTTTGTTATTGATTTGACGTCACTGCCAGACCTAGTTTGTTTACCTGTATAGTTTATCAACGACCTTCGAGAGTTCAAAGTTTAAGCGAGACGAGTCGATTCCATTTTTTAGGGGAAGCAGGTTTCGGATACTTTTTTTCTCGTGATTTTAAAGATATAAATCATTGTTTTGATATTATATACCTAGAAGTCATGGTCGAGTGGTTAATGTGATGTACTGCGAATCACACTAAAAAATCTCTTAGACGAGGGTTCGAGTCCCAGTGGCACATTTTTTATATTTGATTTTTCATTTTTATTTTATCTTTTTTATGTTAAAAAGTTTTTTTCTTTATTTTTTTATATTTACATCATTTATATTTTGTTTCCTTTGTTTTATTTTCAACAATTATATTTTTATGTTGGATGCCGGCCTCTGTAGTTCAGTCGGATGCGCGTCTGACTGGTGGTCAATAGGACGCGGGCTCGATACCTGCCAGGGTCAGCAACATTATTTCCCATGGACATTGATCATGAAATCTTTTCCATGGCCATTCACTCCTTTCTGCTGATTCAAGAAGGGCAGTTGTTAGTTTCTGGGGAAAGAATGTGCATTGTACTGGTTAACCGCTTACGTATAAGCTTGCCAAAAATAAGTGTGGATTAGTAAACTGACCGGCTCAAAAATGACCTAAATAGTGTTGCCTGGGCCGTAAAAGCCCAATTCAAATTCATTTCAACAGCGCATTTGCCTTCACTGACGGCTATGAACGTACGTTCAATCATAGTAACTTTTTTGATAAAACTTCTTGAATCCGAGTTGCAACGATTCGCTAGTGCTCATTCCATCTTTTCAATAAAATGAATATACATCTCATGTGATGGCCCCGCCCATCGGGGCTTGGAGAAATAGATCGAGCTGCACGATGCTTCCAAGCGGATCTGAAACTGACGACACATGAACAATGGTAAACCGCTTAGTAAGGCCGAACCTGCCCAGGCAAAGTGGTGCGGGTTGGACCGTCCATACTTATAAAACCCGTTTAATTTTATTGGGTGGCATAGCTTGAGATGTCGTTTCATCTCAGTGTCGGATAAAACCCCACAAAACTGGAAGCAACTTCTCCAAACTTGACAGGGACAATAAACCTCAAATCAATGAAACAAACAAACATCACATGTGCTCCAATGTTATAGGTTCGAAAAAATGTTTAGAAGCCCCTGTGGCGCAGTGGTTAAGCTACTCGCCTTCTAAACCAGGGATCGCAGGATCGATCCCGGGCTTCTCCAGACTTTCGGATGAGTCTTTAAACCGAGGCCCCGTCTCCGTATCACCTTAGCTGTTGGTGGGACGTAAAACTAAAATCACTCACTCGAAAAAATGTTAAAGAAAAGTAAAAAAAAAAAAAAATAATAATAATAAAAGAAAAAAAAAAAAAAAAAAAAACAAACAAAAAAAACTTCTGCCCAAGATTCGAACCCTAGATCTCCAAGATGGAAGACGCGCTATTAAAGTGTCTCGACTGATCGTCAATCTGGTTACATGACGCGCCAGATTAAAAATATGACGGTAACTATCGCCCAGTGTAAAAAAATATCCACTACAGGCGACTTACCTAAAACACGGACGAGTCCAAAATTAAAAGTGCAGTCACGTCTCACTGCGTTTTGAAAGACTATAAGCAGTGACGTAAAAGAGTAAACCACCACAGGTAGGTTTGACAGGTTGCATCGTAACTGGTACATTTTTCTTAATATATCCCTTAAAGGGTATCTATCCCCCTAAACTATCCCTTAAAGGGTAATTATCCCTTAATTTATCCCTTAAAGGGTAACTATCCCTTAAACTAGCCTTTTAAGGGTAGCTATCCCTCAAACTATCCCTTAAAGGATAACTATCCCTTAAACTATCCTTTAAAGGGTAACTATCCCTTAAACTATTCCTTGAAGGGTAAATATGCCTTAAACTATCCCTAAAAGGATAAATATGCCTCAATATATAACTTAAAGTGTAACTATCCTTTAAACTAGTCATAAAAGGGTAGATATCACTTAAACTATCCCTTTAAGGGTAAATATCCCTAAAACTATCCATTAAAGGGTAAATATCCCTTAAACTAACCCTTTTAAGGGTAAATATTCCTTATAATATCCCTTAAAGGGTAAATATGCTTTCAAATATCCATTAAAGGGTAAATGTCCCTTAAAATACCCTTTAAAGGGCAAATATCCCTTAAACTGTCCCTGGAAGGGTAAATATGCCTTAAACTAACCTTTAAAGCGTAAATATTCCCTAAACTAGCCCTAAAAGGGTAAATATCCCTTAACCTATTCCTTAAAGGGTAAGATGTAAAAGAAAGTATCTCTTAATTATTCTTGTTTGTCACCCTAATCTATAGCTAATTAAGGCGTAACTATACCTAATTTAGTGACACAGAGGCCTTTCTGATATTTAATCTTCATCAGTGTGTCTAAACCCCAAAGTTTTGAAACCGAAACGGATGTTGGACAAGACCCGGCAAACACTGCACATCCCCCTCCGAGCACACACCGACCGACGTAGCTCATGAGACAGGTCAACTGGAGGCATCAGGCAAGAGACGCCTACCAGGGAACTTATAGGCGTCCCCCACTGAGCCAACATCAGCAAACATGGCCCACACTCCACGGAAGTCCCCGGCATCAGGAAGGAGATGCCCAAAGTAGCGAGGCTTGCAAAATTTATAATATTTCAAAACGTGGCAACCAAATCCGCTAAGATACATGTCCCACCTGACAAGTCAGTCTTAGTTTTAGAAAAATTAGAAATTTATACTGCAAAAATTAAAGATATAATAGGCAAGGGAGATTAGTTCTGTACTAATTGTGTTACCCTCTTGAAATAAAGTCTTTATTATTATTATTATTAATAATAATAAATAAATAAATCAATCAATAAATAAATAAATAGAGGATTTTACATGAGTGCTCATGTATACTATTGAATTTAGACTTCTGATTTAATTTCAAAATTCAATATTGGACTTAAATCTCTTCTGCAACAAGGTCTATCGGAACCCGAATTTTATGGTGAATTAGTATATAAATTCAGAAAAATATATAACCGCAATGACTTCAGCACCCAATTTCGTAAAATCATTCTTCGATATAAAAAGATTGGGTACAGCATGGATGTTATACGACAGACTGCATGCATGGTAGTTAACCCAATCACGGTTGGCAACTTTGCTTCCCTCTTTAATTGCACGCCGGTGGGTCAGGCCTCAGATTCTATGACGGCTCCAACGTAAAGGCTTATTGAGAATTAGAGAGATCTAATTCTTGGTAATGTTGGTTGGTGCCTGATGCTCTGTCTCTGGTCGGGCCCATCGGAGTCTAACTGTTGGTTTTCTTTTGCTCCAGCATTTCAGTGGTTTCTTGCTGTCGAGTCCTCACCGTTGTCTCACCTCTGTGGTTCTCTGATTTTTTGTGTTCACGGAGATGTTGCACTGATGAGTTAGGAGGCCTTCATGCGAACTGAACATATTATTTGTCTAAATCGCGACGGAAGTAAGGGCGAGGATTGTGGCCACGTAAAATCGATTTAAGCCCCCCCCCCCCCCCCGTGGAAATCTTTCCGCTGACCGTTCCAAGGCGGTTCTTCTGTGGCGATTTATTTGTGTTGTTGTTTGTTACTTACTGTGTGTATCACTTGTGTCTTTTAATTTTGGATGGCCATATGGCCATTTTGTGGGAAAGTAACTGTCCTTATGGCCTTCCTTTGTTTAGGTTTCCATTATGGTCTGGTCGGTTAATGTTTGTATTTCTTTCCCTTTGGTGTCTTTTATGGGTGGAGTAAGTTAATTGTATCAATTCCTGATCTTTGCTTTACTTCTACTTTGCTAGTGGAATTTCTCCCTGACTTGTTTTTGATTATGGTATAATTGCATTAACATTTACCCAGTTTATTAGTTTATTAGAGTCTCATCATGGTTAATAATCATGCAAAAATTTAAATTTGAGGGATAGTTTAAGGGATAGTTACCCTTAAAGAGATAGATTAAGTTTAAACTGTAAACTTTTTAAACGGTTTAAAGTGTAATTATCCCTCAATTTAACATATAAACTAGTTAAAATTAACCATGCCATTCTAGTATAGAATTATGAGACTTTCATAGAACATTACGCAAACACGCCTATACAAATACATTGTCACCTTTATCGCCGAAACATTGAAAATTTTATGATGAAAAACTGTTATATTGTTCTAATTTCTGCTCCAAATATAGATTTTGGGCACTCGTTAGAACCGCCTCCTCGAGGCGGTTCTAACGAGTACCCACAATCTATATTTTAGAGCACCGAGGTAACTAAAAGGACTCCTCACCGAAATTATGCCAACAAAGCTGTATAATATTTATAATATGTTGCTAATTAAAAACTGTAAAATGTTGGGGCTTAAATAGTTTGTTAAATGCATAAAATGTATGTAATGTTGTCCGAAGATAAGTTGAAGGTGACGTCAGCGAATGTTTTTGTTATTAAGCATTGTCAACTGTTCTAAAAAGGTAACGACGCTTCGATTATGATAATTATAACGGCGTAGTCTGTCTTGCCAGCCAATGATGGGAATGATAATCTGATAATGATAACAGTACAACATGTCAAACCTACCTACCTACTGACAACACTAATACATGTGTACTATTGTTGGAAGATAAGTTGGCAGTGACGTGAAAGAGTATACCACCACAGGTAGGTTTGACAGGTTGCATCGTAACTGGTAACTATTCCTTAATACATCCCTTAAAGGGTATCTATCCCCTAAACTATCATTTAAAGAGTAACTATCCCTTAACTTATCCCTTAAAGGGTAAGCATCCCTTAAACTACAATGCTTCCCTTAAAGGGTAACTAGCCCCTAAACCATCCCTAAAGGGTTACTATTCCCTAAACTATCACTTAAATGAAAACTATCCCTTAATCTATCCCTTAAAGGATGTCTATCCCTAAACTGAACCTTAAAGGGTAACTATCCCTTACTTTGTCCCTTAAAGGGTAACTATCCCTTAAACTAGCCTTTAAAAGGTAACTATCCATCGAACTATCCCTTAAAGGATAACTATCCCTTAAACTATCCTTTAAATGGTAACTATCCCTTAAACTATCCCTTAAACTATCCTTTAAATGATAACTATCCCTTAAACTATTCCTTGAAGGGTAAATATGCATTAAACTATCCCTAAAAGGGTTAGTATGCCTCAATATATCCCTTAAAGTGTAAATTTCCTTTAAACTAGTCATAAAAGGGTAGATATCACTTAAACTGTCCCCTTAAGGGTAAGTGTCCCTAAATGATCCATTAAAGGCTAAATATTCCTTATAATATCCCTTAAAGGGTAGATATGATTTCAAATATCCATTAAAGGGTAAATGTCCCTTAAAATACCCTTTAAAGGGCAAATATCCCTTAAACTGTCCCTGAAAGGGTAAATATGCCTTAAACTAACCTTTAAAGCATAAATATTCTTTAAACTAGCCCTAAAAGGGTAAATATCCCTTAACATATTCCTTAAAGGGTAAGATGTAAAGAAAAGTATCTCTTAATTATTCTTGTTTGTCACCCTTATCTATGGCTAAATAAATTAATAAATAAATAAATAAATATATAAATAGAGGATCTTACAAGAGTGCTCATGTATACTATTGAATTTAGACTTGTTAAGAAAATGGATAAAATGCGAGGCTAGTTTAATAAATTTAATAATACATGAGCACGAATTTCGTGAATAAAAATGCATTTGCATCGCATTTTATCCCTTTTCCTTTTAATAAATTCAAAAATACATGAGCACGAATGCAAAATTTAATTTATGACATTTAAGGGCAAATGCTACGAAATACTTGCTACATTGAAAACTGTGTAAGAGTCTGTATATGTTCAGCATCAAAACATTTGATGTCACCGTGCTGAATCTTGATTAATCTGAACAAGAACTGTTTTCCCAGAAATATCAATAAACAACCATGAAAATCGCGACAGAAGTAAGGGCGAGGATTGTGGCCACGTAAAATCGATTTAAGGCCCCCAGTGGAAATCTTTCCACTGACCGTTCCAAGGCGGTTCTTCTGTGGCGGTTTATTTATGTTGTTGTTTGTTACTTACTGTGTGTATCACTTGTGTCTTTTTATTTTGGATGGCCATATGGCCATTTTGTGGGAAAGTGACTGTCCTTATGGCCTTCCTTTGTTTAGGTTTCCATTATGGTCTGGTCGCTTAATGTTTGTGTTTCTTTCCCTTTGGTGTCTTTGATGGGTGGAGTAAGTTAATTGTATCGATTCCTGATCCTTGTTTTACTTCTACTTAGTAAATAGCATGTCAAAAATGATTTTTTGCCTAGGTTTTAAACATTTATTTCAATCAGAATGATATAGTAAAATCTTTAGCCTATATTTCAAGCTCAGAAAACTGTTTTGCAAAATCAATTTTGTCATCAACCAAAACATCTTTAAAAATAATTGTCTGCAAAATTTTAGATCATACAGAAAAATGCTACATTGAAATTTTCATAAAACACGATTTTTACTCTGGGGGATGTTTTCAGAGAATAGACAATTAAAAGAAAATTAGGAGTCACCGTGCTAATTTCTGTTTTATTAAACAAACTGTTCCCCTACCCCAGATGAATTACATGGTAAAAATACATATACTCTATGAAAAGATGGTTAATCACTGACAGATAACTTGGATTTACCTCGTAAATAGTAGCTGGCCATAATATGCATTGCAGCAAATCGTTTAAGTAAGTCTGTAACCAATTAGATTGATCTGATCTTGAGTAAATGCCGAAAAATAAAAATTTTCATAAGTCGCAATGTTAGTGGTTTTGTCATTTCGATAACACACCCGTGCGACAAAGTGCATTTTTTTCACATCTCCAAAATGGCTACTTTTCTGGTGAAAATCTGTGATATTTTCGTTATTTTTACTTCAAACATAGGTTGCGGGTGCTCGTTAGAACCGCCTCATCGAGGCGGTTTATAACGAGTACCCACAACCTATGTATTGGAGCAGAAATAAGAAAAATAATGAATACCCCCGTAAACCCCAGTTTTCTCTTTATAAAGTGGGGTTTAAGGGGGTGTTCATTTCACGGACTTGTTCACTTGATTTGAAGTTTATAGTCAAGTTGAACGTGTTTAATAATGAAAGGAACCCAAAATAATATCTGATCTACACATTTCAACCATTTCCTTACCCAAGAACGGTAAAATGTTGGCTCTGGCATAACTTTCATTTTTGATGATCATACAAAAATGGCGAATTAGTAGCATTTGTCTTTAAACGCATTTTATTCACGATTTGTTTACAAAAAAAAATGTTAATAATACGCCATTAGTAAACGCGACGTCGATGAGGAAGTCGTATTTGTTACTAACTAATTTGCATATTTAATTTACTTGTGGATCACGGAATTAATTATACATGTAAGACGCGACGTTATATGATAACTAAAAATAAATAAATAAACTCCGTTGCATTTTCACAACATTGCACCTTGTCAAGGTTTGTGTTTTTGCACTCTTACGCTACAGTGCGTTCTATTCATCGGCTATCACTCATTTTGAAACAATAAGCCGAATCATGATAAAATGATTGCCATATCATGGCATTCGTGCGACGAGCGAAGTTTTCGATCAGCCTGCGCCACATTAAAGCGAGATAAGTGCCAGCAAGTTTCCTTCTGCGACCCGTCAGGATCCATTGATGACAAAAAACACTCGAGAAGACTTTGGTCAGTCTGCGCGAATCCTATCCGAGTCCTGGCTGGTACCATAAGAAAAATTGAACGCTTTGCCATGCATAGGCTTTCTGTAATTTTAATGTCACGTGAATGTAAATTTGTATTTTTTCTCATTTATTTTACTAAAGATGTAAATAAGAAAGGGCATAATTATGGACGACAGACGGTTGAGAAATGTGTTGGGATTACTATTAATTATTTCTCTTGCTATCGGTTTGATCATATTCGCTGTCCTTACTGTTAAGGTTGTGAAAACTGTTAAAAGACCTGAAGATTTGGATACCACACAGACGGACAAACACACAAACGATGGATTAGATAATAAGACCGTAACACATGGTCTACATGAAGATGATGGAACTGTAAAGCATACAACGGCAGAACTAGAAACAACAACAGCTACTACAACTACTACAACTGCAACTACAAAGACCACTACAAAGACAACAACAACAACTACTACAGGTACAGTTGACCATCTCTATTCCAACATCTGGTAAAACGACAAAACTCGTTATAACACAATTTAAGGGGAATGGGAACACCTAGCAAATTTTCCCGCCATTTTTCACAGGTGGGGGGGGGGGGGGGGCAACTTCGGAACTTTCTGTTCGCTTTTCTATAAGCTCTGTCCGACGAATAAAAAGTGTATACTCTTAAAGGTGAGAATTTGCTCATTAGGAGCAAATTCTTACCTTTAAGAGTATACCCCTATTGACATGGGAGACAAAAATACTTTTGCAGGAGTTGCCTACCCTGAAAGTGTATCCATTTCCCTTAATTGAGCAAATCCTTAACTCAAGAGGAGCCGGATTAATGGAGATATTGAAAAATATTGAATTGATATGTCAAGGAACTGCTGAAATTTGTTAGAATCGCCTTGGTGGAAGGTTCTATTAAAATGTCCACACATTTTGTTTCTCTGAGTTTCATGTATAATACATGCAATACATCATCTGACATTACTTACAATGGCATGCTTAATCCTATCCGAGAAATATGTGTTCTTAGATGACTGATTAGACCAAGTCTAGCTCTAAACTGCCTGTTGCAATTAGAACAACAGTGGCCAGAGGAAGACAGCTCTGCTGGTGATGCCCTAGCTCTTGCTTTGCTCTGTGCATGTTTCTGCTCGGCTTCGATGAGTCTTTTTGCTTTATATTCACTAGCACCTCACCTGATGAGGCTTCGCCACTTTTCTTGGTCATGTGCAGTTAGTTCCCACGACTCTGTTTGGGTTGTCTTTGAATCACATCTTATGACCACCATGGGGGGGGGGGGAGCGTTTGCCCATTTCTAGTTCCCCATAGCGGACTTTCTTTGGCAAACGTTCCTCAAGTATCCTGATAAAATGGACTATCAGTCTGAACTTCAGTTTCAGAAGAATGTTCATACTCTGCATCTCTGCCCTTTTCAGGATGTGTCTTTAAAAGTTTTCTAAATCGGACACCTTGTATGGAAGTGATTCCGTCGTGTGGCGTGCCATTGGTAAACTATCCACGTTTCGCATGCATATAATAGCGGTGGCAGTACCACAGCTCTGTAAACTTTCCAAAATATAACAACGTAGTCGGCCAAATGCTGCACTATCTTTCGTGATCTTGGCATGGACTTCATAATTAATGTGCTTCCTATCTACCATTTGCAATCTTTGGCCTTTCATTGTAATGGTGGGCTCCTTGTAAGGCTTACGCCCCCGCCCATAGGGGCTTGAAGAAATATATGGGCTGTATGATGCTTCCACGCAGAGCTGAATCCGGCCCGCACACTAGTACTTTTAAACCGCTTAGAGGATCTAAGCCTGTCCAGGAACCGCGGTTCGAGGCGGACAGTCCATGCTAATAAACCCTATTGGTTTCATTGGGCGACAGGGCTTGAGATGTCATTTCATCGCAACGTCGGGTAAAAGTCCCACAGAATAGGAAGCAAAGTCTCCAAAATGACATTTACAGTGTTGACGGGGACGTTAAACCTCAAATCAAACAAAAAAATCCCTGTAAGGCTTGCCAGGTGCTGGTTGATAAAATATCCGGTCTTTTTGATGCTGGTTTTGAGGTCATAGTTGTCATAGGAGTCAAATACTTTGTTTACACGTTTTTGCATCTTTTCTTTTGTTGTAGCACGCTTTGCCATGTCATCAACAAAGAGGAGCACGCCTAGCACCTCGGTCTGCACTTTGGAGTTTGCATGCAACCTTCTTAGGTTGAAAAGCTTCCCATCAAAGCGATACCTAATAGGTATCATGGTCACCTTCCTAGAAAGCATCTGTGAGCACACCAGAAAACATCAGACTGAGAACAGCGTTGGGGCTAGTACATAGCATTGCTTGACTCCATTTATCACAGGGAATGGAACAGTACGGACCACAAAGGTCACCATCATTTTTGAATTGTGCAAGCATACCATCATGGAGCTACCGAACTTGGCCGGACAGCCAAACTGTCCATGTGCTGTTCCTTGCTGTGAAGATCATGCCAATTATTTCTTTGTTCTTTCTGAACCCACACTGGCTTTCTGGTAGAAGGCTTGACTGTTCAAGGTGTCATTCAGTCGGTTAAGTAGAACTTTTGCAAGAACCTTCCCAGCAATTGACAATAAAGCGATGCCACGAGGATAGTCGCACAACCGAGAATTCCCTTTCCGCTTTACTAAATTTTCCTAAATATCATTCTACTCCTTTTTAACATCTTTATACATGTGGTGGCGATGATAAGGTCTCGTACACTATCCCTACAACTAGGTTTCTCTATATACTATGTATATACAGCGATAAAAAACAACAAAAAAAAAAAAAAAAAAAAAAACAGCGTCAGGCCGACATCGATTCGGCTTGGCCGAACGTCGCACTACGATAAACAACCGTGTTCTAAAACGACGTTTTTCAGAACTAGCATTTTCAGATGAAACGTCGATATTGTCTTATGTCTAGTAGATTTGTTTGATTGAGGTTTAACGTCCCCGTCAACACTGTTAAGGTCATTTTGGAGACGTTGCTTCCAATTTTGTGGGACTTTTACCCGACATTGAAATGCAATGACATCTCAAGCCCTGTCGCCCAATGATACCAATATAGTTTGTTATCATGGACGGCCCACCTCGCACCGCGGTTCCTGGACAGGCTTAAATCCTCCAAGCGGTTTACCAGTACTAGCGTGCGGGCCGGATTCAGCTCTGCATGGAAGCATCATGCAGCCCATATATTTCTTCAAGCCCCAATGGGCGGGGGCCGTATGTCTAGTAGAATATATATATAGACTGTTGGTGCTCATTAAGGCGGTTCTCATAACGGAAACATGCCTATTCAAATATGTTGAAGATGTTACGACCAAAAACAAAATGAAATTTTCCAAAAAAAAAAAGCGATATTTTTCATATTTCTGCACTGAACTTGGATTGTGGGTACCCGACGAGGCGATTCTAACAAGTACCCACAATCTACGTTTTTGAGCAGATATAAGAAAAATAATGTATACTCCTGTAAACTCAAGTTTCATTACATGGACTTGTTAACATGTAATCATTATATGGTCCTCGTCAAGCGATTTTGGTACTTATTGCCTATGCGAGCAGCGAAGGTTCAGGCGAGCCTGCGCATTCGCGCAGTCTCGCCCGAAACTTCGCTGCTCGCTCATACAAGCATGAATCAAGAGGAACCTTCAGACAGAAAGCCATATCCCTGCCCCCTCTGACTTGCTTGGCATGAGCAGTTAAAATTTGTCATGATGGAATGCTCGAAGACACAAACTCGCTTGGCGGGGCTCATATAACCCCTGTAATCAAGGGTCTATCATCACGACAACAAGCCTAAATAAATTTGACCCCCTTGAATCCCACTTTTATATAGTAAAACTGGGGTTTACAGGGGTAAACCTTATTTTTCTTATTTTTGCTCTTAAATATAGATTGTGGGTACTCGTTAGAACCGCCTCAGTGAGGCGGTTCTAACAAATACCCACAATCTATATTTTGAGCGGAAATAAGAAAAATATCAGACTTTTTCATCTTAAAATTTCCATTTTTTCGGCGATTAAGTTCACAATGTATTTACATAGGCGTGTTTTCGTAATGTAGAAAAACAAACAATAAAAAAAATAAAATAAAAAAAAAACGACACATTTCAGATACAAAATTGGAGTCTCCATTACGAAAACACGCCTATACAAATACCTTGTAACCTTTATCGCCGAAAAAATGAAACGTTTAAGATGAAAAGTTTTCATATTTTTCTTATTTCTGCCCAAAATATAGATTGTGGGTACTCGTTAGAACCACCTCATCGAAGCGGTTCTAAAAAGTACCCACAAGCTATACTTTAGAGTAGAAATAAGAAAAACACCCTGTAAACCCCAGTTTTATTATATAAAAAGTGGGGTTCAAGGGGGTCGAAACTATAAAGGCGTGTTTTCGTAATGCGAGAGTGTATTGCAATTTGTCAAGCTGCATACGCCCTCTAGTGTGCACTTTAGCAGCGAAACGTTTGCCTTGTTGTGTTTTTGTTGCGATCCCTGAAAGTGAGTCCAGCACCCCGGCACAACCTATTTCCTGTAAAGCATGGAGCCCTTTCAAAGGATTTAGTCTAAAGGAAGAGAAATTTACGTTCATGACATCTAATTTTTATATAAAAATGAAGAAAAATATGTCAGGTGTATGTAGTCTGTATCCATGGTGATCTAAGCGAGCCCACCATAAATCAAGCATAAATCAGGTGAGAGTTATAAGACATTTGCGACTGTGTTGAAATGACACAATGTATTATTTAATTATGCATGTGAAAAATATGTTGCTAAGCTACATAGTGACAGTTCACTTTAAATAGCCATTCCGTATTTAACCTTTACCACTCTCTAGGCTAATTCAGCAGACGACAAATTGTTGATATTTTTCTTATTTTCCCAGGAAGCAGAATTTGACACCTCATGCAAATCTCCTATCCCAGAAAACAGGACTTGACGTCACATGCAAATTGTCTCGGAGACAATTTGTTTGTTTGTTTGATTTGAGGTTTAACGTCCCCGTTAACACTGTAAAGGTCATTTTTGAGACGTTGCTTACAGTTTTGCGGGACTCAGTTTACCCGACATTGAGATGAAATTTGCATGATATGTCAAATCCTGTTTTCTGGGAAAAATAGAAATATATTTCAAAATGTCGTCTGCTGCGAAAAAATACCCAGCATGCAGAGCGTTGAATAGACATGCATACATGCAGCTTCAGATAAGGAGGTGTGAGTGTTTGAGTTTTACATCTCACCAACAGCTAAGGTCATACGGAGACGGTTCATTAAGACCACACGCCTATACAAATACGTTATACCTTTATCCCCGAAAAAATGAATATTTTAAGATGAAAAAAATTGTGATATTTTTCTTATTTCTGCTCAAAATATAGATTGTTGGTACTCATTAGAACCGCCTCATCGATGCTGTTCTAGCGAGTACCCACAATATATAATTTAGTGCAGAAATAAGAAAAATAAGGCTCACCCCTCAAAACCCAGTTTTACTGTTTAAAAGTGGGGTTCGAGGGGGTCAAAATTATATAGGCGTGTTTTCGTGATGCCTCGGTTTAAAGATTCATTCGAAAGTCTCGAGAAGCCCGGGATCGATCCTGCGACCCCTGGATTATAAGGCTAGTAGCATAACCACAACACCACGGCTTCTAATAAGGAGCTTTAACAAGGATGGCTGAGGGACTATCTTCTCCATTTCTTGTTAAAAAACATATGTTGTGGGTACTTGTAAGAATCGCCTCGTTGAGGTTCAGTTACCCACAGTATACATTTTAAAGGAGAAATAAAAATAAATTCCCCGAATAATCTCACGTACGTTTCCTTATCAGGAGCTCTGCGCATCTAACCATAATCCTTTTTGTACCAAATGGAATCTTCCTCCTTAGATATAGCAGGAGTCCTTTTCAAAATTTAGGCTTGTGAAGTTGTGTTTTCTTCAAAATTTATTTTGAAAATACTGAACTGTTTGCAAACAGTGTAGGCCTTGATCAGACGCCGCGGTCGGCGGCGTCTGATCTGGGCCTGCATGGTTCGCCAGTTACCCGTTTTGGGGTTTCCGGTACAAAATGGGTTAATCATTCACCATTATAGGGGTGGTTGGGTGTGGCAAAGGTGACATGTATCTTGCGTCTGGGGCGTCCAGCTGATATTGGCTTACAGTTGCCTGCTGTCCTTGCAGCAGGTAAGGGTAGAGGGGGTAGTTTTTATCTCTTCTGTTCCTAAATTTCTCTCAATTTCATCTCCTCTACTATCTCTTCTATCTCTTTTCTACCTCTCCCTTGGAGATGACACGAAATGACCCACAATGGTTGACGTGTCGTAAACCCCAAACAATCAATCAATCAATCACCCAACTATGACAATAAAACCTTCCACATAATCTGTTTGGAGTGGTCCATTTCCAAGAATAGGGGTGCCAGGTTTGTTAAATTTGCGGTCACAGGTTGGTTTTACAAAAATGTATGTTATTAAAGCTAACAGTGTAGGCCGAGATCAGACGCCGTGTTCTGTGGCGTGTGGTTTTGGTTTACACCGATTGCTGTAACCAACATTGAGCGACAGCCTTGTTCGATATACCTGTAAATACAAGCGGCGAGATACATGTATAAAGAACGCCCTCGCCCATCGGGGCTTGAAGAAATAGATGATCTGCATGATGCTTCCACGAAAAGCTGAAGCATGCGTCCATGCAGAGCTGAAACCGACCGCGTACTGGTAAACCGATTAGAGGATCTAAGCCTGCCAAGGTAATGCGATGCGAGTCCATGCTTATAAACGCTATTGGTTTCATTGGGCGGCAGGGTTTGAGATGTCATTTCATCTCAATGTCGGGTAAAACAGTCCCACAAAATTGGAAGCAACGTCTCCAAAATGACCTTTTCAGTGTTGACGGGTAAATTCAAATCAAACAAACAGTTTTCTCCCGTTCTCTTTGAGACGTCACAAAATGGCCCACAAGGATTGACGTGTCGTAACCCTCCCCCCCCCCACCGCAAAAAAAATCAATCAATCACTCACCCAAATATGAAATCTGTTTGGAGTGGTCCATTTCCAAGAAAAGGGGTGTCAGGTTTGTTAAATTTACAGTACATGTAAGTTTTACAAAAGTGCATGTTCTTAAAGCTAAACAGTGTAGACCGAGATGAGATGCCAAGCTTTGCGGCTTGTGATCTTGGTGTTACATGTACCAACACAGCCGGGTCCGATATAGAGGATATTTGATTTTTTTTTTTCAGTGTAAGATCGAATTTTATTTCATCGAATGAACACCAAAACCAGTATTTTATAGAGTGAAAATACCAGTTTTTGTGTTCATGAGTGAAATAAAATTTGATCTAACACTGAAAAAAAAAAAATATGTTTCTTACATGCTTAAAAGGGCAATATTTAGCTACACTAATCGCGTACCTCGCTCTCAGGGAAAACTAACTTTGGTCCTGGTCGTTTCGCGTCAATTTAGTGGTGTCCAACGTATTTACTGGGTATAATATTGAGAAATTGCCTGGGATAACATTTTTATGAATGGTTACTGAAATAATTGAGATATTAGTTTCCCAAAGAAGGCGCGGACAGATCTTACGTCGCGCAATAAAATACGTGACATCAACGTTGAAAATGACCTCATTAACGTCCTCATGACGTGTGAACGGGCGAAGCGTCAATTCTAATACAGTTCATTAATTTTCAATCATCTGACGATGAAAAAGCTGACCACAGAATTGGATTTCGAGGAAAAATTAGTCCCAAACAGTGAAAAATAAAATTGATATCAGTCACCCTTTGAAACAGTGACAATATCGTTTTCTATTTCACTGAAAAATCTCTATATTTCATTGAAAAGCATGTAAGAAATACCTACCTGTAATAATACAAGCGGCGAGATATGAAGAAATACATAGGACACTTTAGTGTAAGGTTTGTTAAAAATCTGCAAATGAATGCAATATTGTTTGCTGGGAAATCAAGATACTGCATTTATTCACAAATAATTCATATTTCTAGGACAAAAAAATGATATACCTTTTGCCCATTGTTTTAGGCCCCAGTCGGTTTATTTCCCGAAATCTATGAATAAAACTGAAAAATAAGTCATTTAAATAGCATATTAAGATATTTTGCTTGATCCAAAATGTAGTGGTGAATAAGGAATGAGGAAACATGATGAGGACAGAATAAAAACTTCCATCACGAAAATACGCCTATATAATTTTTACCCCCTCGAACCCCACTTTTATATAGTAAAACTGGGGTTTCCGGGGGTATACCTTATTTTTCTTATTTCTGCTCTAAAATAGAGATTGTGGGTACTCGTTTGAACCGCCTCGATGAGAAAACCTTGGTTTAAGGGGGGATACATTATTTTTCTTATTTCTTCTCCAATACATAGGTTGTGGGTACTCGTTAGAACCGCCTCAATGAGGCGGTTCTAACGTGCATCCACAACCTATGTTTGCAGTATAAATTAGAAAAAAATCACGGATTTTCATCAGAAAAGTAGCCATTTTTGAGGTGTGAAAAAATGCACTATGTCGTACGGGTGTATTATCGTAATGTTCTCTGCATTACGAAAACACGCCTATACAAACGCATGCATATTGTAAACTTTACCCACAAGAAAACGATGAAAAACTGTGATATTTTCTTTTTTCTGCTCAAAATATAGACTGTTGGTACATGTTGGAACGGAGGCGGTTATAACGAGTACCAAATGTCTATATTTTAGAACAAAAATAAGAAAATAAGGTTTACCCCTGTAAACACCAGTTTTACAATATAAAAGTGGGGTTCAAGTAGGTCAACATTATATAGGCGTGTTTTCGTGATGGGGCACTCCGGTTTTCGCCCACCTCTGACCAGCGATCGCTCAAAATAAGTGAAATTATCTTGAAAGGGCCGTAAATAAAAAAGCAAACTAAAAACAGAAAAAAAAAAACAGATTCAGTGCTACCAGTGCTTTGATTCTTTTCAATGATTATGTTTATCATGTGGTATAATGTATGAGAAGTAAATATCAGTCTTGTTATATTTGACATTTTAAATGAACAGTGTTTTATAGATAGAGGATCACTCATGAGTGGTCATGTCATGAAAATTATGAGACGAGCCTTCGTGGAGGGTCATTACGCAAACACGCCTATACAAATACATTGCCACCTTTATCGCCGAAAAAATGAAAAATTTAGGATGAAAAATTGTGATATTTTTCTTATTTCTGGTCCAAATATAGATTGAGGGTCCTCGTTAAAACCGCCTCGACAAATAAAAACAATAAAGCCAATAACAGTTGAGCGCGTACATGACACCTTCCCTGTAAGACTCTTTGAATCATAATTTTCTTTGCATTTCCTCCTATCGAACATTACACAAGTATAAGCTTTTACAAAAAGCTTGAGTCTACGCTTAGCACACATTGATTTGTGTAGTCAATGGATTGGAAAGTCAAATTACAAAGCTGTTAATGTAAAAGTGTGTCAGTAAATACGGAAACTTGTATAATAGCCAAAGATTCCAAAAATTGACTGCAGTTTCATAATAAGCAAAACTACAATCGTTTACTATGACAACCACTCGTACAAGGGAAAGAAAAATCAGTAGAACAGATGCATCTGCCTTCTATTAGTGAATACAAACATAAATTGATGTACTGTATCATCGGAGGGAAGTCAACATCATGTGAACCCAGAAAACATGTTTATTTTGTATGCCAATAGGGTGTGATAAGCTCAGGGAACTGTTCCGGTCAATTCCGGTTTTTAATCATTATAACAAATAGCAATGATGACCAGTCAATAGAATATAGCATTCAGCCTGTAATGACCTTTTCTTTAATGCTTCTTGAGCAAAAGTAAACGTAAGGTAGTCTACACCCACAGGCGTAGACAATAACACGGATGACATGCTAATACTCGTAGAAAATAACATTCAAATTTTCATGACCTTTTCTTAAATGCTTCCGGAGCAAATGTCATCCTTAAGATTGGCTACGCCCGTGGGCGTAGACAATTTATCAACGCTACACTAAAATGCACAGGCTGCATACCGAAAATGTTTTATGACGACATGGCATTGCTTTGGGTTTTAGTCATATATATTATTCAATAAAAATAGAAAATGCACAATGATACCTGTTTCTATCATTACGAAAACACGCCTATACAAATACATTGTCACCTTTATCGTCGAAAAAATGAATTTTTTAAGATGAAAAATTGTGATATTTTTCTTATTTCTGCTCAAAATATGGATTGTGGATACTCATTAGAACCGCCTCATTGAGGCGGTTCTAACGAGTACCCACAATCTATATATTGGAGCAGAAATAAGAAAAATAAGGTTTACCCCTGTAAACTCCAGTTTTACTGTATAAATGTGGGGTCCAAGGGGGTCAAAATTATAAAGGCGTGTTTTCGTGATGCCTTCAGTTATCTACTTGAACTACATGTAATCTCTTACATCTGCGTTAGGAAGTAGACTCTTTGGCTCAGTGGTTAGAGCATACACCCGAACGGCCAAGGTTCTAATCTCACTGTTGGCAGGGATTTTAAAATATGCTTCATTTATTTGTTTCGACTTCTATGTCGTAAGATTTGGACTTGTCCAGGAACAGACTTTACGTCGCCAAAATAGATAAAAAGACGACGTCCTTAAAGAGGGTTAGTCCCCTTCCTTTGATTATCTACATTAGTATATAATGTATGGAACAGTATTTAGGTAAAAACTCAATTATGCAACATTGAGATTGCAATATGCAATTTTGATATTCTGTTGCACATCTCGGTCATAGGAGCCAAAAATAGATTTTTTTTTTCACCAAAAACTTAAAAAATCTTCTTCTCTGAAACCACAAGGCCCAGGTCTTTGATATTTGGTATGAAGCTTCATCTAGTGGACCCCTACCAAGATTGTTCAAATTATAGTGCTGGGACCAAAAATGCCCCCGCTCCGGGGCCCTTTGGTTTTACATGGGCTTATATAGGGAAAATCTTTAAAAATCTTCTTCTCTGAAACCGTAAGGCCCAGGTCTTTGATATTTGGTATGAAGCTTCATCTAGTGGACCCCTACCAAGATTGTCCAAATTATAGTGCTGGGGCCAAAAATGCCCCTGCTCTGGGGCTCTTTGGTTTTACATGGGCTTATATAGGGAAAATCTGTAAAAATCTTCTTCTCTGAAACCGCAAGGCCCAGTTCTTTGATATTTGGTATGAAGCTTCATCTAGTGGACCCCTACCAAGATTGTTCAAATTATAGTGCTGGGGCCAAAAATGCCCCCGCTCCAGGGCCCTTTGGTTTTACATGGGCTTGTATAGGGAAGAGCTTTAAAAATCTTCTTCTCTGAAACCGTAAGGCCCAGGTCTTTGATATTTGTAATGAAGCTTCATCTAGGGGACCCTTACCAAGATTGTTCAAATTATAGTGCTGGGGCCACAAATGCCCCCGCCCCAGGGGCCCTTTGGTTTTACATGGGCTTAAATAGGGAAAATCTTTAAAAATCTTCTTCTCTGAAACCGCAAGGCCTAGGTCTTTGATATTTGGTATGAAGCTTCACCTAGTGGACCCCTACCAAGATTGTTCATATTATAGCCCTGGGGCCAAAAATGCCCCTGCTCGGGGCCCTTTGGTTTTACATGGGCTTATATATGGAAAATCTTGAAAAATCTTCTTCTCTGAAACCGCAAGGCCCAGGTCTTTGATATTTGGTATGAGGCTTCATCTTGTGGACCCCTACGAAGATTGTTCAAATTATAGTGCTGGGGCCAAAAATGCCTCCGCCCCGGGGCCCTTTGATTTTTCATAGGCTTATATAGGGAAAATCTTTAAAAATTTTCTTCTCTGAAACCGTAAGGGCCATGTTTTTGATATTTGGTATGAAGCTTCATCTAGTGGACCCCTACCAAGATTGTTCAAATTATATTGCTGGGGCCAAAAATGCCCCCGCCCCGGGGCCTTTTGGTTTTACATGGGCATATATAGGGAAAATCTTTAAAAATCTTCTTCTCTGAAACAACATGTCCCAGGTCTTTGATATTTGGTATGAAGCTTCACCTAGTGGACCCCTATCAAGATTGTTCAAATTATAGCCCACGGGCCAAAAATGCTCCCGCTCCAGGGCCATTTGGTTTTACATAGACTTATATATGGAAAATCTTGAAAAATTTTTGTCTCTGAATTCACAAGGCCTAGGTCTTTGATATTTGGTATGAAGCTTCATCTAGTGGACCTCTACCAAAATTGTTCAATTATAGCCCTGAGACCAAAAATGCCCCAGCCTTGGGGCCCTTTGGTTTTACATAGACTTATATAGGGAAAATCTTTAAAAATCTTCTTCTCTGAAACAGCAAGACCTAGGTCTTTGATATTTGGTGTGAAGCTTCATCTAGTGGACCTCTATCAAGATTGTTTAAATTATAGCTCTGAGGCCAAAAATGTCCCCGCCCCGGGGCCATTTGGTTTTACATAGGCTATGTAGGCAATATCTTTAAAAAATGGTCTCTGAAACCCCAAGGCCCAGGTCTTTGAAATTTGGTGTGTAGCTTCATCTAGTGGACCTTTGCCAAGATTGTTCAAATTATAGGCTTTGTTGATATTTGGTATGAAGCTTCACCTTTTTAGACCTCCCTCAACATTATGCAAATTGTAGCCCTGGGGTCAATAATGGCCCTCCCAGAGGCCCACTTGTAACTCTATCATATGGGTCAGGTGAGCGATCCAGGGCCATCATGGCCCTCTTGTTTGAGAAAAACACAACGCGCAGCAAATTCTTTCATACCGGAGTGCAGGTGGAAAACCCGCACCTGCTACAATGTAACATATCAAGCGCTGGAAGCCTCTGTGGTGTAGTGGTTATGCTACTCGCCTCATTAACCAGGGATCGCAGGATCGACCCCGGCTTCTCCAGAATTTCGGATGAGTCTTTAAACCCAGGTCCCATCTCCGTATGACCTTAGCTGTTGTCGAGACGTAAAACTAAAAACGCACTCACATACCAAGCGCATCCCACCAAAAAATAACATCTTTGTAATTCTTACCGCCCCCCCCCCCCCCCCCCCAACACACACACACTTGATCCCCACTTTTATAGGGTAAAACTGGGATTGACAGGAGTAAACATTATTTTTCTCATTTCTACTCCAAAATATAGATTGTGGGTACTCGTTAAAACCGCATCGAAGAGGCGCTTCTAACGTGTACCCAAAATGTATATTTTAAGCAACAGTCAGAAAAATATCATCACGACTTTTCATCTTCCAATTTTTGTTGTTGTATTTTTCGGCGGTAAAATGTACAAATCTAATGCATCAAAAACATTTTTTTTTCTAGATTCTGTAAACTTTAATAATAAGTAAATAAATAAATAAATAAATAAATAAATAAATAAATAAATAATGTCGTTAAGTTCCGCCAGGTAAACCTGGGTACGCTGTACGCGGTCTAACTGTAATAAAACAAGAAGAAAAAAAAACTTTGGTGTAGACCTAATACATGTAAGTACAAAATGGTTTGGATTCAGCCACTCCATTTGCCAAATCGTTACATGTAGAACTTGAAGAAATATGTAGTAGGCTGGTTAAGACAGTCGCGACACTAGCTCAGCAAGGTTTTGCTGGCTGAAGACAGACGGACGGACGGACGGACGAACTGACAGACGACCAGCTAATATTTTCGCGTTGTGATTCTGTTGGATGAAAGCTATCCTGTCCCAGTCTAACTTATGAAGACAGACAGACGGACATATGAATAGGACAGCTGTCATTGTGACCACAGGTGCGTTTCTATGGTTGCGGGTCGGGGCTGAGAATGAGTAAGTACTGTTCATGTTAATGGATGAAGTATTTACATCAGAATTACAATGGGAATTGGGGAACTAGTTGTTGTTTTCCAAATTCCCCGTGTGGTCAGCTGGTGAGGTCCCAGGGAACGAATCCCCGTTGCCGGTGAACAGAGAGACAAACTGGTTCTGAAGGTAAACGGGCGTCATAAGAAATTAATTACTTTCCTTTTATAACCAGTCTCTGACAATTGCATCAGGGAGATGTGATTAGGGCATCGGACTAACGCCCGAAGGGCCATGGTTCGAATCACACTATATGCATAGATTGTAACATATCTCCGTTTTGAAAAAAATGGTGGTATATTGGTTTAAAGTTGTCCTTCCTTCCGTCCGTCCATCCACCCGTCTGTTCGTCCATCCGTCCGTCCATCAGCCCTTCCCCCAACCCCCACCCCCGTCTCAAAATTGTTTAGTCAAAAAATTCTCAAGAACCAAAGAAGCTAGAAGCCTCAGACTTGGCACAATATACAACCATGATGATTTAAATCGTGTAAGAGACGATGGACTTTCTCCGCTTATTTGTTCATCTGTTTTAGGTCATTGCTAAATATTTCGTCAAAGAATCCTTTTAACGCTTTGCATGCTGGTTATTCTAATTGTACCAGGAAACAGGATTTGACATCTCGTGCATTTTTTTTAAAAAATTTCCGATGATATTTTGGTGGTAACATTTTCAATATATTTAAACAGGCGCCTTTTCGTAACAAGACGTTGAAATGAACACAACGACCGCGCTAACCCTTATTCATACAGGACAAAGTTGGGTTTACAAGTATTGGCAAGAGAAAAAAACGTGTTTTTCTCATTTTGTATTGTTTTTCTCTCAAACTTGAGGATAACAACCCCGTGCGACATAATGCATTTCTATACATCCCCAGAATGGCTATTTCTCTGATAGAAATCGGTAATATTTTACTTTTTTAACTGCAAACATACATGTAGGTTGTGAGTATTCGATAGAACAGCCTCACTGAGGAACAAAAACAAGGAAAATAATGTCTACCACCCTAAAACCCCATGCAGTTTTCTCTATATTAAGGGGGTGTTCATTTCAGGGACTAGTTCACATGATGTATTAATACAGGGCAAAGTTGGGTTTACAAGAGTTGACAGAGAAAAACCGAGGTTTTCTCATTTCGTTTTTCTCTCAAACACCATGCGTCTTATGGCATTTCTTCACATCCCCAGAATGGCTACTTTTCTGATGAAAATCTTTTGATATTCTACTTATTCTCCCTGCAAATATAGGTTGAGTGTGCTCGGGAGAACCGCCTCATTGAGACGGGTCTTACGAGAACCCACCACCTATGTCTTGGAACAGAAATAAGGAAAATAATGTTTACTCCCCCCCCCCCTAAAACCCCAGTTTTCTCTATATAAAGTTGGGTTTAAGGGGGTGTTTATTTCACGGACTAGTTCACATGATGTATTAATACAGCGCAAAGTGGGGTTTACAAGTGTTGACAGAGAAAACCCGAGGTTTTCTCATTTCGTTTTTCTCTCAAACACCATGCGTCATAGTGCATTTCTTCACATCCCAGAATGGCTTTTTTTTCTGATGAAAATCTTTTGATATTCTACTTATTTTCACTGCAAATATAGGTTGAGGGTGCTCGGGAGAGCCGCCGCATTGAGGCGGGTCTGACGAGTACCCAGCACCTATGTCTTGGAACAGAAATAAGAAAATAATGTTTACCCCCGTAAACCCATGTTTTCTCTGTATAGAGTGGGGTTAAAGGGGTTTTCATTTCACGAACTAGGTCACATGGTGTTTTCAAACAGGACAAAGTGGGGTTAACAAGTGTTGAAAAGAGAAAATCCGTAGTTTTTTTTCATTTTGTTTTTCTCTCTTAGATTGTGGGTGCTCGTTAGAACCGCCTCATTGAGGAATCGGGCTATTCGAAAGAGTTATACATGTACCATAATATATTTTTGATTGATTTCAGCACCAGAATACTTCATTCTATTGAACAATAACACCGAAGGGGCTTCGGGCAAGATATACATAGATTATGACGGAAGAAGAGGATTTGTCTGTAATGATGACTTCGATGATAATGATGCTATTGTTGTATGTAGGGAGAAAGGATACAAACGTGGATTTTCATATACTTTGTTGTAAGTATAGACAGATGAAGCGGAATAAGTTCCTTTTTATATTTAAGGGGAATGGGGACGCCTTCAGGGGAGGCAACTCCTGCAAAAGTATTTTTCTCCCATTTCAATAGGGGTCTACTCTTAAAGGAAAGAATTAGCTCCATTAGGAGCCAATTCTTTCCTTTAAGAGTAGACCCCTTTATCAGTGGGACAGGGTTTAGAGAGAAGCAACAGGAAGTTCCGAAAGTTTTCTCCCTTTGAAAAATGGCTGAAAATATCCCAGGTGTTCCCATTCCCCGACAAATTGATTTACTGATAAATAATTTGGTAGATCGCTAAAGACAGATCTGACTGACTGACAGTCTGTCTGTCTAACTGGCTGGCTGGCTGACTGACTGACTGACCGGCTACATAATGTTATTGGCTTGCATGTTCGATTGATTGATTTAATGTTCCATTATTGTTTGGTTGGTCCTGCTTGTAGCAAACAGCGCAGCGTTCTGCTGCGTGTTCCAAGCATGGGCGAGTGTTTACAGGGAGAGCACTCTTTCAGCTAGCTTTGTATTGTCATTTGAAGAGTAGTGCTACTTTATTAGTTAACAACTCGAATAGAGTTTAACTTTGGCTTGTCCTAAATTAACAAGTCCGTGAAATAAATGTTCACGTAAACTCCACTTTATATAGAGAACAGTATGGTTTGCTAGGATATCATTACGTTTACCCACCCGTGCCACATAGTGCATATTTCTCATCTCCAAAATGGCTACTTTTCTGATGAAAATCCCTGATATTTTTCTTATAAATACTGCAAACATAGATAGTTGGTGCTCGTTAGAACCGCCTCATTGAGGCGGTTCTAACGAGTACCCACAACCTATGTGTTGGAGTAAAAATAAGAAAAATAATGTATGGCCCCGTTAACCCCCGTTTTCTCTATATAAAGTGGGGTATAGAGGGGTCTTCATTTCACGGACTAGTTCACGTGATGTACATTATAAATGTGACACCTGTTAATCCTCAACCCTTTTTGACCCACAAAGAGGGTTGACGCGTTATTGACCCCTATATGCATGTCGACCCTTTCTTGGGACATTGGCAAACATTGTACATCCACATCTGACGACGCAGAGCGCGGCGTCTGATCTGGATCTATACCATGTGCATACAGCACAATCACTTTTATAAAATCAAACACAAACAAAACAAACCTAGTAAATGTACCCTTATACAGTGGAACTTCGATGGCTCTAACGCCGATGGCTCGTTTACCATGGCTGAGTCGAACCCTTTCTTGAGCCCCTAGGGAAGTCCTCTACATAACAAAAATGTGCGAGATAATTTAGGAGATTTTCGTCTTTTATCTTGCAAATGTATGCTGTGTGTACTCATTAGAATCGCCTCGATGAGGCGATTCTAATGAGTACACACAGCATACATTTTCATTACAGAACACCAAAATATGTCCAGTCGTACCTCGATATGCCTTCTGGCAGTAAGCCTCAGTGGCTCGAACTACCCCTGTCTCGAACAGATTTTCGAGGTCCCAAAGGTGTTCGAGCCATTGAAGTTCGACTGTATTTGGAAATGGTCAAGTAAAATCACATTAGGTGGAAGATTTAATTGTCATATAATGGTTAAACACGAAATCATGATCCTCATCATTATAGATGTGAGTATATATAGATGTGAATGCATTTACCTAGACTCCTGAACATATAGTTTGTTTTTATTTGATTTGAGGTTTAACGTCCCCGTCAACACTGTAAAAGTCATTTTGGAGACGTTGCTTCCAATTTTGTGGGACTTTTACCCGACATTGAGATGTGCGTGCGTGCGCCCAAAGAAACCAATAGGGTTTATTAGCATGAATGGTCCGACCGCACCACTTTGCCTGGGCAGGCTTATTTTTTCCTTTGGGGTCATTGATTCCATTGTAAAATTTTGAAAATATTTGAGGGTCACTGATGAGGCCTAAATGGCCGAGACTAGATAGTCTGGCACAGAAAACATGTACACTCCATATTTTCCAGTTCTGTGGTACATTCCTTGCTCCCAAAGGATAATCCTTTCTAGAACATATTTAACGCCATTACGGCTGTTGTCTGGGAATGTGTGGCTAGCTAGTCTGGCCCAGAAAACGTGTACAGCCAGAGTTAACCAAATCGGTGAATTTATGAATTTATTTGTCTATTTATTTATCTTAAGGTGAATGGGAACACCTGGCAGATTTCTTCGCCATTTTGCAATTTGAGTCAACTTTCGGGACTGAAAAAAGTGGTCTACTCTTAAAGGAAAGAATTTGCTCTTCAGAGCAAATTCTTTCCTTTAAGTGTCGAACCCTATTGATGCGGGAGACCCAAACACTTGTGCAGGAGTTGCCTCTCCTAAATGTGCATCCATTCCCCTTAAAATTACCATTTGGATTTCAGTATAAATAATATAATTGAAAATAAATGTGAAGATGATGGAGAGGTGACAGATGCGTTATGATAAAAATGATAGAGAGGTGTCATTCAATATTGTCTGCATACATGTACATCATCCCACGATATTTCTACTGAACAGCCACCTCCATTAAGCAACCTGTTATAGACTTTTCTGGGTGACTGCTTAACTGAGGTTACACAAAAGTTTCATGTTCTTTCTCATGGTTTTAGGTCCACTTCGTGCCTTACGCACCGTTAATCGGCAATTCATACTCCCGCTGCGCAATTTGATTGGATGCAAGCTAGCTCCATCGCATCCGATCGAATCGTCCGTTACAAAGTTGGCTGCGCACATGGCTACTGATTACGAACGTGTAGAAGGTCGCATTGTTTCGCCATTTTTAGCTCAACAAGGTGAGCTTTTATGATCACTTTTTGTCCGTCGTGCGTCCGTGCGTAAACCATTTCTTCAAACGACATCTCCAAACCACTGATTGGATTTTGACCAACTTCACAGGAATGATTCTTAAGTTGTCTTCTTTCAAAGTTGTTCAAATGGTTCCGGTCCATTGCACTTCAAGGTCAGTGAAGCGAAAAATAGATTTTTGTAATGAAAACTTAAAAAAGCTTCTCCTCTGAAGCCGAAAGGTCCAGGTCTTTGATATTTGTTATGTAGTTTCAGCTAGTGGATCTCTACCAAGTTGGTCAAATTATAGCCATTGGGACAAAAATGCCCCCGCGCCGGGGTCCTTTGAATTTATATCGACTTATAAAGGAAAAATCTAAAGTTAAAAATCGTCTTCTCTCTGCAAGGCCCAGGTCTTTGATATTTGGTGTGAAGCTTCATCTAGTAGACCTCTATCAAGGTTGTTCAAATTATAGTCATAGGGCAAAAAATGTCCCTGCCCCGGGGCCCTTTGGTTTTACATAGACTTATGTAGGAAAAATCTTTAAAAATCTTCTTCTCTGTAACCGCAAGGCCCAAGTCTTTGATATTTGACGTGTAGCTTCATCTAGTAGACCTCTACCAAGATTGTTCAAATTATAGCCCTTGGGCCAAAAATGCACCCACGCCCTGGCGCCCTTTGGTTTTACATTAACATTATAAAGGGAAAATCTGTAAAAAATCTATTTCTCTGAAACCGAAAGGTCGAGGTCTATGATATGTGGTGCGAAGCTTCATCTAGTGGACCTCCGCCAAGCTTGTTAAAGTTATAGCCCTTGGGCAAAAATGCCATCCCCACCCCACTCCAGCGCCCTGGGGCCCTTTGGTTTTACATAGACTTATAAAGGGGGAAATCTTAAAAAAAAAATCTTCTTTTCTGAAACCGCAAGGCCCAGGTCTTTGATATTTGGTAGTGAAGCTTCATCTAGTGGACCTCTATCAAGGTTGTTCAAGTTATAGCTCTAGGGTCAAAATGCCCCCGTCCTGGGGCCCTTTGGTTTTTCACAGACTTAAAAAGGGAAACTCTTCAAAAATCTTCTTGTCTGAAACCAGAAAGGTCAGGTCTTCGATATTTGGTATGAAGCTTCGTTTAGTGGACTTCTATCAAGATTATTCAAAGTATAGCCCTGGGGCCAAACATGCCCCCCTCCCCGGGGCCCACTTGTTTTACATTAACATATTTAGGGAAAATTTTTAAAAATCTTTTTGTCTGAAATCAGAAGGCTCAGCTCTTTGATATTTGGTAGGAAGCTTTGTCTAGTGGACCTCGACCAAGATTGATCAAATTATAGCCCTGTGGGTAAAAAAAGCTCCGCCCAGGACCCACTGGTTTAACATATAATTATATAGGGAAAACCTTTAAAAATCTTGTTGCCTGAAACCAGAAGGCTCAGGTCTTTGATGTTTGGTATGAAGCTTTGTCTAGTAGATCTCTACCAAGATTGTTCAAATTATAGCTCTGGGGCCAAAAATGGGCCCACTTCGGTGCACACTGGTTTTACATAGACTTATGTAGGGAAAACCTTTGAAAATGTTCTTGTCTGAAACCAGAAGGCAACGGTCTTTGATATGTGGTATGAAGCTTCATCTATTAGACCTCTACCAAACTGGTTCAAATTATAGCCCTGGGGCAAAAATGGACCCACTCTTGGCCCGCTTGTTGTACATAGACTTATATTGGGAAACCTTTGAAAATCTTCTTGTCTGAAACCAGAATGCCAAGGTCTTTGATATTTGGTATAAAGCTTCGTCTTGTGGATTTCTATCAAGATTGTTCAAATTATAGCCCTACTCTGGTCTTTGATATTTGGTATCAAACTTCACTTTTTAGACCTCTACCAAGGTTATACAAATTATAACCCTGGGACCAATGGCTCTCCCCTTGGCACTCTTGTTACCCTATCGATCAGGTGAGCGATCCAGGGCCATCATGGCCCTATTGTTATTATATTGGAGGGAGCTTACTGAAGATTTAGCTTGTGTGCCGCAGAGTGAGTATGACAAAATTCGGAGTGTGTGAGCTTGATTAGTTTTCAATGAAAATTTGATAACTGGAACATTTGCTAATTCGATCTTGCCCTTTAGTTCTAAGATAATTCTTCCAATAGGTGAGGATGAAATGGATTTCGACTACTTGAATTGCGAAGATGACTTGTTTTTATTTCAGAATTTCTCCTGGCTACGAGCGATATACAAGAGATTCGCCAATTCTGTCAAATCTGCAGTGTACAGGAAAAGAGACCCATTTGTACCAGTGTCCAGACTTTAGTCTAGATGAAAACGTCACGGAGTCATGCACGAGCTTTGCCACAGTCCTTTGTTATAATGATATTCGTAAGTCAAACAGAGCTATAAAAATGTGCCTTTGGAAACAAAACCACTTTTGGTTTTTGGTCTCTAGCTTTGATTTGTTTAGTCATTTGTTTATTTGTTGAGTAAAGTAGATCAAATCACGGGCATGTACAGTTAAGCTCAAGAAGAACTTAACCATTTTCGCGTTTTGTCCGCGTGACACACGCGCATTTCGAGCGTGTAAATTTATCTTGTTTTTATACGCGGTTCATCGCGTTCATACGCGATTGCAACGCGTTTAATATCAGCCAATGAAAGTGATTAATCAAAACGCGGTTGGACAACCCAATACGCGTTTCTCTGTGAGGGAATTCCAACCAATAAGACTAAGATAGGTAAGTGCAGATAAAACGCGTGAATGCGAAAGAGCACTGGCCAATCAAAATCCTCTTAGCTCGTATGTTTGACCAATATTCTTTATTTTATTTTTCAATTCGTTCTTAAATTAATGGCGGTATCGGTCTCTCTTATCAGTTGTAATTTCTTCGGATAAACACACACAATCACATTTACATTTAAAGACATATTTTTGATTGCATAACACCCTAATGTCTGGCAGTTTAGAGATAATAAACACTCGGGGTATTCTGAGGCATATGGTGTAGGGGACCAAGAGGGTAATCGTTCATCCTTGGATATTTGTTTGACAAGGCACGTCTATTTACTTGTTTGTGGGCGCTCATCAGAACCGCCTTGTAATGGATGTTTATGGTGTTTCTTACACATCTCGAAACACACCTATACAAATTCGACCACGCTTTACCCCACTTTTAAATAGTAAAATTGGAATTAAAGGGGATATATATTATTCTTCTTATTTCTGCACAAAATATAGATTGTGGGTACTCGTCAGAACAGCCTCGCCGAATCGGTTCTAACGATTACAACAACCTATGTTTTGTGCAGAAATATTAAAATAAAGGAAAATGTTCAGTTTTGGTGGTAAAAAATCAACAGATTTTATAGGCGTATTTTCGCAATGAAGTACCAATAATCTCTGTTTGGAACAAAGGAAAATAAATAAATATATAAGTGAATAACTAAAATTTTGGAAAAGGTAAAGGCTGAAATACACACATTTCTTAAAGTTCATAAAGTTTAGCACCAAATGGCAAACAGTGCAGACCCAGTTCAGACGCAGAAAACATTGGCGTCTGATCAGGGCCTACATTGTTTCCAAAAGCTTCAGACATTTTCATCATATTTTTAAGACAACACAACCTCTAACTCTTAAATTTTGATATTGTCTTGTGCTATTTACAAGGTGGAAGATTCGATTTGGCGCCATTTGGCAACAAGTACAAACCCAGATCAAACGCAACAGAACTAGGCGTCTGATCAGGACCTACACTGTTTGCAAATAGTTCAGGTATTTTTTCCAAATTATAAATTTTGAAGAAAATGGGAAAAAATGGTAATGGTAAAAAAGACCCATGTCAGACGCAGCAGACGTAGGCGTCTGATCAGGGCCTAGATAATAAAACATTACAAAAAGTTAAATCATTTCCCAAATAAGTTTCGAAAAAAAAAAGAAAAAAAAAAAAAAAACCCTGATTCTCCTACATTTTGAAATGGACTAATGTTATGTATAAGGTGGAAAATTCCATTTGGTAAAACAAATGTGTTAATGATACAAAATAAATGAAAATTACAAAAATAAATAATTTAATAAATGAGCTGCTTCTGTTAGTGACTAAACATGAGTTATTTTGGAAATTTTGAGGACAACACAACCTCACACACTTGAATTTTGAAATTGTCTTGTGCTACTTACAAGGTGGAAGATGCCATTTGGCGCCAATTAGCAAAATGTGCAGAACAAGATCATACGCAACAGAAATAGGCACCTGATCGGGGCCTACATTGTTTAAAATGCTTCAGATATTTTCAAGAATTTTTGAAGATTTTGGTAAAAAAGACCCATGTCAGACGCAGCAGACGTAGGCGTCTGATAAGGGCCTAGAAAAAACAACCTCACACACTTAAATTTTGAAACGATCTTGTGCTTTTTACAAGGTGAAAGATTCTATTTGACGCCAAATGGAAAAAAAAGTGCAGATCCAGATCAGACCTAGCAGAAGTAAGCGTCTGATCATGACCTACTTGATTTGCCAAAATATACATAATAAAGAAAACACAACCTCAGACTCTTCAATTTTGAAATGGATTTTTTCTTTTAACAAGGTGGAAGATTCCATTTTTCGCCAAATGGCCAAAAGCATGCAGACCCAGATTAGACGCAGCAGACGTAGGCTTCTGATCAGGGCCTACTTTTTATGCAAAGGGTTCAGGCATTTCCAAATCAATTTCGAAGAAAACGCAACTTTATTCTCCTCCGAGTTACATGTAATCAAACAAAATAAATGAAAATTACAAAAATAATTAATTAAAAAAAGGGCCGCTTCTGTGAGTGTAAGACATGTAGAATAAATGACGATAATAAGGTGTTGTTTTAAACAGCTATCTTTTTAGCCCATAGTTGCACCTGGGTGTCATAAAACTTTTGGTCAATAAACATCCTGCATTTTGACAGTCAACTTCAATCACTAAGCAGTACCTGTATTTTACCCTTTAGCCCCAGGCAAATGTAAATGGATAATTGACTAGTCCGCCTTTCGGAAATAATCAGATTTATTATGTTCAAACTGAAAAAAAATCTGGAATAAGGAAAATTTAAAGAAATAGAAAAAGGAAATAAAAAAGAACGATAAGTGTGAAATGGTTGCGCAGTATTGATTGGTTGCTTTTGAAACGCGAAGCAGTCTGTGAATGTGCACTATCTGCGCTTTCGACACTCAGGTTTGATTGGCTGGTCAACAATCGCGATTTACACGCAATGTCGCGTTATTCATAAAACCAATTGATTGGGTAAAATGCCATTCGCAAGTGAAACGCGTGAATCATGAGTGCGAATCTCGCGCGATACAAATGCGAAACAAATGCGTGTGCGCTGGAAAGCTTCACGCAAGCGGAACTGTAGCGCGCGTGATTTGTCTACTTACGACTGACCGACAAACTCTATTACTTAACAAATCACGGACTAGAGCTGATCTATTTCGATTCTAACACGCTGAAAACGACAATAATGTTGTTGTTTCCTTCGAATAATCACAACCATTCGCCATTGTTAGAAGAAATCCCGCAAAAATTATTGACTGTAACACATGCATTTATGTCCTTTTTGTAACGTTTTCGATGTTACACAGTCCATCATCAAGGAATCTACGAGTGACGTCATAAATCGACAGCTTTTAACGACGCCACTCGTCACGCTCTTTCTGTTTTGGTGGTAAAATTTAAATGGGCATGTTTTCGTAATGCTAAACCATCAGGACATTACGAAAACACGCCTATACCAATACATTGTAACCTTTATCGCCAAAAAAAAAAATGAAAATTTTAAGATGAAAAATTGTGATATTTTTCTTATTTCTGCTCAAAATATAGATTGTGGGTACTCGTTAGAACCGCCTCGATCTAACGATAACCCACAATCTATATCTTAGAGCAGAAATAAGAAAAATAAGGTTTACCCCTACAAACCCCAGTTTTACTATATAAGAAGGGGTCAAAATTATATAGGCGTGTTTTCGTGATGTATGAAAGTATAAACTACACAGAGAAAAGTTCTACCACAACCTCACACCAGCTTCAGTTAAGTGAAACCAGTCCTCACTGTTGTTCATCTCTTTGGTTGTTTGATTTTTGTGTTCTCGGAGATGTTGGAAGCCTTAATGCGGACTGAACAAATTATTCGTCTAAATCACGAAGGAAGTAAGGGCGAGGATTGCGGCCGCGTAATATCAATTAAAGACCCCAGCCACCCCCAGTGGGATTCGATTCACTCTGACCGTTCCAAGAGGTTCTTCTGTCGCGGTTTATTTTTGTTATGGTTTGTCTTTCATTGTGTGTATCGCTTATATTGTTTTGTTTTGGATAGCCAATTGGCAGTTTTGCCCTTTTGGCTTTCCGCTATTGATGTTTCCATTAGGGTCTAATTGTTTCACGTTTGTGCTTCTTTCCCTTTGGTGTCTCTGATGGGAGCTGTGGGTTAATTGTATCGATTACTGATCTTTACCATCACTTCTATTTTGGAAATTGTAGCCCAGTCTTTGTAAGTTAACGACAGCAGACGGCTAAATTTTGCAGCAGCTCTGATGGTCGTTTTTTCCCTAGTGAGCACTCCTTTTTCAGTGACCAATACTGAGGTCAAATCTTGCCAATGGCTTTCCGACAGTATACATGTACATTCTTTCGCCAGAAACTGTCAATTGCCCTTCTGGGATCGGCATAAGGGAGGATACGGCTTTAGAAAATAGTTTATGATCAGTTACCGCGAAAGAAGGTTGGGGATCAAACCTAACGCCGCCTGATAATTAGCGTGGTGCAAATACGAGTCACTAATCACGACAGGCATATGTATGTTGCTGTATAAAGACGCACGCTGTGCATTTCTTTTGTAAAATTGGATGCTTTAAAACAGATTCGTAAAATTCTAGTGCAAATATCCGGCACCCGTTATCATCTCTTTTTACACGTTCTTTTTTAGATGATCAACTACAGCTGTGTAAATAAGGTATCATTCCTCAAAATTTTGCAACTCTTGGAAAATAAAGTGGTGTTTTTTATTATCGTGAAATGAATACCCCTCTGGTTTCTACCCAGGAAAAAAGGAGGGTCACATGGAAATTAGTACTATTTTACTAGATGTGTGACCCTCTATAAATAAGTCGATTATTATTATTATAACTACTTGTCGAAAATACAAAACAAAAAACAAAACAAAAAAAAAAAAAAAACAAAAAAAAAAAAAAAAAAACAAACAAAAAAAAAACGTTTACTGAGGTAATTAATTAAGGTGTAACTATACCAAATTTAGTGACACAGAGGCCTTTCTGATATTTAATCTTCATCAGTGTGTCTAAACCCCAAAGTTTTGAAACCTAAACGGATGATGAACACTACCCGGCAAACACAGCACATCCCCCTCCGAGCACACACCGACCGACGTAGCTCATGAGACATGTCAGCTGGAGGCATCAGGCAAGAGACGCTCGATCCAGATAGGCGTCCCCCACCGAGCCAACATCAGCAAACATGGCCCATGCTCCACGGAAGTCCCGGGCATCAGGAAGGAGATGTCCAAAGTAGCGAGACTTGCAATGTTTAAAATATAACAAAACGTGGTAACCAAATCCGCTAAGATACATGTCTCACCTGACAAGTCAGTCTTAGTTTTAGAAAAGTTAGAATTTCATACTGTAAAAGTTAAAGATATAATATAGTTATTATAGCCCCGCTTTGAAAAAGTGGGGCTATATTGGATTTGCCATGTCCTTCTGTCATTCCGTGATTCCGTTAATTTGTGTTGACTCCATAACTTTGTATCTGCTTAACATATTTTCATGAAACTTCACACAAATGTTAAACACCATAAGACAATGTGCAGAGCGAAGGAATTATAACTGTGGATTGCCTACTTTTGGAGTTATTGCCCTTTGAACATTTTTCGTAATTCCGTAATTCCGTGATTCCGTTAATTTGTGTTGGCTCCATAACTTTGTATCTGCTTAACATATTTTCATGAAACTTCACACAAATGTTAAACACCATAAGACAATGTGCAGAGCGAAGGAATTATAACTGTGGATTGCCTACTTTTGGAGTTATTGCCCTTTGAACATTGAAAAATGGCAATTTTAATTGTGTCCGCTTCATAACTCGAAAACCGTTTGAGATATTTTTAGGAAACTTCACACAAATGTTAAGCACTATGAAATGATGTGCAGAGCGCAGGAACCATTACTCTGCATTGCTTATTTTTGGAGTTATTGCCCTTTGAACATTGAAAAATGGCAATTTTAACAGTGTCCGCTTCATAACTCGAAAACCGTTTGAGATAATTTCATGAAACTTGGATTTGCCATGTCCTTCTGTCATTCCGTAATTCCGTGATTCCGTTAATTTGTGTTGGCTCCATAACTTTGTATCTGCTTAACATATTTTCATGAAACTTCACACAAATGTTAAACACCATAAGACAATGTGCAGAGCGAAGGAATTATAACTGTGGATTGCCTACTTTTTGAGTTATTGCCCTTTGAACATTTTCCGTAATTCCGTAATTCCGTAATTCCGTGATTCCGTTAATTTGTGTTGGCTCCATAACTTTGTATCTGCTTAACATATTTTCATGAAACTTCACACAAATGTTAAACACCATAAGACAATGTGCAGAGCGAAGGAATTATAACTGTGGATTGCCTACTTTTGGAGTTATTGCCCTTTGAACATTGAAAAATGGCAATTTTAATTGTGTCCGCTTCATAACTCGAAAACCGTTTGAGATATTTTTAGGAAACTTCACACAAATGTTAAGCACTATGAGACGATGTGCAGAGCGCAGGAACCATAACTCTGCATTGCTTATTTTTGGAGTTATTGCCCTTTGAAAATTGAAAAATGGCAATTTTAACAGTGTCCGCTTCATAACTCGAAAACCGTTTGAGATAATTTCATGAAACTTCACACAAATGTTAAGCACTATGAGACAATCTGCAGAGCGCAAGAACCATAACTCTGGTTTTCGTATTTTCTGTGTGTCTGTCTGTGTGTCTGTCTGTGTCTGTTAACAATTTTCGTGTCCGCTCCATAACTTTAAAACCCATTCACATATTTTCATGAAACTTTACACAAACATTAAACACCATGAGATGGTGTGCAGAGTGCAGGAACCATAACTCTGGATTGCCTAATTTTTGAGTTATTTCCCTTTGAATATTGAAAAATATCAATTTTAGCCGTCTTTGCTCGATTTTGTTTGTTTGTTTGATTTGAGGTTTAACGTCCCCGTCAACACTGTAAAGGTCATTTTGGAGACGTTGCTTCCAAATTGTGGGACTTTTACCCGACATTGAGATGAAATGACATCTCAAGCCCTGACGCCCAATGAAACCAATAGGGTTTATTAGCATGGACGGTCCGCCTCGCACCGCAGTTCCTGGACAGGCTTAGATCCTCTAAGCGGTTTACCAGTACTAGTGTGCGGGCCGGATTCAGCTCTGCGTGGAAGCATTATGCAGCCCATATATTTCTTCAAGCCCCTATGGGCGGGAGCGAACGTCTTTGCTCGATAACTCAAAAACCGTTTGAGATAATTTTATGAAACTTCACACAAATGTAAAGCACCATATAACGTGTGCAGAGCGCAGGAACCCAAACTCTGGATTGTCTACTTTTTCAGTTATAGGCTTTTGAATATTAAAAAATGGCAATTTTAACTATGTCCGCTCCATAACCGTTTCTGATATTTTCATGAAACTTCAAATAAATGAAAAGCACCTTGAGATGATGTGCAGAGTGCAGGAACCATAACTCTGGTTTGCCTACTTTAGGAGTTATTGCCCTTTGAACATTTAAAAAGGCAATTTTGACTGTGTCGGCTCCATAACTCACAAACCATTTGAGATATTTTCATGACACTTCACACAAGTGTAAAGCACCATGAGACAATGTGCAGAGCGCAGGAACCCTGACTCTGATTTACCTACTTTAGGAGTTATTACCCTTTGAACATTGAAAAATGGAAGATGAAATTTAGTATAAACATGGACATTCTGGTAATGTATCATGCTCATTGAAAAGAGGGACAAGGGCTCACAACTCTTAGAGTTTTTCCAGATAATGTAAAATTTTCAACAGTTATTTCTTGTTCATAACTGTTTTCTCTGCAGCTTAAATAACTTTCTTCTCTGACAGCGCTGAAGCGGGGCTATAGTCAGATCCTCTGACAGCTCTAGTTTAAATCAGTACTTGAGTGCTGACGTCAACACCGCAGTATCAACCTCAGCACTAAGGAACTGATACTGAGCTGATGATATCCTCGGGGACGAACGAATCATCCACCAGCAGAGATACCGACCCAGTGGTTGCAATTAAGGTGTAACTATACCATATTTAGTGACACAGAGGCCTTTCTAATATTTAATCTTCATCAGTGTGTCTAAACCCCAATGTTTTGAAACCTAAACGGATGATGGACAAGACCCGGATAACACAGCACATCCCCCTCCGAGCACACACCGACCGACGTAGCAGCTCATGAGATATGTCAGCTGGAGGCATCAGGCAAGAGACGCCCGACCCAGATAGGCGTCCCCCACCGAACCAACATCAGCAAACATGGCCCACGCTCCACGGAAGTCCCGGGCATCAGGAAGGAGATGTCCAAAGTAGCAAGACTTGCAATATTTAAAATATAACAAAACGTGGTAACCAAAACCGCTAAGATACATGTCTCATCTGACAAGTCAGTCTAAGTTTAAGAAAAGTTAGAATATCATACATGAATTTGCAAATTTCTGCTTCAAGATGGGTAATCGTTAGAACCGCTTCAATAAGTCGAAACTAACGTGCACCCACAATCTTTTTAGGAGTATAAATAAGAAACATATCAAAAAATTTCATCGGAAAAGTAGCCATAACATGCACTATGTCTCACGCTGGTGTTATCGTGTTCTATAAAAGCCTCTCTCATTCCTGAAAAAATATATGTTTCGGATGATCTTCTTTTATATTTTCCTTAATTCTGCTGCAAAAAATGCGGTGCTCACAAGAACCGCCTCATTGAGACGGTTCAAACGAGCATCTAAGTTTTCGAGCAAAAATAAGGAAATAATGCAGCACGAAACACGCCATTACAATTTTGATCCCCATGACCCCAACATTTATAGAGGAAAACTGGGGTTTACCGGGGTAAACATTGTTTTTCTTATTTCTGCTCTAAAAGATAGATTGTTAGTACTCGTTAGAACCGCATCGATGAGGCGGTTCTAACGTGTTCCCACAATATATATTTTAAACAGAAATAAGAAAAATATCACAATTTTTCTTCTCAAAATGTTCATTTTTTCGGTGGTAAAGTTTGCAATGTATTTGTAGAGGCGTGTTTTCGAAAGCTTTCCTTATTTCTGCTGCAAACATAGATTGCTCGTCAGGACCGCCTCATTGAGACGGTTCAAACAGGTGTCTAGTTTAAAACTAGAAATGATAAAAATATCAAACATTTTCAAATGAAAAATGTCCGTTCTAGAGATAGGAGAGACGTTGTTTTTTGTTTTTTGCCCACGGGTGGCAAATCGTAATCGAGATGCATTACGAAATCGCGCCTATACAGATACATTGTAAACTTTACCGCAGAAAAAAACAACATTTAAGGATGAAAAATTGTGATGTTTTTCTTATTTCTGCTCAAAATATAGATTGTGGGTATTCGTAAGAACCGCCTCATTGAGGCGGTTCTTACGAGTACCAACAATGTATATTTTATAGCAGAAATAAGAAAAAAAAGTTTTACCCCTGTAAACCCCAGTTTTACTATAAAAAAGTGCGGTTCAAGGGGGTCAAAACTATGTAGGCGTGTTTTCGTGATGATTGTAAACAAAACGTTTATCCAACTATCTTAATTTTTATACATCTGTTTTTCAGCCTACAAATTCCGCTTCGTTAACAGTTTAGCGCCAGACTCGGGGCAAATAGAAATGTTTGTAGACGGTCAGTGGGGTACCTTCTGTGCCATCCAGAGTTTCGACGATACAATAGCGGACTTGATCTGTCGGGAAATGAACTATACGAGGGGAAATGCTCTACGCAGAGGCACGGGTGGTCCGGCTACTAGAGTCCCTATCTGGGTTCCATGGATTTCTTGCTTCAACCACGAGGCGCCGAAATCATTATTTGACTGTGAACTTGTTTTACATGCTGAGAATATTCCGTTTGATTACTTTACACATTGGAATAACCGGTATAGGAATATGTATTATGCATGCATTGATAAAAACCAGCCTTATGCTCCGGCTGTTCATTGCTTGAGGACATAGAGGTCAGACTAATAACCGAACTGATATTCCCATTACGGTAAAACATCCGTGTACTAACTCTTATCATGCTGTTCACGACAACCCCTATCTTTGGAAACAGTGTAGATCCAGATCAGATGGCTTCTGATCAGGATCTACACTGTTTGACATTCAATTTATGAATTTGTAGGAATAACTTACATCAAGTAATCTGATTGGTTCAAAGTCAGAAATGGGTGTGGCAAAACTGAATATTCAGCAAGAGAAGGGCTAACATTACGAAAACACGCCTATACAAATACATTGTAAATTTTACCACCCAAAAATGAAAATTTTCAGATGAAAAATTTCTATATTTTCCTTATTCCTGCTCAAAACATAGATTGTGGATACTCGAGGCGGTTCTAACGAGTACCCACGATCTATGTTTTGAGCGGTAATATAAAAATTAAGGTATATCCCTGCAAACCCCAGTTTTACTATATAAAAGTGGGGTTTAAGGGGGTCAAATTTATATAGGCGAGTTTTCGTGATAAATGCCGTTCATATCACCAGAACAAGCAGTTTTTTTTTTTATGAAAATTTGAGATATTTTTCTTATTTCCAATCAAAACGTAGGTTGTGGAACAGAAATAAGAAAATTATTGTATACCCCTGTAAATCCCTGTTTTCTCTTCATTAAATGGGATGTATACATTATACATGTTCACATTATACACCCCACTTTATATAGAGAAATTGAGATTTACAGGGGAATACATTATTTTTTTCTTGAGGCGGTTTTTACGAACATTCACCACCTATGTAAGACATAGGCTGTAGGTACTCGTTAGAACCGCCTCATTGAGGCGGTTTTAAAGGTATTTATTCTTGTAACAGCAGGACACACCGTGTGTTCATAATTGTTTTATTGCCCCCTGTGATGTACTGTCTAAAACCGATCAAAGGCGGGCGTTAATAGGGTGATTAGTAGCTCTTGTTGAATCCCCTGACTGAGGCACTGAGGGGAAAATCAATAATGTACACTTTTGTCAATAGTGAGTAAACTGTTGATTTTCCCCAAGGTGGCCCTTACCTGTTGAAGACAGAGGACTTCTCTTCAGTCAGCACTGAGGGCTACATAATATTATGTAATGAAAAGATAGACCTGAATAATCAAGAATAAATGGCTTTAACGAGCACTCAAACCTATGTTTTCAGTTACAATACATCACGAAAACACGCCTATACAAATACATTGCCACCTTTATCGCCAAAAAAAATGAAACTTTTATGATGAAAAATTGTGATATTATGAAAAATTGTGATATTTTTCTTATTTCTGCTCTAAATATAGATTGTGGGCACTCGTTAGAACCGCCTCATCGAGGCGGTTCTAACGAGTACCCACAATCTATATTTTAGAGCAGAAATAAGAAAAATAAGGTATACCCCCGGAAACCCAAGTTTTACTATATAAAAATGCGGGTTCAATGGGGTCAAAATTATATTGGCGTGTTTTCGTAATAAATGAGATATCGACTCGCAAGAGAACAAACCGTTTTAGAGATATGGCAGAGTGATATCCTATCGTAATGATAGGGTAGCATCATATGAACATGTCCGTGAAATGAAGACCCCCTAAACCCCACTTTATATGGAGAAAACTGGGGTTTAGGAGGTAAACATTATTTTCCTTATTTCTGCTCCAAGACATATGTTGTGGGTACTCGTTAGAACCGCCTCAATGAGGCGGTTCTAACAAGTACCCAAAACCTATGTTATGAGTATAAATAAGAAAAATATCATAATTTTTCATCCGAAAATTACCTTTCTTGAGGTATGAAAAAAATGCATTTTATCACACGGATTTGTTATCGTTATGTTATTTTGTGAAAATTGTAGGAAAAACTTTGGATACAAGGGAACGAACAATATTTTTTCTTATTTCTGTTTCAAAAGATGCAATACATTTTGGCGGCCCCCGCCCATTGAGGCTGAAGAATTAAATGGGCTGCCTGATGCATCCACGCAGAGCTCCAAGACATAGATTGTGAATACTCGTTAGAACCGCCTCATTGAGGCTGTAGGCCCCCGCCCATTGGGGCTTGAAAAAATCGAAGGGCTGCATGATGCTTCCACGCAGAGCTGAAACCGACCCGCACACGTGTACTGGTAAACCGCTCAGAGAATCTCAGCTTGCCCAGGCAAACCGGTGCGAGTCGGACCGTCCATGCTTATAAACCCTATTGATTTCATTGGGCGACAGGGCTTGAGCTGTCATTTCATCTCAATGTTGGGTAAAAGTCCTACAAAATTGGAAGCGACGTCTCCAAAATGACCTGTACAGTGTTGACGGAGACGTTAAACATAAAATCAAACAAACAAACAAATAACATTTTTGGGTACACGTTAGAACTGCCTCTATCACTAACAGTGACACGTGTTTGTAGCCAAAATAATTAAAAGTATTTTCAGTTCGGGTGTGTATTCTATGCATTAAGAATTACTTCAGTCATTAAACTCAAATCATTATGGTAGCACACCCGTGCGACATAGTGCATTTTTTTACATCTCAAAAATGGCTACTTTTCTGATGAAAATCCGTGATATTTTTCTTATTTATACTCTGAACATACCTTTAGGTTGACGGGGCTCGTTAGGACCGTCTCCTTGAGGCGGTTCTAACGAGTACCCACAACCTACATGTATGTCATTCGAGCAGAAATAAGAAAAATAATGTATACACCCGTAAACCCCGGTTTTCTCTATATAAAGTGGGGTTTAGGGGGTGTTCATTTCACGGACTTGTTCACGTGATGTAAAGTTTTTGACTTGATTATACGTCAATCAAGTTGGAATATGGGTCATATCAGATCAACACCTAGCTCACTAGGCCAACTTTCTTTATAACCTTGATCACCTTCTAGGAGCCGCAGTAATGAAGCTTTACAAAATGTTCGTTGTCTTGATGATATCGTAGCCAAGTTCAAATATGGATCTTGTCGAATCAAAAACAAGGTTACAAGGTCAAATTTCTTTCAAACCGTATTCAACCTATAGAGGCCACATTTTTGCCTTTATCTCCACGAAACTTTCCTATAATATTTAGCTAAATGACATCATGGTCAAGTTCCAATATGGGTCATATCGGGTCCAAAACTAGGTCACTAAGTCAAATTGCTTTTAAACCTTGTTCACCCGCTAGAGACCGCAGGTTTGCTTTAATCTTCATGACACTATATCAGGATTATATCTTGGTCAGGTTTGAATATTACCGCAGTCGCAAACTTAGGTCACTAGTTAAAATATCTTTAAAAGCTTTATCCCCATCAAGAGAACTCAGTTTTGCTTAAATGTTTGAGAAACTTGACCAGAATGTTTGTCTTGATGATACCTCTGTCTCGGTTGGTTTATTGGATTAAAACTAGGTCACTAGGTCAAATTCCTTTAAAACCTTCTTCTCGCTCTAAAGGTCGCGGTTTTGCTTCAATCTTTACAAAACTGTACCTGATAGTTTGTCTTACAGTAATGATTTCTTGGTCAGATTCACATATGGGTTTGTGCGGTCAAACAGGAACATAAGGTCCGATTTCTTTAAATAAAAATCAAAAATGAGTTCCTTTAAGAGCAATGAAACATTCATAAGAAAGAAGATTGGTCATACTACGTAGTTTCGGCTAATAAAGCCTCATCAGTGACCCTGTAATGATCCGGCAAAGAAAGCCAGAGGAAACACACCGCAACCCCGCGAACCTCGAACAGGCAGTCGACCCAAAGACCGCCACAAATCAAAATGGGGTCAAATAATTAATAACCTGTCTAGAATACGAGTCTAAACCAATAATTTATTTCCGATTTCTCAGAATATTCACGCTGATCTCAAAGAACCAAAAGTAAGATATAAACTGCACTATGGTTGATGTACGGGGAGACGTTTTACGGCCGCCACACGGCACAACACCAGCTGCAGTGAAGGCAAATAAAAATCTTTTTCATTCTCTAGAGAGGCAACAGTTTTGCATTAATCTGCATGAAACTTTACCAGAATGTTTGTCCTAGTGATACATATATATCATTCGAGTTTGACCATGGGCCATACCATGTAAAAACTAGGTCACTTGGTAATATTTCTTTTAAACCCTCTCTCTCTTTCTCTCTCTCTCTCTCTCTGTCTCTGTCTCTCTCTCTCTCTCTCTCTCTCTCTCTCTCTCTCTCTCTCTCTCTCTGCAACTTGTTTGCTTTAATCTTCTTGAAACCTATAGCGGGACTGGTTGTCTTGAAAAGACCGACGTTACGTAAGTTAAAATGTGGGTTCAGTTTGGATATTGGTTGTATCAGGTCAAACAGTAGGGAACCAGTTCAAATTTCTTTAGATGCATTTGTACACGCTAGAGCTAACAAATTACTCGGGTAATCGATTAAAGGGCAACCATAACCCTCTTGTTTACAAAATCTTGTGTGATCATTTGTTTTTATTTCACATATTCTGATTTGCCCCCGGCATTTCTTGGCACCTGACACCAACCACATGTTACAGGAAAATGTTAATCATTGCAAGCATTTTGCACAGACCTGTGTAAGATTGGTGCCCCTCAAATAGTGTGTTACATATGTGTACCTTGGAAAGAAAAAAAGGTACATGTAGTTTCGAGAATATAAGAATCTTATATGGGTGTGAGGGGTGTATGGAAAAATCCGTCCCGAGGATCACTGTCTGGCATCACGAGGCTTGCCGAACGATGCCGGACAGTGATCCCGAGGGACGTTATTTTTCTATCAACCCTTACACCCATATGGGATTCTTTTTCTTGCATACCTTCCATTTCTATTAGGAATTTTTAATGCTGCTGTCACTTCGGTTACCGACGTCCGTCATTTTGTGATGACACGACAGGGGAATGTTTAGTGACGTCACGCATGACGTCGCCGCGCATGAGGTTGTAATCAACCAGTGCATTTATCAAAGACGCGATTATATTCGATTAGGGGTCGGAACACCAGGGTCAGAACATAAATTTCTATCCCAGGGTAAAATCACGGATTTCCTTGTCTGGTGTGCAAGATATGAAGTCGTGTCTGAGAATGCCATGTAATAAATTCGATAATCCACTAGTGCAAATTAGTTAGATACGTGTAGGCACGTAACGCTACATGTACAACGCCCTTAACAACGTCGCGTTTACGCATGGCGGAAAATTGACATTAATATAAAACAATTGTGTATAAAATGCGTTTTAAATGTCATGTGATGATTAGAATCTTGCATTCGTGCTCATACATGTATATTATTAAATTTATTAAACTCGTTGAGGAAAATAATACATGGGCACTCATGTAAGACCCTCTATTATCATAATATGACGTCGTTGATAAGCAGTGGATAATGTCGTGTAATAAATATCGTATAACCACACATGTAATAACACTTTGGCGGGATACAGTAACGTCATGACGACGTCCATGTCAACAATGCACTTTTGTTGGAAAATTGTCAAATTCAAAGGCAATAAAATTCTATTTAAAGTGGTTATATGATAAACAGAATCTTACACTCGTGGTCATTTCATATTTATGAAATAAATGAAAAAGGTTAACTTTGGAAAAAAGCCAAAGCTTTTGGAAAAGCCAAAGGCAATATCATATGAAATGGCCACTCGTGTAAGATCCTCTATTTTATATACTTAAGAAATAGATCAGCTCTAACTGTGATTTGTTGAGTAATAAATCACAGTTTGGAGGTCAGTTGTAAAGTCGATCAAATCACGAGCGCGTAGCGCGCTTGATTTGTCTACTTACAACTGATTCTTGTCATTTTCATTCTAATTACATGGGTTATTTTTTCTTGCACGCCAGATAAGAAAATCCATGGTCTTACCCTGGTGTTCTTATTAAGTATAGTGCGCGAAAAAATAAAACGTAAATTAAAGTAAAATTAAAGTTTTCGGTTTTGCTTTGCAAGGAAAAGAATCCAACATTGTGTTCTGTTGTAAGTGGCGTTTCCAACCAACGGAATGACCGTACTGGGCGGAACCTTGGCATACCTGTGCATAGAGTTCGGCCATCCCTCGGGTTGGAAATGCCCCACCGCAACGGAACCCTATTTCCGCTTCTTATATGTTTTCTTTCACCACTACAATGACGGCTAGAATTCTATGTATCTGATACAAGGGAAAATAATTGAGACATCCGGCCCCCGCCCATCGGGGCTTGAAGAAAAATATGGGCTGCATGAGGCTTCAACGCAGAGCTGAAATCTGGCCGCACACGAGTACTGGTAAACCGCTGAGAGGATTGAAGCCTGCCCAGGAAAAGCGGTGCGAGTCGAACCGTCCATGCTTATAAAACCTATTGGTTTCATTGGGCGACAGGGCTTGAGATGTCATTTCATCACAGTGTCGGGTAAAAGTCCCATAAAATTGGAAGCAACGTCTCCAAAACGACATATACAGTGTTGACGGGAACGTTAAACCTCAAATGAAACAAAACATATTGTTATTAAAGTGTGCGAGATCGAGCAAATGAGATCATTAAATCAACACCCAGTTAAATGAGCATATGCCGCGCATTATCTAGACGGCTAATTGAAATTATTTGTAGGTACAACGGCTAATATTCGATCATTCAGAAGTACGGTCTTGCCATTCACCTGCCCTACCGCAGATTAACATGATTTCTGACACTTCAACAAGTTCATCCAGTATCGCCGAACTCCTGGAAATTCAAACAAACGGTGCGAACATTAGGAAAACAAACTAGATTGTGGTACTCATTAGAAAAAACACGCCTATACAATTATATCGTAATCTTTATCGTGTAAAAAATGAAAATTTTCTGATGAAAAATTGTGACATTTTTTTCTAATTGCTGCTCAAAATATAGATTGTGTGCACTCGTTAGGACCGACTCGATGAGGCGGTTCCAACGTGTACCAACACTCTATATTTTAGAGCAGAAATAAGAAAAAAGCCAGTTTTACTATATAAAAGTTGGGTTGAAGTGGGGCAAAATTATATAGGCGTGTTTTCGAGATGTTGTCATTAGTGTCGAAAAGTGTTTTACATATGAAAATGTGTTCGAATGTATGTTCATGTATTATTTTCCAAATATAGATTGTTCGTGTTTGTTAACCTTGTCGAGGCCTAATTATACACAAATGGCGCTATGACGACCACCTGAAATTAAGACTAGTTCTTCTTCAAAAAGCTTATTTGCAAGGGTGCAGTTATTCTTTCATCGAATTTCCTGCACAAAATGTCATCTGGTCAGGGACCACCTTTGGGGCTGTTCAAAAGTGGTCTTAAAGACCATTTTTGAACAGTCCAAAAGGTGGTCTTAATATGGGAATTCTATTGTAGGTTGTTGAATCGACATGAGGCAACATGCATGTACGTGCCGTTTAAGACACATTTCTCTATATGAAGTGGGGTCTGTAAGAGTCTTTGCTATCGTAATGAACTTGGTTATTTTAAATAGCAATGATTTTATCAAAATATGTTCAGTTCAACCCCAAAGCAGGTAACGCATTTGCGTCTGATAACTCACAGTGCGCTCACGACATATAAATGAGTTCAGAGCTAACACGTTTGTAGAATTGACATAGGATGTTAAATAGAATTTATTTATGCTCAAAGTTCTCATTAGAACGGCATCGTTAATTCTAATGAGTACTCGTACATGTATTATATGTTCTCGGGAAAAATTTTCATAAGGTACACACCGAGCAGTCTTTTATCAAACTAGTGTATCATCTTTCTTCATTGCATACCCAGCCAGCAAGAAAAGACGGACCAACGACGGGGCCGACACTGATACGTCATGACACGGCGTTGGCCCGCTGTTCTGTGCTGGCAGGGCATGCTACGCTAAATTTGAGTTCGGGGATGTAAATCGTTATATAGGTAAAGTTTTTGTGATCCGGCCTATCACCACCTATCTTCGTAGCTTGCTGAGTATCTTAAAGAGCGCGCACTCAAATAAATCAACAGTCTTTCACCATTATTGTAAATGAACACCGCATTAACCTGGCATAAGCAATTAACTAAACGCTTACAACAAAAATAGGCGCAAAGTGTGAATGTTTCATATGATTCACAAGTCCTCGGAGAAAATAACATACATTGTATATAAAAGTTATTAACTCACATATGACCCTTTTTATTGTTTCCAAATGAAAAAAAAATAATAATAATATGAGATTTTAATTAATACCATGATAGATTGCAAGGATCATGTATAAACAAACATATTTGGCTGTCACTATCAGCGCCTGGTAATCTTATAGCCTTTTTACATGCGGAAATGTACATACTACGTGCACAGTTTGTTTGCAGTATATACACATGTAAGTCAAAGTTGGATGGGAGTAATTTTGTTTGTGTTTCAATGCGGACTGTAAAAATAGCCATCGGAAGAGATGGCAAATCCCCCGACCAAAAGCCAATATGGCCTTCAGAAGATTGTTCACCAATAGAAAGTGCACCAGAATTAAACCAGCAATATATCACAAAAGTATTGCAGTTATGGCCATCACAAGATTATAGTGTCAGGGGAGATAACGAAACAAGAGGCCCATGGGCCACGATGCTCACCAGAGCTCAGGCAGGCACTTCTCACTGGCAGCCATGTATGGTTTTAATTTATTGATTATAAAGTCTCCCAAATGAACCCCCATTTCATGAGGACTCTGTAGTTGAAATATTAGGCCTTTTATGAAGTGGAGGGGTGGGAGATGACCCAACAGAGCCCAATTTGATATCATTGAATGCATCTTATCACAAGGAACAAGAAAATATATTATGGTTTATGGGTGGACGGCGGGGATCTTATCGGTTTCTGAGATATTGGGCCTTTTATGAAGTGGAGGGGATGGGGAATGGCCCGGGCATATCCCAAGAGACCCCCAGGTTGGTGTCTCTGAATGCGTTCTATCATAAAAAATAAGAATGTATGTATGGTTTAGGGGTGGGAATCTGATAGGTTTCTGAGATTTATCGCCTTTTATGAAGTGGCAGGGTGGGGCATGGCCCCAGCACACCCCTGAAGACCCCTAGGTTGGACTCATTGAATGCGTCTTATCATAAAGAACAAGAATATATATGGATAAGGGGTGGGGATCTGAACGGTTTCTGAGAATTTGGGGCCTTTTATGGAATGGAGGGGGTAGGACATGGCCCGGGCACATCCCAGACCCCCAGGTTGGTGTAAATGAATGCGTCTTATCATAAGAAACAAGAATATATATGGTTTTCGGGTGGGGATCTGAAAGGTTGCCGAGATATATTGCCTTTTATGAAGTGGAGGGGTGGGGCAATGTCGCATCCCGGGGGACCCCTAGGTTGGTATCACTGAATGCGTCTTATTATAGGAAACAAGAATATATATGGCTCTGCGTGGAAGCATCATGCAGCCCATCTATTAATTCAAGCCCCTATGGGCGAGGGCCAACGAAGTTAGTGAACCACGAAATGTAAGTCATTGTCAAATATGAATGCTTGCACTATAGTTGCCAACTTTAGATTTTGGGGATCTGAATGGTTTCTCAGATATATGGCCATTTATGAAGTGGAGGGGGTGGGGCAGGGCCCTGACCCATCCCAGGGGGCCTCCAGGTTGTTGTCATTGAATGTGTCTTATCGTAAGGAACAATAATATATATGGTTGAGGGGTGGGGATCTTTAAAGTTTCCGAGATATTGGGCCTTTTATGAAGTGGAGGGGGTGGGGCAAGGCCCCGGTGCATCCCGGGGGCCAATAGGTTTGTGTCAATGAATGCATCTTATCATAAAGAACAAAAATATATATGGTTTAGGGGTGGGGGTCTAAACGGTTTCTGAGATATATGGCCTTTTATGTTGTGGAGGGGGTGGGGCATGGCCCCGGCGCATCCGGGGGCCCCCAGGTTAGTGTAACTGAATGTGTCTTATCATAAGGAACAAGAATATATATGGTTTAGGGGTGGGGATCACTACGGTTTCCAAGATATTGGGCCTTTTATGAAGTGAAGGGGGTGGGGCAAGGCCCCAGCGCAACCGGGGGCCCCCAGGTTGGTGTCAATGAATGTGTCTTATCATAAGGAATAATAATATATATGGTTTAGGGGTGGGGATCTGTAAGGTTTTGGAGTTATGGCCATCACAAGGTTATATTGTCAGGGGAGATAACTCAAAAACCATGGCACCCAGAGTTGTGGTTTTTGTGCATGACACACGGTCTCGGCCTTGTGAACAACTGTGTCAGGTATCATCAATATATCTTAAAGGGTATTGGAGTTATGGCCATCACAAGGTAGTCACTCATTTTTTGGGGAAGGGGAGATAACTCAAAAACCATGACAACCAGAGTTGTGGTTCTTGTGCATGACACGCCGTCTCAGCCTTGTGAACAACTGTGCCAGGTACCATCAACATACCTCAAAGGGTATTGGAGTTATGGCCATCACAAAGTAGTCATTCTATTTTATTAAAAGGGGAGATAACTCAAAAAGTATGCAATCCAGAGTTCTGGTTCTTGCGCATGACACGTCGTCTCAGCCTTGTGAACAATTGTGCCAAGAACCATCAATGAATTTCAAAGGGTATAGGAGTTAGGGCCATCACAAGGTTGCGTCTACGGACGGACGGACGGACAGACGGACGGACAGACGGACGGACGCCAGGCTGATCGCTATATCCCCCGAACCTATTCGGTCGGGGGATAAAAATACGAGGGCAAGTCAATAAGTAACCAGTCTATCCCATTTCCATTTGACAGTGACAACCAAGACATTCATGCCTTGTTGAAATTTAGGTATGATGCCAAAATTGCACCCTTATCGTGGCATTCACTCATAGGATATTGAACGTCAAACATGGCTAGCGATGTAAAAACAAAATTTTCGTCAAAAGTTGAGTACCGTGCTGTAATTGAAAGGGAAAACAGGTCAGGTAATACATTGCGGGTTGACAAATGTGTACGGGTCTTCTCCACCATCGTATGCACAAGTTAAATTCTGGGTCGGGGAATACAAACGCGGCAGATCGTCTTTAGAAGACGAAACCGGGACTGGACGCCCATCAGATGCCACCGATGAAACAAAAGTGAAACACGGTATGGGATCTGATGCTCTCTGATAGGCGAATTAAGGTGGACAAAATAGCGAATGCATTTCACATTTCACATGGTAACGTTTCACCAACTTTACATGATCGCTTGGGAATGCGCAAGCTAACAGTCCGTTGGATCCAAAAATCCTTTAGCGACGAACAAACGGCAAACAGAGCATCAGTATGCAGCGCATTGTTGAAGCGGTTTCGGTCAAAGGAAGATGCTTTTTTGTCACGTCTGGTGACTGTAGATGAGACCTGGGTCCATTATTATGAGCCAGAGAATAAAACTCGAAGTCGCCAGTGGGTAGTGCCGTGGTCGCCAAGGCCAAAGATGTTCAAATCGCAACCCTGTGCTGGCAAGGTGATGAAACGGCATTTTGGGACGCAGAAGGCGTTATAATGTAGGACTTTCTAGCATAGAGAAGTACAATAACAGGTGCGTATTTTGCAATTTGCTTGATTGAGAACTGGGATCCGTGATACGCCCCCGCCCATAGGGGCTTGAAGAAATATCTGGGCTGCACGATGCTTCCACGCAGAGCTGAATCCGGCCCGTACACTAGTACTGGTAAACCGCTCAGAGGATCTAAGCATGTCCAGGAACCGCGGTGCGAGGCGGACCGTCCATGCTAATAAACGCTGTTGGTTTCATTGGGCGACAGGGCTTGAGATGTCATTTCATCTCAATGTCGGGTAAAAGTCCCACAAAATTGGAAGCAACGTCTCCAAAATGACCTTTACAGTGTTGACGGAGACGTTAAACCTCAAATCAAACAAAACTGCGATCCGTGAAACAATCGCCAATGCATCGTATTGCATCCGACGGGCTCTAATGTAACTTGAATGATGACTAATCAAAGCAGGCAAATACGACGACTGTTCAAATATGAATGCAACTAAGCACATAAAAATGATTCCGTGATAGATTTCGATGAAAAATTTATTTTGCCCCTCAAAGTATTCCCCTTTAACAGATATACAAACTTTCGGTGTTCTGATCCAATCATTGAATGCATTTTAGTAGTCTTTTCGAGGTATACTATGAAGGCACTGGAATATTGCAGAACCGAGGTGTTTGCGCTGTACAAATTTTCGACCAGAAAGGTATTTTTTCAGCCGCGGGAACAAAAAAAAAAAGTCACACGGGGCAAGGTCAGGAGAATACGGGGGCTGAGGGAGTTCAACGACCTTTTCCTGCTTCAGACAGTCTTGCACAATGAACGCCTTGTGCGATGACGCATTGTCATGTAGCAATCTGACATTGGCCAAATCAGTTGCGGGCCTTCGTTCTTTGAAATATTTCTTCAATTTTCGAAGAACTTTATTATTGTAAAACTTCGCATTTACAGATTTGCCTTTAGGCACAGCAACCTGAATAGCAGGGCCCTGATTTGAAAAGAATATGGCATACATTACCTTCTTGACGCTCATGGTCCGTTTTGCAATGCATGGTCTTTTGCAATACTTTGTTGCCCATATTTTGTTCTGAATGGTTTTGGCTCAAAAAAGTGAACTCATGTCTCGTCACCTGTGACGACATTAGCGAAAGACCGTGCATTGTAATTTGGAAACTTTTTAAGCAACTTCTTGGCGCACTGAACGCGTGTCTTTTTTTCTGCTCATCTGTCAACAGATGGGGAATCCATCTTGCACATATCTTTATCATTTTCAAATCCCGTTTCAGAATTCTATGAGCTGCTCATAATGAGATGCCAACCATACTAGCTATTTGCCTATTGGTGTATCGTGCATCGGTAGCAACTATTTCTTTCACTCTAGCAACCATCTTTGCAGATGTTGCTCTTTTCGGCCGACGATCATGTGGTGCATCTTCTGTTGAGCCTAGCCCACAGCTGAATTTCTTACACCAACGAAAAACTGTCGGAAAAGACATTTCATTATGCCCTTAAACCGAACATATTTCATCAAAAGTGTCTATGCACCGTATACCAAGAATACAACGATTCTTAATATAGGACCGTATTTCAACGGCGTACTCTGACCTTCTTCCAACCATGTTTTGTATAAGTATGCAAGAGTAGACAGTGTTTATCGAACGATATACATGGCTAAAGTGGACGGATTTTAACAGGTTTGGTATCAATGTATAGGTAAAATGTTTTTCTACGCTGTGATATTTATTTCCAGGTGATTTTCGCATTAGTGCATGAGAAAACGTTCTACTTGCATTCATATTTGAACAGTCCTCGTAGTAAGTTAATGGAGGAATCATCTAAACCAATCCAATAACCGCACATAGATCTTACCGGCACTTTTTCGGGTAAAGAAGAAGTGTAAGACAGTTTTCTGACTAAACAGTAGGCATTTCACCGCCATTGCCATTTCAGGTCTGTGACTTTTTAGGGCCCCGCACTGAAAGTGTGGGTGCCCTATAGTAATCACTCTGTCCGTCCGTCTGTCTGTCTGTCTGTCCGTCCGTCTGTCCGTCCACAATTTTTTTTATCCTCCATAACTTTTTATTATTCCTGGATGGATTTAAATATTACTTGGCATCATTCTGTCCGTCCGTCTGTCTGTCTGTCTGTCTGTCCGTCTGTCCGTCCACAAATTGTTTTATTCTTCATAACTTTCTTATTCCTGGATGGATTTAAATATTACTTGGCAGAAATGTTAACCATAATGTGATGGAGTGTTGCGCGCAAGACTCAGGTCCGTACCTCAAAGGTCAAGGTCATACTTAGAGGTTAAAGGTCAAAAAAGGGTCTTTCCTGTGTCCAATTAATAACTTTGTTATTTTTCCTGGATGGATTTAAATATTACTTGGCAGAAATGTTGACCATAATGTGACGAAGTGTCACACGCAAGACCCACAGCCGAACCTCAAAGGTCAAGGTCATACTTAGAGATAAAAGGTCAAAAAAGCGTCTTTTTTATTGTGTCCAATCTATAACTTTCTTATACCTGGATGGATTTAAATATTACTTAGCAGAAATATTAACCATAATGTGACAGTGTGTCACGCGCAAGACCCAGGTCCGTACCTCAAAGGTCAAGGTCATACTTAGAGGTGAAAGGAAAAAAAAACGTCTTTTTTAACATCAACATTTTCCTACTCCTCTGATAGCGCTGCCGGGGCCCTAGTCAGTTTCACTGACAGCTCTAGTTCTCGTCAGTAATGTCTTGCCACCAAAGCTAAGGAGGGATACATATTATTCCATTGAAGCCATTACTTCTGGAGATTTTACGCATATATCGACCATTATGGTCACATTGCTGATGAGAGTTGGATCAAGAAATCTCATTCACCTAAAATTTGTCCAGTAGTTTCAGAGAAGATGTCTTTCGTAATTGCTAAAATACGACGAACGCCGGACTTTATCATTCTGTAAACTCCACCGACGCCTTAGGCGTAAACACGTACTTGTCACATATCTAAAGTGAAGGTTTTTCCGCTCTGTGCACGACACAGTCTCTGAATTTTTCACAGTTTTTTCTTGCGTTTAAGGCAACCACCCATAAAGCGCCAAGCAATGACTCTAATCAGCGTTTGCGACATGCTGATTCGAGTCTTTGCTTGGTGAACACGTGATTTGGTATAAAAACGCTGTGCACCGAGGTGAAAGCAGATAACTTGATCCAAGTCACATCACCAACGCCACAATTATGCACGATATATGCTTAAAATCTCCAGAAGTATTGGTCCGATGCCTTTGGAACAATAAGTACCCCTCCTTACCTTTAGTGGCAAGACATAATTAACAAGACGAACTTCACAGACCTGAAAAAGCAATAATAAAATGTCTTAATCTCCTTCTTTTCCCGAACCACTGCCAGTAAGATCTAACTGAAAGTACATGTATGTTATTGGATTGGTTTGGAGGATTCTCCGTTAACTTACTATTTGCCTGCAATGATTAGTCATCATTCAAGTTATATTAGAACCCGGCGGATGCACAACGTTGCACAAACTTTGGATTTGGTGTAACGAATTTCATAAGATGTATAATTCAACATTTTGCATCCATTTCAGCCGCATCTTACGAAGTCGGTTGCACCATTTACGAAAGAAGACCGAAATCGGGTGCATACTCCGAAATAACCCGCCGAAGTCGGTTGCATCCATACGATGCGACCCCAAGTGTGTTTGGGACAAGATTCTGTGAAAACCTGTTTGATTTGGAGGCATCACAAGTAAATAACCCGATGCATAAATTAATTAAGCCACACCCATTTACATTTGAGCCAATCACATTACCTGATATAATTTATTCAATCAAATTCGCAAACTGGATGATAAACAGTGTAGATCCGCACTGCTTGCACAGGTATGGGTTGTCGTGTTCGGCAGGATAAGAGTTAAATCGCTATGATGAATCAAAGAGAGCCCGACCAAAGACATAATATTAGGCACAGTCCCTCCTATTAAAGGCTTATAGTGCAGTTTATATTTTACTTTTGGTCCTTTGAGATCAGCGTGAATATTCTGAGAAATCAGAAATAAATTATTGGTTAAGACTCATATTCTGGACAGGTTTTTAATTATTTGGACCCCATTTTGATTTATATCAGTCTTTGAATCGACTGCCTATTCGAAATTCGCAAAATTGCAGTGGGTTTCCTCTGGCTTTCTTTGCCGGATCATTACAGGGTCATTGATGAGGCTTTATTAGCCGAAACTATGTAGTATGACCCATCTTCTTTCTTATGAATGTTTTCATTGCTCTTAAAGGAACTCATTTTTGATTTTTATTTACGCCTCCTAAATTTATAAACAAGGTCACCGGTCCCGTTATTCCTCGTTGTAAAATGGTTTCCAAGCCAATGCTACATTTGTTTTGTTTGTTTGATTCGAGGTTTAACGTCCCCGTCAACACAGTATAGGTCATTTTGGAGACGTCGCTTCCAGTTTTGTGGGACTTTTATCCGACACTGAGATGAAATAGCATCTCAAGCCCTGTCGGCCAATGAAACCAATAGGGTTTATAAGCATGGACAGTCAGACTCGCACCGCTTTTCCTGCGCAGGCTTCGATCCATTATGCGGTTTACCAGTACATGGGCTCGTGTGCGGTCGGTTCAGCTCTGCATGGAAGCATCATGCAGCCCATCTATTTCTTCAAGCGCCAATGGGCGGGCCGAATGTTACATTTGTCAAGCATATCAGAACGTCAAAGATGATAAATCTAAGGCTTAACAGTCGCAACATTCAAACGGATTTGTTTTCAATTCAACGAGACTAAATAAGTCATTTCAGACACTCTAGAAAATGTTTAATGTCCACAAAAAGCAGGAGAACCAAACGCAAAGTAAAATTACAAAGTGAAAATAAGCTCCTCATCACGTGAACAGGTCCCTGAAATGAAGTCCCCCCCCCCTATACCCCACTTTATACAGAAAAAAACTGGGTGTACGGGGGTATACATTATTTTTCTTATTCTTGCTCCAAGACATAGGTTGTGGGTACTGGTTAGAACCGCCTCATTGAGGCGGTTCTAACGATCACCCACAACCTATGTTTGCAGTATTTATAAGAAAAATATCGCGGATTTTCATCAGAAAAAAATGGCCAATTTGGAGATGTGTAAAAATGCACCACTTCGCACGGGTGTGTTATCGTAATGTTACGTGCGCAAAAATGGCTTGGACTATGCGATGGCTTCACCTTGAATCTTTAGCCAGATGTTTTATACACTTGCGTAAGCTTAGTTTTGAGTACTCGACTCTATATGAGCTCCGCCAAGCGAATTTGTGTCTTCGAGCATTCCGTCAGGACAAATTTTAACTGCGCATGCCCAGCCATTCCGAGGGGCCAGGGATATGGCTTTCTGTCTGAAGGTTCCTCTTGATTCACTGCTTGTATGAGCGAGCATCGAAGGTTCTGGCGAGACTGCGCGGATGCACAGGCTCGCCTGAACCTTCGCTGCTTGCAAAGGCGATAAGTACCAAAATCGCTTGACGGGGCCCATATCATGATTAGCTTATCACAGTGGGTCCCGGGTATTCACAGCGAGCCTCTATATACTAAGAAATTAGCATAGTATTGTTCCCAGAGTTTTTTTTTTCACTTGTGAATAGTGTTATCCGCAAGAAGTACTGACCCTTGGTTGATATATGTGTATTTACCATTTTTGCATTATTTGCTGGCTCCCGGCTTACACTTTAGCGGTATTGGGTTGGCGGGTGGCCGGACCCCCCTGAACTTGAAAGGTCAGGGGAAGAGTTTGTTATCTGGTTGCCCGTTTTCCAGGCACTGAGGGGCGGCGAATGATGCGGATAAGGTCAATATGTGCGCAGGCTTGCTCTGGGTGTGTGGATCACCGTGACATAGAATTCTCCGGTCGGTACCGTGTGTTAGCTGTTAGACTCGGCGGGTGGCCGGACCCCCTGAACTTGAAAGGTCAGGGGAGGGATTTGTTATCTGGTTGCCCGTTGTCCAGGCACTGAGGGGCGGCGAATGATGCGGATAAGGTCAATATGTGCGCAGGCTTGCTCTGGGTGTGTGGAATCACCGTGACATAGAATTCTCCGGTCGGTACCGTGTCTTAGCTATTAGACTCGGCGGAGACTTCCGAATATTTACGAAAATTACTGAATTTTGATTGTTTGTAGTTATGTATTTTATTATTATTTTTTTTAATTCTTGTTGGTATTCTCTGCCTTCTATGGGCGCATTTCATGTATTAAATGTTATGATATGTGATTTGCAAATAAAGTTGAGTTGAGTTGAGTTGAGCTTAAGGATAGACTAGTCCTTGTAACAGTGGTCATTTTAAGGCGATTCTAACTCAACTTTTACCATCATGATAACACGCCTATATAATTTTTACCCCCTTGATCCGCACTTTTATATAGTAAAACTGGGGTTTACAGGGGCAAACCTTATTTTTCTTATTTCTGATCTAAAATAAATATTGTGGGTGGTGGTTAGAACCGCCTCGACGAGGCGGTTCTAATGAGCAGCCACAATCTATATTTTGAGCAGAAATAAGAAAAATATAATTTTTCATCTTCAAATCTCATTTACTTCGTCGGTAAAGTTCACACTGTATTTGTATAGGCGTGTTTCCGTAATGAATCCACAATCCTACTGAAAGGTATTAGACATCAGGTTAACGCTAAGAAACTGAGGTTTAATATAGGTTACTTTAAGTACTGTAAAATAAAGTTGCGTTATGTTATTAAAGAAAAAAGTTAAAAAATTCGGATTTTTTTTATCTGTGTGATATTAGCATCACGAAAACATGCCAATAAATGAAAATTTCCAAAAACAAATTCTGATTATTTTTCATATTTTTGCTCGAAATATAGATTGTGGGTACACGTTAGAACCGCCTCGTCGAGGCAGTTCGAACCAGGACACACAACATATGTCTTGGAGCAGAAATAGGAAAAATAATGTATTCCCTGTAAATCCCAGTTTTACTATATATTAAAGTGGGGTTTAAAGGGGTTTAAAGGGGTTAATTATATCGGCCTGTTTGATGATGGTCACTGTTGGACTGGGGTCAATGTGTTATCGTTATTTTGTAGCATCAGGTTGACAAGACCTCTAACCCCAATGTATATAGAGAAAAGTGGAATTTACAGGGGTATACATCATTTCCTTATTGTTGCTAAAAAAAAAAAAAAAACAACATCAATTGTGGGTACTCCATACCAACAGTCTATGGTTGGACTAAAAATAATATATATATCGGACTAAATAATTTTATATAATATAGTGAAATTCCGCTACTCAGACCACGTAAAATTAAGACTAATTCTGCTTTAAAAATTGTTTAGTAGGTTGCACTTATTCTTTCGTTATGTTTTCTGCAAAGAATGTCCTCTGGTCAGATACCACTTTTGGGACTGTTCAAAAGCGGTCGGACCACCTTTGGGACTGTTCAAAAGTGGTCTTAAAGGCCACTTTTGAACAGTCCCAAAGGTGATCTTAATATAAGAGTTTCACTGTATATAAATCGTCTGAACAACGTTATTTCTATTGATATGGAACATGCCTTTTAGGGCACGGATGCATTTGAATCAGAGGAGTGGATTGAATATTCACAGGTTCGATGCCGCCAGAAGTTTTTGTTTCTTCTGACAGTCGCAAGGCGGCCATATATTGGAAAGCCGAACGGCCACTTTACCTTTCCGCTTGGTGTGATGTTTTAATTACTTACAGGATTATCTACGGAACCCCGGAAGGGACATGTAATTTTTTAACATGTTGTGAGAAAAGATATTGAGTTGTGCGCACAAGATATTATGTTGTCCGCACAAGATTTATGGTGTGCAAACAAGATAATATGTTGTGCGAACAAGATAATGTGTTGTGCGAATAAGATAATAATTTGTGCACACAATACAATATCTTGTGCGCACATTATATTATGTTGTGCGAACAAGATAATAAGTTGTGCGAACATAATATTATGTTGTCTGCACAAGATCTATGTAGTGGAAAGAAGATAATATATTGTGCGCACAAGATAATAACTTGTGCGCACAAGATATTATGTTGTTCACACAAGATAATATCTTGTGCACACAAGATATCATCTCGTTCCCACAACTTCTTAAAATATCACATGTCCCTTCCCGGGTTCCGTAGTTATCTTTTTATGCCAGTGTTTATTTCCTTTGGTACCTTGGATGGGAGGTCTAATGTAATTGTATCAGTTATCCCCTATATATATTGCATCGTAACGCACTGACCTGATAAAGATATGCTATCTCAGGACAAGTGAGCTTTATCACGTCAACATGAAATTGCACGTTTATGAATGATCCGGACTACTGAAAGAATGACAAAAATGTTATTGCTACTGGGAAAATTGAAAAAAATAAATGAAAAAAAATATCATAGGAAAAATATGGTCAGCTGTTATTACATATATCGACCCCAGAATGCTGGGACGCACTGAGGACAATCAATAACTGATCGTAAATTGCTAATTTAAGAGTGTACAAGTGGATAAACTGATAAATAGAATACCAGGTGAGTGTCTTTTGAAATCAAGTTTATCATGCTCGGCTTTGAGAACGCACGTAGAATCCCTCTGCAAGCCTCGCGATTCTACAAGCGTTCTCGAAGCCTTGCCTGATAAACTTGATTTCAAAAGACACTCACCTGGTATTCTATATGTATCGTTCCTGGCCAATGCCTCTTTTCACCGCAACACACAAACAACAGAAACAACATAGTCGCTCGAATAAAGGTTTCACGGTTGTTTAAATTATGTATGGAAATCTGCATATGAGCTATTTAGTTTAGCGTGAGAAATTATTTTCGAGGTGTAGACGCAACCGCAGAATCAGTGCGCAATTGTTCAAATCAGGAAGAACCGAGAAGGAAATAATATAGCAAATATTAATAAATTGTAATAGATAAAACAGATACAATGTATACTAATTGGCAGAATGTTTTGTCTGGGTACAAACAAGGGCATTTTTAACAGTTATCCCCTATATTAATTGCATTGTAACACACTGACCTGATAAAGATATGCTATCTCAGGACAGGTGAGCTTTATCACGTCAACGTGATATTGCACTTTTATGAACGAACCGGATACCACAGGAAAAATTACGGCAAGGGTATACTTAATATATGGACCGATTTTTGCACGCCGGAATGTTGAGGCACACTGAGGATAATCGATGACTGATCGTAAGTTCCATATATGAAGAGTGGATAAGGAGATAAAATGTTTAATAGAATACCAGATTCGTGTCATTTGATATCAAGTTTACAGGTACCAGTCTCGGCTTTGAGAACGCATGTAGACTCGCTCGGCAAGCTTCGCGATTCTACAAGCGTTCTTGAAGCCTTGCCTGATAAACTAAATATATATACATACATGTAAAACACGAACCTATTATTCTCTATTTACTGTTTGCGCTTGCAAATCAGGTACCAGAAAAGTAGATCCGGTTACTAGACGTATTGCATGTATAGGCCAGTGAAAAGTATTACGGGCCACTACCGATTATGGCATGTAATTGTTCGACAACTACCATCTCCACCTCCAGTAAAGGATTTTTTCTGACCCTTTCAAAGGCGGTTCTTCTGTTGTTGTTTTTTTAGTCTTTATTGTTACAGTTCGTCTTTGCATGTATTTATTGCTAATATCGTTTTATATTGGTTGGTCGTTTGGCCATTTTATGGGTAAGTATCTGTCCCTTTGGCTTTCAGCATGTTGAGATTTTAATATACATGTAGTGTAGCTATGTTTGTGCTTCTTTCCCTTTCGTGTCTTGGATGGGAGGTGTGAAGTAACTGCATCGATCCCTGACCATTGCCTTTGCTTCTATTTAAGAAATTGATCAGCTCTAATTGTGATTTGTTGAGTAATAAATCACAGTTTGGAGGTCAGTTGTAAAGTAGACAAATCACGAGCGCATAGCGCGCGTGATTTGTCCACTTACAACTGACCGACAAACTGTGATTTATTACTCAACAAATCACAGACTAGAGCTGATCAATTTCGATTCTAACAGGCTGAAAATCGGCAATAATGCTGTTGTTTCCTTCAAAATTTCACAACTTTTCGCCATTGTTAGAAGAAATTTCGCTAAAATCATCGACTGAATCACATGCATTTATATCCTTTTCTAGCGTTTTCGATGCGAGAATATGGCGTGCCACCGTCTAACGTCAAGGAAATCGACTAGTGACGTCATAAATTTGCAGTTTTTAATGACGTTACTCGTCACGCTCTTCCGAGTGTGATTTGTTGCAGAATAAAACACAGTTATTTTCCATTGCCTATATAGGCGCGCTGTGTTAGAATTTCAAATTCTATTTTGAATTGTAATGTGTACTTATTAAAATGACCCGAGGAGTGAACGATATCGCCTGGCATGTACAAAATGCATACAGTTTTGCATAATTATCTCTTCTAACAACTTACTCGTATTATAGAAGTCGCAGATAAGATTGACTAGGCGGGGTTATTGTTTGTACCGACCTTTGGAATGCTCCATTAACAAAAAGGTAAACCAAGTCTCCCGATTGTGTGAATTCAACTGTTACACAAACAAAGCTGTGGCGTATATGGCCATTTGGCCCGCTTGCAAAAAGCATGCAAAAGGCACACTACCAAATCTTTTGGTGGACTCAGCAAGTTTGAGATATATTGACAACACCCGAATAGCTCCGCCTAGTAAATTTTATCTGCGACTACTATAACTGACTTTAATCAATGTTACGCGGCCACAATCTTCACCCTTTGTTCAGTTCTGGAAAATCTCCCTAAAATATATCTCACTGTTCCATATGTTAAGCTGCGCGAGAATGCTTAAAGGAATCCGTCATGATTTAAGTGAAATTTGTGGTCGAGAACACAGGTTCTTAATATACTTAATTCCTGATCACTGCCTCCACTTCTATTTTACTGTAGTTTAATATATTGTAGTTAAATTCATTCGCTTTAAAGAAGGTCGCATTCCGAAAACGCGCTTATACAAATACATTGTTAATTTTACTGCCGAAAAAGCGAAATTTGTTCGACGAAAAATTGTGATATTTTTCTTATTTCTCTTCAAAATCGAGGCGGTTCTAACGAGTACCCATAATCTATATTTAAGAGCAGAAAGGGCATTAACATTATATAGGCGTGTTTTCGTGGTGAGATTTGAGGATGTATTATTGTTTTGGCCCAGGTCTTAGGTTGTTAATATTCTTAATTATACAACCTTCATATTTGTTATTGAATTTAAGATAATATTACAAAAATCCCTATTAGAAGACTATAAATAGCAGTTAAATTAAGCCTTCGTAAATATCATGCCATCCTAGCAGGCATAAAACAGTAGATAGCACAATATGAGCTAATTATGACAAGCATTTATTGCTGAACTATATGGGAAATAAGCATTCTTACACACTCTTAATCTCGTATCTAATTGGTACGCTGCCATTAGAATAATTTAGTACAGGTAGTTCGCAGAAATGTATTATGGGACAATTCCTATATCAGTCTTGTGTTATAAAATAGTTATCGTTCTATAAATAGCTTCCCGTAGGCTTGTAGTATCAAAACAAGACTATAGTTGATTGTTTAAAGGCATTTATTCTTGATTATTGAGGACTATCATTTCATTACATAATATTATGTAGCCCTCAGTGCTCACTGGAGAGAAGTCCTCTGTCTTCAACAGGTAAGGGGCCACCTTGGGGAAAATCAATAAATTACTTACTGTTGACTGGTGTACATTATTGATTTTCCCCTTAAGTGTCTCAGTCAGGGGATTCAACAAGAGCTACTAATCACCCTATTAGGGGCCGCCTTTGATCTGCTGTAGTCAGTATATCACAGGGGGCAATAAAACAATTATGGACACACGGTGTGTTTTACTGTTACAGAATAAATGCCTTTAAAGGTAAACATTTACAAACCGTAGCCTGCTGTGACATATCAAAGTCAATGAACTTGCCCGAAGTTATTCGTGAAGGTTTGAAAATAATAATAATAATAATAATAATAATAATAATAAGAAGAAGAAGAAGAAGAAGAAGAAGAAGAAGAAGAAGAAGAAGAAGAAGAATGTTAACAACAATACGAGTCACGCTTAAAAGCTTTCAATTTGACATAAATTGTAGTGCTGGAAAATATGACAATGCTGAGTGCCCCCCCCCCCACCCCCGTTCTGATTCTGTAAACTAAAGTTTGATCTTGTTTGTTATGATAGACTTCATGACGTCAAACCAATCTGAAATCATTGAAGCTTTCAGCTCGACGTCTAAATATCTGGATGATTTATTAAATATTGACAATACATATTTCGATGGTTTACTCAGCCAAATTTACCCTGCAGAACTTCAGTTAAATAAAGCAAATTCATCTGAAACCAAAGCCCCGTTTTCGGATTTACATTAATCCATTTTACCATATGACGTCGCGTCCGAGAGTGTAATAACGCCATGTGATAAATTTGATAATCCACTAGTGGATTAAATATGCATACTAGTTAGATACGCCCCGTTACGTTACATGTCCGACGTCCTTAACGACGTCGCGTTTACTAATGGCGGAATATTGACATTTTTGTTAAACAATCGTGAATAAATGTCATATGATAAATAGAATCTTGCATTCGTGCTCATGTATCATTGAATTTATTAAACTCGTTGAATTTATTAAACTCGTTGAGTGAGTGAGTGAGTGTTTCAGTTTTACGTCCCACCAACAGCTATGGTCATACGGAGAGGGGACCTCGGTTTAAAGACTCATCCGAAAGTCTGGAGAAGCCCGGGATCGATCCTGCGACCCCTGGTTTACAAGGCGAGTAGCGTAACCACTACACCACGGAGGCTTTTATTAAATTCGTTGAGGAAAAGGGATAAAATGCTCGGCCAAGCCTCGCATTTTAGCCTTTTTCCTCAACGAGTTTAATAAATTCAATAATACATGGACACTCATGTACATGTAAGATCCTCTATGTACATGAGTTTGTTTCCTGCAAAATATATGATAACGTGATGATATTGACATGGTTTTGAGATCATTGTAAATTTTCTTTTCTTGTATGGTAATGGTCCTCGTGCGACATCTTACGGTGTTTCGCAATTAATTAGATTTGCCAGAGTGTCTAGTCATATTAACTGACTTCAACACTCGTGATAAATTGTTAACTGCTTGGCTTCTTAATCAGGGTAATCGGTATCATAAATACATAAATCTTTAGTCAGCCTCGATAGCGCAGTGGTTAGCGCGTTCGACTCATGATCGAGAGGTTGTGCGTTCGAATCCGCCACCGGTATCGAGGTGTGTCCTTGGGCAAGTCACGTAATGACACTGTCTCACTCCACCCAGGTGTAAATGGGTAGCAGTGGTGTAAAAGCCACTGCCTCTCGCTCTCGCGCGCGTGTAAAACACCCGGAATGAGTGTTCGAGAGCGATTCAATAAGCTTAAAGCTTTCATCGCAATCGAACTATAATAAATTAGTATAGATGAGTTTAGGACGCCACGGGTTGCTAAGGAAATGCTATCCCACAATTCCGTATTTTAGCGCATGCGCAGTTTTGTTTGGCAAAAAAATAATCGGCCATTCATGAAAGTCAATGAACCGTTCGACAGATTGATCCGATAAAAATCGTTTATTTGTTTGATTGTGACAATTTTCAATACAACGTTGTTGAAAGCAATTGATCGAGTAATAAACTGACACTAAGACTAACAATGGTCGCGTCATGTTGCGCTCCAGGCTGTACAAATCGGTGGACAAAAGATGCGACTGTCAAGATGAATCGGTTCCCTTCGAAGGATTACCACCCTGACAGATTCAACAAGTGGGTGATAAAGATCAAACGTTTACCACCACCAGGCCAAACCAGTAACAGGGAGGATGGGCTATGGGAACCCAAAGACCATGACAGAGTTTGCAGTGAGCATTTTATTTCGGGTACGTATCGGCATAAATGCCACATGTACCCCACCCACTTGTCATGTTATTTGTCCAGTTCCATGAGTATGACGTGATGGAAGTTGCACCCATGATTGGCAGTGATTGAAGTTCAAGCATTATACATTTATGTGTTAATTTTATCATGAGCATTAGATCCTCTAATCAGGAACCTGATGGCTGCTCCTATTACTGCTACAGGTGGTGTGTGAATGTAATTTGAAGTGTCGCATGTAACAATTCTGCTTCTGATAGTGCACTTGCCTCTGATGCTAGAGGCCACCGGTTCGATCCATGGTGGCGGTGATTATTTCATTGTTTGAACGCGCTCCATTAGCATCATTTGCTGGGATGATTGTCGAAAAATGCAGATCAGTGCATGAATGTCATTTGAAGTGTCACCAGTAATAATTCTGATTGTGATGTTAACTGTAGGGAGTATCATCCCTGTGAAGGGTAGAGACCTCTACCATAATTACTGCAACTGTTGTCCTGAGCACTGGCCCCCAAGGTTATAAATCTTTTTTCATGCTCAACTAAACTGAGCATGAATTTTTTAATGCTCATAGAAATTAAAGTAGAAATAACTGTGCTTTTTCCTATCTTAGTTTGCAGAGAACGTTATTTGCCCTGCTCATTAATTTTAAAATGCCAAAAAAAAATGTTGGCATTTTAAAACTTGTGAGCAGGATAAATTTCATGCTCAATCGAGATGAGCGTGAAATACATTTTATAACTATTGCCAGAGACGTAAAACCACAGCACAAACACAAGCCTCTGGGGAGTAAATTTTCAGCTGGTTCTTGAAAAGCAGAGGCAAGGAGTTCAATGGCAAGCTTTGATTTCGGTCGGATGCGACTTTCAACCAAGTTCCCCATCCAAAGAATCTAGCTGTCGGTGGGATGTTCACTCATTCACTCACCCAGTTGGCATAGACTATTTGTCAAAAGTCAAAATAACACACCCATACCGAACCATAAATTCCTGTGTTTTCATGTCGGCAGAACCAGATATATGTCTTATCTGTTTGCCATCATGTGTGTCATTTCGACATATTCATGTATGTGTAACTATTAACAGTATGTTTTCAACCCATTTTGTAACAGAAACCCCAAAACGGGTAATTGGCAAACAGTGCAGTCCCAGTTTAGACGCCACAGCAGCTAATCAGGGCCTACACTGTTTGCAAAAAAAGTTCAGTAGGGTTAGAGTGATCAAAATTACGTCTGGCCCCGAGATTATAAAACTTCTCTTACTCAACTCAGCTGAGCATGAAATTTCTAATGCTCATAAATATTAAGGCACAAACAATAGTGGCAATTTTCCTGCTGAGATTAGACCAGAATGTTATTTGTCCTGCTCATCAGTTTTAAAATGGCAACAGTCAACAAGTTGGCATTAGAAAATTTATGAGCAGGCCATATTACAGGCTCAAGTGAGTTGAGCATGAAAAAAGTTTGATAACTTGTGGCCCAGCATGTTACCCTCTGTATGAGCTATGCTGGTAACAAGCACATTTCAGGCGGTTTTCTCCAGGGTTCTCCCTTTTGTGTCACCCTGTACACACTTGTGCTGACAAAGTGCAGCCCTCACCCAGCAGGGCATGGGGAAATAGATTGGGCTGCATGATTCTTCCATGCAGAGCTGAAATGTAACTTGCTTAGGTCTAAGCCTGCCCAGGTAAAGTGGGGCGAGTTGGAGCGTCCATGAATATACAAATAAACCCTATTGGTTTCATTGGACGACAGGGCTTGAGGTGTCATTTCATCTCAAAAGTCCCACAAAATTGGAAGCAATGTCACCAGAATGACCTAAATAGTGTTGACATGGATAGTAAACTTCAAATCAAACAAACAAACAAAACTCATAAAGTGAAAAACATAGCAAATTGTGTTTATTATTATTATTTTCATTTGAATATTTATTATAGTGACACAGTCAGACTGCAGCTAAATCATTAATCAATTTGTAGAAGCCCCATGTGGTTATGCATACTCAGCTCAGCTAACATGAAATTTATAATGCTCATAAATATTAAAGCACTAACAAGAGACAAATTTCCTGCTCAGATTATCGCAGAATGTTATTTGTCCTGCTCATCAATTTTAAAATGCGAACAACCGTTGGCATTTCAAAATTTATGAGCAGGACAAATTTCACGCTCAAATGAGTTGAGCATGAAAAAAGTTTGATAGATTCCAGCCCTGATTTATTATTCATTTTTATTGTACACATACAATCCAAAAACAAAATCACAACACCTGACACGATGATGCGGATATATTTTCATTGTTTTATAGACACACTGACTTGGATCTCGTTTCAGGCAAACCAAGCCATGACCCAAATAATGTAGACTATGCCCCGAATATCTTTTGCCACACTCCAGTTGTGAAGAAGACACCACATGTTCTTCGGCAGAAAATTGATCGACAGCAGAGAGTGAAGGACCGAGAAGAACAGAAGTCAAGATCAGCACAAGCACTTTCTGAACTACAAGTACCTGAAAACATTGAAAATGAAGCACCTCACATTGCTTGTTCTAATATGAAGGACAGTTCTACACAGACAGAGATCACGGGATCCAGTTATGACTCACTGGTGAATATGTCAGATGAACAGTGTGTGTTAATAAATCAGCAAGCTGCAACCATTCAAAACTATATATCTACAATCAGTTATTTTCAAACTCAGTCCACTGAACTGAAAGGTGAAATTGAAAGGCTCAAAAAACATATACAGCAACTGGAAAACGACAACAAGGACCTAACTAAGAGAGCAGATACCTCTTTTGGGCATCACTTCATACTGGATAATGATGGCAGGACTTCATACTACACCGGTTTTCCAAATTATGCTACATATGCTTCAGTGTTTAAGCATGCTGTCAAACATGTGAATAGGAAAAAGACAAAGTTGCCCCTGGAAGATGAAATGTTGTTAACTCTTGTTAAACTGAAGCATAACCCAGCTATGGATGACCTAGGGTATCGGTTTGGAATCAGTAAAGCATTAGTGACAACAATATTTCATGCATGGTTAGATGCATTGTACTGTGCCTTAAGTGGACTCATAATGTGGCCTACAACTGATTATATGCAGTTGCCTGATGTGTTTAACAATGACCAGTTCAGGAATGTCAAGTGTATCATAGACTGTACAGAAATATTTATTGAAAGGCCCAGAGGACTAAAAGCTAGAGCCCAGACATACTCAAATTACAAGAGGCATAATACTGTGAAGCTTTTGATTGGAATTAGTCCATCAGGGTGTGTGACATTTGTGTCTAAATGTTGGGGAGGCCGTGTCAGTGACAAGAAAATAACCCAAGAATCAGGATTTCTGGAAAAACTCTTGCCTGGGGATGTTGTGATGGCAGACAGGGGTTTCATTATGAAAGAGGAATTTGCCATGAAAGGGACAAAGTTGATAGTGCCAGCTTTCACTAAGGGGAAGCGACAGTTGTCACCCCAGGAAGTGGAAGAGTCGAGACAGATGTCGAAAGCTCGGATACACGTAGAGAGAGTAATTGGCAGGACAAAGGACTTCCGTATTCTTAAGGAAACAATACCAATCAATTTGCTGAAGAAAAGAAACTGTAAGGAGACAACTTGTGAGAAAATTGTGTCAGTCATAAGTGGTGTAGTGAACACAAATCAGCCTCTATTGTAAAAAATTGAGGTTTAACAATGTGAAGACTGATATGTGCTTTTGGTGTGTGTACATGTATGCAATTAGGTTTTGTCGTGTAGAGGCTCATACATCTAATACCAGAACAATCCTAAGAATTAGGACAGATAGGCCTAAGCAAACAATGCAGTCCCAGATCAGACTGCTCCTGAAGGAGCAATCCGGTCAGGGTCTACACTGTTTGCCATTCTGCGGGTACCTCTTGGACTCCTAGCTGGATCACAAAACCAATTTTTACAAGTTTTAGGAGAATTACAGCAAGTATTCTAAGGCTGGCACGATTAATCAGATAATCGATTATTCGATCGATAAATTCCACAAAAAAGATCATCATTACTAATTTGCTTGCAATCGATTATTTGATAAGTACAATTTACTACCCAAATTTGGGCCTAAAATAGCTGTATGAGTGACAAACAGTGTAGACCCAGATGAGATGCCGCGTTTTGTGGCGTCTCATCTGGGTCTACACTGTTTGCTCAGGCCTGTCTGTTCAAATACATATGAAAGAGTACAGCATATGGTAGGAGTCATGCTCAGACAGGATGACAGGCAGTTAAAATTATGACAAAATGATCAGTGATTCATAATCGATTATCGACCGCAATGACAGTAATGATAATCGATTTTCTTTTCAGTTCCGATTAGCCAGCCCTAAATTATTCATGGTGTCCTACTTTTTAGGATTTTAATGGCAGTCTCGGAATATCTGGGATGGCAGTATATGATTGTCTGGTATAATTGCATAATTTATATAGATCTTAATTCTTTTTTGTCCGTTTAGCTGGCCGGCATGTCAGACAAAGCCACTTGGTTTTAGGCGCTACTTTCAGACCAACACATTTCATGTGATAATATTTAATTAGACAGTGTTCTGAACTGCAAGTGACCATAGCTCCTTGTGAATTGTCCATTCCACAAATACAACTTACATCTTTGTTGTTAGGTTTTAAATTGCTTTGTTTCAAGACTCGGGTTAGTAATTCTGGTAACACGCATGCTTTGTAAAACCCTGTCAGTTTAGTTACCAGTTCATCAAAGAATTCCTTATCAAAGCTAACACGTTCAATATGTAGTCCAACAGTTGTATAGCAAATAAAGTCACAATACTGTAAATTACAAATACCCATCTGGCCTTGTACCTGGTAGTAGAATTTGTGGTCTTTTCTTAAGGAAGCCGCACAAATGGTTTGAGTTTTTGAATGATCCTTTAGAAAGAAATCACTGGCATTGATAGAGCATGGTTCGGTATCCTTGAATTTGTATGGGGACTTAACTTCTATGGTTCCAGTCCCACAACAGTCGCAACTGACAACACCGTCAGGGGAACTCCCAAGATGAGGGTACACGGTGTTGATAACAAATCCAGACTTTGTTACACGGAAATTTGAATGCTTATCACGTACAACTTTTACATACTCCTCAATCGCCACTCCCTCCATAGACAATCCCCAGGCAGTGGCAGCATTTGAAAATGGTTGGTCATAGTTCATGACTTTCTTTAACAGGGATTTTGATGGGTTTCTAATATCTGTTCGTGTGACATCATAAAACAATGATGTGGTGAGCCTCCCTGCTCGGAACTGATGCCACAGACCTGACTTTGACTGGTTTCTTGTTGCTTTCTCGAGATTGTTTGATTGCTCTGAAGTCACAGACAGTTCATTGAACTTGTCATCACATAATTGCCTAAACTTATCACTATCTAAACTACAGTTGCCAGCATTGTACAGTGTTGTCACATTTATGGGTAGCTTTGGGTCTTTTGCGACAGGTCGCTGTGGATTTGTGACAGTAAAAATGACTGCATTTGGTGCTGTTTGTTTCAAGTCATTTAGAAGTCCTGCTGGGTCATCAATTTTAAGCTCTTTTTGTTTGGGTCGACTGAAAATGCATGTATGTTTTGTCTCTGGCTTAGGAACCCGGCTCGGCTTCTCAAAGTTGATTTCGGATAATGGCACGCCTTCAACCTATAAAAGTAAATACAGCCTTTAAGGGGATTGGATACACCTGACAATTGGGACTTCCTGTTCACCTTTCTATAAACTTTGTCCCATAGAAAATGGGGTCTACTCTAAAAGGAAAGAATTTTCTACTGAGGAGCAAATTCTTTCCTTTAAGAGTCAACACCTATTGGCATGGGAGACAGAAATATTTTTGCAGGGGTTGCCTCCTCTGAAGGTGTATCCATTCCCCTAATTTAAAATATGTATATTTTGTTTGTTTGTACTGGAAGTTCAACTGCCCAGTCAACACTATTTAGGTCATATTTGAGCTTGTCAGTTAACCTATCCATACTTTTCCTGGGCAGATTTACAACATTTATGAGCCGGTCAGTTAACCTATCCACACCTTTCCTGGCAGGCTTATACATGTACGTAAGTGGTTAACCAGTAAAGTGCACGTTATTGCCCAGAACTGACAACTGCCCCTCTTGAATCAGCGGAAGGGAGAGGATGGCCATAGAAAAGATTTCATTACCACTATCAGTCTCCATGAATGTTGTCGATCCTATTTGTTTTGATAAATAATGGTTGTATAACCATGTTAACTGACACGGATTCTGCTTTGAACTGTATCGATAGTGTTATAAAGAGACAAAGAAATTGTGGTGTTATCCATACTTTTCTGTCTGGATGTAACACCTTTGTTTAACCCATTTAGTACCAGAAACCCCTGAACGGGTTGTTGGCAAACAGTGCAGCCCAAGATCAGACGCCGCAGAACGTGGTGTCTGATCAGGGCCTTCACTGTTTGCAAAAATTTCAGCCATTTTCCAAATATATTTTGAAGATAACAACCTGACACCCCTAAATTGTGAAATGGGCTCCTCCTATATATGAGGAGGAAGATTCCATCTGGTACAAAAAAGGTTAATTAACATTCATACACATTTCAAATATTAGCCCTTGTCGTGCAGAGCCCGGATATGTCTTATCTTTCAAACAATGTAGATCCTGATCAGATGGCTTAGGCTCTTCAATGTTTGTCAGTCAGCCTATGAATATTGTGCATCAAGTAATCTGATTGGCTGATATAATAACCAGTAGTGCCTAGTGGGTGTGGCATATTTAAATATTCAGCAGGACAAGGGTTAAGATCGAAAACTTTGGCGTGTTCAATGTACCTTCAGATAAATAACATACTAACTAATCATAGCCCGAGGTTAGAGGGGATCTCCACATATTTTTTACTTCTGCCCAAAAGTATCTTGTGGTTACTCATTAGAAGTGCCTCACCGGGGATGCTACTAATGAGTACCAACAACATTTGTTTTCATGCAGATATAAAGAAAATACACTGTTTTCAAATCAAAAAGCGCCTTATCTGGTGCTATGATAGTTGTTGTTTAATGTGTCAGACCCTCAAATACATGTAAAATATTACCCAAAATAAGTTTTTGGACATGTACTTTAAATCTACAGAATATTTGGTTACTGTGATAATAAAATACTGAAAAAAGGGAGTTTTTCTTTGTGTGCTTTTTTCATTTGGGTTTTACGAACCTTTCAAGAATATTTCACTTATACAATGTAGCTAGCCGAGTGTCCAAATCACACACGGACCACAGCAATGAGAAAACTAATGATTAAAAGTGAATCTGTGATCTGAGCCTGGTACGAACCACAACGGTGACGTCGGTGAGAGACCTTATGATTATCTGTCAGGGATCTTAACCACCAGGCCAAGTAACCCATAAGATGCCAATCACAACGACGGTTTTCTGTTTTGTCACCTGCTGGTAACTTTACAGTATGTTGTTTAAGCAAACACTGTGGACCCTGATCAGACTGAGCGATCTGACCAGGGTCCACACTATCTGCCTGTGTGTTTTATATATTCGGTAAAGTTAGTTAGTAAGAAGATGCAGCAGAGGCCGTAAACAGACATTTTAATGCAGTTTTTCAGGACATCTTAAGGGTTTATGACGCTATATATTTACCTTCTTTGTGAATGTCTGATTCCAAACACAAGGCATTGATGTACAAGAGACTTGGTTGTAGCCCAGCCTTGTATTGGCTTCCACTTTGAATAATATCGCAGCCATGTGCGAACATACTTCGCCCAACCTGAAAAACAAAATGTACATAAGCATCAGTACGACTGAAAACCATTTTGGATTTTTATCAAAAAGACAATTGTGTGTGGACTGTGGAGCCTCATACATGATAATTCTTACTGCTGCTTTGTTTGATTCGAGGTTTAACGTCCCCGTTAACACTGTAATGGTCATTTTGGAGACATTGCTTCTAATTTTGTGGGAATTTTACCCGACATTGAGATGAAATGACATCTCAAGCCCTGCCGCCCACTTTGCGCAAGTCTGGCACTTTTCCCCAGTGGACGGTGAAGAAGAGTACCACAATCGGTGAGAATCAAAATTGTTGCAGAATAGTTACTGGTGACACATCAAATGACATTCATACACCACGAGTCCAGGACCTGTGATATGTCACATTTGATCATTCCCAGCAGGCACATGTCGCTAGGGCAACGTCAAATCAATGTCGGTGCAACGTCATGACGTTGCACTGACGTTGATGTGACGTTGCATAAACTTCATGACGTTATACCGACGTCGATGTGACCCCACATTTATGTCATGTGCCTGCTGGGTTGCTCACAGATGTACATGTATGTTACAAACAATCCAGATGATTTGTTTGTTAGAACTGAGGTTTAATGTCCCCGTCAACACTATTTAGTTCATTTTGTGGGACTTTAACCCGACATTAAGATAAAATGACATCTCAAGTCCTGCCGCCAAATCTATTTCTCCCAGCCCTGACTCATTTCTCATTTTCTTTCTACTGATACTGCGATCGGTCACATTTGACCGATACTCGCAGGTGTACATTACATACACTCCAGGTTTGCAGGATGAAAGCCAACACAACAATCATGTAATTAAGGTAGGGATCTTTAACCTTCATAGGGCATGGTTCTCCCTGATCTGGGGCCACCAGTTAACATCCTGATCGGAAGGACGGTGCACTTGTGGCATTCATCCCTGTGAATGATGCCAGTGTAGTATGTTCGGGCACCGCAATTTTATTACCGCCACCGGGAATCGAACCAAGGGCCTCTAGCACCAATGGCACTAACGTGCAACAATGAACAACCACGAGTATTAGAATTGAAAGGGCTTACCCAGCCATACAGGAACAATGTCCACATTCAATCATGCCATCTTTCATCTGTATGGCGACCCAAGCTTCATGAGGTTTATCTGTCACAGCCTGTGATCTGTTGACTTTCCCTTTGATGATACAAAACCCTGTCTTGGAACTTCTCATGTAACATGTATGCACCCAGCCGTCAACGAAAAAGTCATAGGCATTCAGAGACTTGTACGCCTGCATGTTTTCTCTTGTAAATGGTCCTGGAGTATCAATTAAATACACATACACCGATCCAAATTCTACACTCGGCCATTTCCTGTTGTCATCCGACCACAACGGCGAATCAGAAGACCTAAGTTTGGCAGGTTTATCCGGTAAATACGGGTCATCCGTGTCAATATTCTCGAACCCTAAGCTTGCAAGTTTTTCAATGTATCGTTTCTGAACCTCTGGCAATAATGTTTTCGCGTAACTACTCATTTTTCTTGGAAAAATATTCCTTTGTTTACTTTCATTTCATTAACACACACGAGCTCGATTGATTTCTTTTGCCACACTGGATTGCGCATGCGCAGGGTAACCAAGGAAGTTGAACAGCCTAAACTCATCTATAAACTAAACTAAATCTTTAGGAAACGAAGTGGATAAAATGCGACCAGAACCGGACTCGAACCTCAAATAAACAACACTATTGATGAAGTACGGGGACCCTTTTACAGGCTGCACAACAACACCTAAACTACGAAAAGCCTTTTCTAAGTTTTATAAACGTCATGCCGATTATGTTTCAAAATTCAATGTAGGACTTAAATCTCCTTTGCAACAAGGCCTATCAGAATCAGAATTTGATGTATAAATTCAGAAAAAATATATATGCTTGTAATGATTTCAGTTCCCAATTTCGTGAAATCATCATTACGATAACACACCCGTGCAACATAGTGTATTTTTCACATCTCCAAAATGGCTACTTTTCTGATGAAAATCTGTGATATTTTGCTTATAAATTCTGCAAACATAGGTTGTGGGTGCTCGTTAGAACCGCCTCATTGAGGCGGTTCTAACGAGTACCCACAACCTATGTCTTGGAGCAAAAATAAGAAAAATAATGTATACCCCCGTAAACCCCAGTTTTCTCTATATAAAGTGGGGTATAGGGGGGTCTTCATTTCATGGACTTGTTCACGTGATGTTCTTCGACATAAAATGAATGGGTACAACACAACTGTTATACGACAAAATTCATGCTTGATAGTTAACCCGATCACGGTTGATAACTGTGTTTCCCTTTTAAATTGCACGTCGGCGGGTCAAGCATCAGATTCTATGACGGTTCCAGCGTAAAGGCTTACTTTTTATAGCCCCGCTTTGAAAAAGTGGGGGGTATATTGGATTTGCGTTGTCCTTCTGCGATTCCGTAATGCCGTAATTATTCATGATAACTCAAAAACCATTTAAGGTATTTTTATGAAACTTCACACAAATGTAAAGAACTATGAGACGATGTGCGGAGCGCATGAACCATAACTCTGGATTGCCTACTTTTGGAGTTATTGCCCTTTGAACATTGAAAAATGGCAACGTAATTCCGTTATTCATGATAACTCAGAAACTGTTTGAGGTATTTTCACGAAACTTCACAAAAAAATGTAAAGCACTATGAGACGATGTGCATGAATCATAACTCTGTTTTTTTTTCTAGGTAATGTTGGTTGGTACTTGATTGGCTGTCTCCGCAAGGGCTCACCGGAGTCTAACTATTGGTTGTCTTTTGTTCCAGCATTTCAGTTATTTCATGCTGTCGAGTCCTCATCGTCAGCTTTCATGCGGACTGAACAAATTATCTGTCTAAACCACGATAGAAACAAGGGCGAGGTTTATGGCCAGGTAAAATCGATTTAAGCACACACCCCATTAAGAAAACACGCCTATACAAATACATTGAAAATTTTATCACCAAAAAATGAAAATCTCAGACGAAAAATTGTGGTATTTTTCTTATTCCTGCTCAAAACATAGGTTGTAGATACTTGTTAGAACCGCCTCGGCGAGGCGAGGCGGTTCTAACGAGTACCCACAATCTATATGTTCGTGCAGAAATAAGAAAAATAAGGTTTACCCCTGTAAACCCCAGTTTTACTATATAAAAGTGGGGTTATAGGGGGTCAAATTTATATAGGCGTGTTTTCGTGATGCCACCCCACTAAGTGAAATACGTTTTACTGACAATCCCAAGGCGGTTCTTCTGTCGCGGTTTATATTTGTTATATTGTTGCCTTGCATGTATGAATAGCTTGTATTCATTTAATTTTGGATAGGATAGCCGTTCGGTCATTTTGTGGCCTTGCCTGATAAACTGCCCTTTTGGCTTTCCAGTTGGGATGTTTCATTAGTGTTTAGTTATTCCATGTTCGTATTTCATTCCGTTTGTTGTCTCTGGTAGGAGGTGTTGGCTAATTGTATCGTTTCTGTATCATTGCCTTCACCTCTATTTTGAACCAAAACAAAGAAAGAGAAAACATCAAATGATTGTAAAACAAATATTGTATTACTTGTAAAAAATAAAAACTTTACTGAAGCAAGTTTATGCACTTTATGGTCACAACTAGGATCTTTCTGAAAACTATAACACTTCTTGTGAGTGAATACCCAGCAGGCACATGACGTAATTGTGACGCAATATCAACGTTGGTACAGCGGCATTACGTTTATGCAACGTCACATCTACGTCGGTGCAACGTCGTGACGCACCGTGACGTTGCACCGACGTTGATTTGACATTACCCTAGAGACGTGTGCCTGCTGGGTACTCTCTGATTATCTGTTACACCATCCATTCACATTTAATTTCTTCAAAGTAAAACTTGCAGACAAATCAGACAAATCAATCAATCAATCATTCAATCAATCAATCGATCAATCAATCGAAGTAGGAGTAACTGAAAATGAAGTATGTCATTGTGTTCTGCATGCCGTGTTTTTGACATAAAACATAATACTCAATACGAAAACACGACTATACAAATACATTGCAAACTTTACCGCCGAAAAAGCGAAAAGTTTAATATGATAATTTGCGATATTTTTTTTTATTTCTGCTAAAAAAATAGATTGTAGGTAGTCGTTAGGACCGCCTCATTTAGATTCTTACGAGTACCTACATTCTGTATTTCAGAGGCAGAAAAAAAGAAAAATAAAGTTTACCCCTGTAAACCCCAGTTTAACTATAAATAAATGTGAGGTTCAAGGTGGTCGAAATTATATAGGCGAGTTTTCGTGATAATATAACAGTATCCTTCTGCAATTTACTAATACTATGACTCATAGTGATATTTTTGTAGAAGTCTATTATTATATATAACTTGGCTCAAAAGCCGAGTAACTTGGCTCTGTTTTCTTGGTACGGACAGCCACGAAAAACATAGCCTATGCTAAAACAATTAACATTGTAAAATTAGAAACAGCCTTTCAGCTGATTAGTTTTTACAGTCTGTTAACGTTGCACTTTCACCGCTGCTGCAGGGAAGTACAAACACGATCGTATGAAAAAATACTCAAGACACTTGCATATGGAACGCGACGTCTGATTGCAAAACGGCACACATTTTTGGCAATATATTTTAGGGATAACGGTATTCAAAATTATCTTGGGTTGGGGCGGGGATTAAGTCGGCGGTTTTACTGTCGGAAATTTCGTTTTACAGCGACGCGTTAGCGTAGTTCAGTTGTTCAGTTGTTACAACCCAAAATGACAATTTTCAATACAGTTATCCCCATTCTAATGCATTTATTCGTCTGTTTTATTAAAATTGTCCTAGTTTGCTCAAAGTAGCAAGCGCCGCGAGCTGCGTAAAACCAAATGCTCCCCAATGAAAAGCGGCGTTACATCATTACGTCCGTTTTCGGACTGTATATCTCAGTATATACTTTCGCAAATATCTGACGTTATCCATTCAAACGTCGCGTTACATATGCAAGTGCGTTAGAATCTGCGATATAATGTCGGAACCCGACGTCATCATGTAACATCGCATTTTATTGGCTGGCATTTGGTTTTAGACATGCCGCATTGTGCGGATAGATCAGTTTTTAACAAAACGACAAAACAAATCAATCAATGCATTAGAAATAAAAAATCTAAAATGAAAAAAATAAATAAATAAATAAAATAAAATAAAATCGTACTTTGTCATTTGGGGTAGTAAGTCGCCGGTTTTACGGGCGCAAATTTCGTTTCAAACGAAATATACGACCATAAAGCAGATGATTTCCACCACAAATGACACTTTTTGGATACAGATATCTCCCAAAGATATAGTCAAAACACTGCATAACTCAAACACGCCTATACAAATACATTGCCACCTTCATCGCCGAAAAAATGAAAATTTTAGGATGAAAATATGTGATATTTTTCTTATTTCTGCTCTATATTTTAGAGCAGAAATAAGAAAAATAAGGTATACCCCCAGAAACCCCATTTTTACTATATAAAAGTGGGGTTCAAGTGGGTCAAAATTATATAGGCGTGTTTTTGTGATGGGGCCATCTTAAGGGGTTCAGTTGTTCAAAGTATCATTAGTTTAACGTCAAAATATTAATTTTATACCGCAATCAGGCATTCTAGTAACCCAATAAAGCGGATCGAATAACTGCACGCTATAATCGGTAGTGACCTAAAATACCTTATACTGACCTATATTAAGTCTAGTGACCGTTTATAGACCGGACCTACATTTCATTTCCTTATTTTACTAGTGTAAACAATAACATGCGCCCTTTTATACACGGGAAAACAACCAAACGGCAAGGTTAAATCTTTGCAATATTTATTTAAACAGATTTTCAAAAATTTAAGCTAAATTCTTATCTGGTTTGACTCGTCCATTGGAATAACTGCGCACTGCTACTGCAGTGCGTCTCAACCTCGAAAATAATCTCTAAAGCTAAAATAAACTATTTATTGACAGATTTTCATATAGAATGTAAAGCGTTGAGAAACGTTTATTCGATCGTCCATGTGTGCAGCGCGGTGACGTCAGAAACTTTGCACTCGTTGACGCCACGTTATACTATGTGTGAGCGCCATGGCACTGACTTGACATGCCACTCTGTCTGCTGTTTTTTTTTTTGTTTGTTTTTTTGCTTAAATTTGCTAAATCATTGCAAAACCCCTTGATTGTTTTGAATTGCGGTATAAACTGCGTACATGGCTAGTGTCTTTAATAATAAAATATAATTAGCTCTCTGATTATATTTTATTATCAAAGACACTAACCATGTACAGTATAACTTCGATGGCTCGAACACCGATGGCTCATTTACCATGGCTGAGTCGACCTCGCTCTTGAGCCCCTAGGGAAATCCTCTTCATAAGCAATAGTGGGGGATAATTAAGAAGATTTTAGTCTTTTATCCTGCAAATGTATGCCGTGTGTACTCATTAGAATCGCCTCGGTGAGGCGATTCTAATGAGTACACACAGCATACATTTTCATTACAGAACATCGAAAAGATGTTCAAAAGTATCTCGTTATACCTCTTGGCAGTAACCCTCAGTGGCTCGAACTACCGCTGTGTCGAATAAATTTTCATGGTCCCAGAGGGGTTCGAGCAATCGAAGTTCGACTGTATTTACTATGTTGTAGCAATTAAAGTACCTACTACAGTTGCATTAATGCTGGAAAATGTAAAGCTCTTGTATTTGCAAAATCTATTTACATTTTTGCAGCAAACATATAAGTTTATCTGCCATATTACATCACGAAAACAGGCCTATCTAATTTTGGCCCATTTGAAGCCCACTTTTATATAGTAAAACTGGCATTCACAGGGGTTAACATTATTCTTCTTATTTTTGCTCCAAAATATAGATTGTGGGTACTCGTTTCTAACGAGTACCCACAATCTTTATTTTGAGCATCAATAAGAAAAGTATCACAATTTTTCATTTTAAAATTTTCATTTTCTCGGCTAAGTTTTCAATGTATCTGTATAGGCGTGTTTTCGTAATAAATGATAAAAAATTTAACGGCATGTTAATTAACGAGATCGTTAATTTTTGAACAACTGGCCCCTTAACGTCACACATATGCAGGCAATCGCATTTAAACAAACCATTGGGATTACACATCAATACATAATGCTTTTATACCCCTGCACAGGATGTTGGGGCATTATGATATATCCTCCGGTGTCTGTCCGTCCGTCCGGCCGCACCATTTCCCATCGATAACTTGAGTATTTTTCACGTAATGTAATGGTAAAACGTTTTCTTAATTCTTCTCTAAACGTAGATTACACTGTTTAGGTTCTGTTAGAACCGCTTCATTGAAGTAACTCAAACGAATACCCACAATCTGGGATTTAGGGAAGAACAGATAAGAATAACATATATCCCAGACATACAAACACACGTTTTCTTTATATAAAGTGGGGTTTGCAGGGCTGTTCCTTACACGGACTTGTTAACATGATCCGACATTTAAAACAAACAAGATATAAAAAATTGCAAACTATTGACCGCCTTTGGACGCACATTATGGAACGTAAAGTCATAGATTGTCGGGCTCTAACGAGTTTCCACAATTTATGTTTTGAGCAGAAATACCAAAAATACCATAACTTTTTATCTGAAAATGTTCATCTTTTGGTAAAAAAAAAAAACATTGTTGTTATACATCAGGGCCCAGGATTACAATCGTTACTTAAGTTAAGGTCGACTTAACGATTAAAGGAGGAATTCTTATCTTAGTAAAGTATTTCCTTAAAAAGTGCATTCGAAAGCCACCTATTTCGTTTACTTAGCTAAGTATTTAACTTCGGATGAAGTCGTAATTTTGACGGAAATTTTCACGAAGATTAGCACGTAAGTTTCAATTACACATTGATGTAGGCGGCCCACAACTTTCCCGCGATCTGTCAAAAATCTCTGCTTCTGCTTGAATGGATGTAGACAATAGAAAATATGATGGAATAGTTTCCATTTCACTGCATAAACCATGAAAAATGTTTTATATACTATAAAACCTGTGTAATTGAAGGATCACACTCGATCTCAAATTGTGCGGGCAAACATTGGTCACAAATAGCACCACGACATATTCAAAACGCTGTTTCTATGGGGTCCCTTCAGAAACAAGATCTCATACAATATTTGAAAATGCAAAGCTCGGTTTTATGGAGTCTTATTTGAATTGAGGTTTAACGTCCCTGTCAACACTATGCAGGTCATTTTGGAGACGTTGCTTCCAATTTTGTGGGACGTTTACCGACTCTGAGATGAAATGAAACCTCAAGCCCTGTCGCCCAATGAAACCAAAAGGCTTATATGCAGTGGACGGTGTGACTCACACCACTTTGCCTGGGCAGGCTTCGTCCTTCCAAGCTGTTTACAATTACAAGGGCATCGGGAAAATACGCTTATATAATTCTGACCCCCTTGAACCCCACTTTTATTTTGTAAAACTGGGGTTTAGGGGGGGGGGGGCGACCTTTTTTTTACTTATTTCCGCTCTAAAATATAGAATGTGGGTACCGGTTAGAACCGCCTAACGTGTACCAAAAGTCTATATTCTGAGCAGAAATAAGAAGTATACCATAATTTTTCATCTTAAAAATTTCCTTTTTTGGAGGTAAAATTTATAATGTATTTGTATAGGCGTGTTTACGTTATGTGTGGTCAGTTTCAGTTCTGCATGGAAGCACCATGCAGCCCAATCTGTTTCTTCAAGCCCCGAGGGGCGGGGGCGGAATCGGTTTTATGGAGTCTGTCCGTGATTCAACCGTTCTCATGCCGTTAGTCGTATTGAATAATATTCAAAACAATCTGGTAGAGTCGATAATTAAGAAATAACATATTCTGCGCTATGGTGAAGAACAGGGAAGACTCCGACACTTTACCCAAGCTACGATATTGTTTTCGGATGCCATCATTACATGTACGTAGCTGATATAGTCATTAAGGACACGATCAAACATCATACAGACAAACACGGAGAAAACCGTAGATCCAGTCGGAGTAAAAAAAAAAAAAAAAAAAAAAAAAATGAAAAATAATAATAATAATTTTGAATAAAAAATCACTGTACATTCGATCTTGGATTTCCCCGTCTTTTTATGAGTGAGGTGAGACATAAAGCGCTAACTCACTCACAAACACACTTAATTACTCACATGCACGAGATTACAAAGGGAGGTGGAACGCCTCAAACTCATTTTTATTGAGCATTTCCAGGCAGGGAGAAGTGGCAAATGAATGGATCTGCAGAAACAGAAGAAATAACAACATTTTACTCTACCATTACCTGCTGCAGGATTTGTCACAATCAGCTGGATGCCCCAGTGAAGCAAGATACACGTCAACTTCGCCTCACTCAACCAGTACACAACGACCACACGCGACCTCCGGTAACCACTTAGAAGGTCTTAGCCTGCTAAGGCAAAGTGGTGCAAGTCGGGCCGTCCATGCATATAAATCTTGTTGGTTTCATCGGGCGACAGGGCTTGAGATGTAATTTCATCTCAATGTCGGGTAACAGTCCGACAAAATTGGAATCAACACTTCCAAAATCAAACCTAAATAGTGTTGCCAGGACGTTAAATCTCAAATCAATCAATCAATCAATCAAAAAAAATTCTTTGTATTTCATAAATTTTGATATCGAGAATCTTACACAAAGGGTCCTTTCATATGAAAGTTACGAAACGGGTCTTCGAATTGGATTTAAAATAGGATTTTATTGCCTTTACTTTGAACATTTGCCCAACAAATTTACATCGTTGACAAACGTTACAGTTGTTCACGCCAAAATAGTTAATATTTACATTTCAAGTGTAAAACCTATTGTAAACCTATACGCCTGTTCATACTTCCATGAACGCATCGAATCACAACTTAATTTCAATGACGTCATTTGTCGCAAGTCTACACCCTAAACCATGGTTCTCTATGATCTCAATGGGCGTTGACGACGACAATGCTGTTTCGCTCTTTGTAGAAAAAACAGCGTGTAAATGTTTTTTTTTTCAGCTTTAACAGTTTGCCTTATAAGAATTTTTTCGCCGAGTGATGAGGAAAAAAGAATGTAAATATAAGAAATATTTTTTCGGATGTTCATGAAGGTATGAACGACAGCGGGTCGCCAGCAAAGTTTATATGAACCCCTTCAGAGTTCATTTACTTTGCAAGCGACCCTGTTCGTTTATACTTTCATGAACAGCAGAAAAACAAGTCATTTCATAAATGCACTTGGCGTCATACTATTTCATGACAATGAATATAAAAACGGCATATGAACGTTGTGAACAGTGTATGCGTAAAACTAGCAGGGCATAAGCATTGGAACATGGACCCGATGTGCCACAGGATCAGTTTTTAACTAACAGACAAAAGTGATAAAGTGATATGCGCCGAACCCCCCCCCCCCCCACACACACACACACCCTCCAGCCCGCACACACACACACACACACACACACACACACACACACACACACACACACACACACACACATACACACACCTACCCTGACAAAAACAACCAAGTCATTTAGGATCCCCTCTCACGTATAATAACCTTCCCGCACCAAACAATTAATTATTGCCCTGTCACCAGTATTATATAGAGGGTCTTACACGAGTGGTCATTTCATATGAAATTTATGAAACGGGCCTTTGGCGAGTTTCATAAAATTCATATGAAGTGACCACGAGTGTAAGATTCTGTTTATCATATGGCCACTTGAAATTAGATTTTATCGCCATCAAATTTGACACTTTTCTTCACAGAAAATGCAGGGTTGACATGGACGTCGTCATGACGTTACGTTATCCCGCCAAAGTGTTATTACACGTGTGGTCATTCGAATTTTATTACACGACATTATCCACTGCTTATCAATAACGTCATATGATAAACAGTATTATGTAAAAGGAAGTTTTTACACAGCTCTGTTCGTCGCACACTTTCTCACATCAAGGGAGAAATACATCACAGTACCTATATGGCAAGTAAACTTGCCCCACAGGGAGGACAAAAAATGGCCGGACGGGACTCGAACCCAGGACCTCTCGCATATCAAGAAAACACTCTACCGTTTGAGCTACCGAGCATCACTGGTGATCTCGAACAAATAAAAGCCCTAAGGTTTGCCGTTATTGATATATACATTCGTGTGTCAAGGTCAAATCTTAAAAGTTAAGGTACCTACCTGGGTTACCTTAAATATTTAAGTATTTTCTTTGGTTAAGTATCGACTTAAACGAACGAATTTCTTTGTAGTTCACTTTATACGCCAGTTAAGTAAATACTTAGTTTAAGTAGGTACTTAAAATTTAAGTACGCATTGTAATCCTGGGCCCAGGTATAGTAGTCGCAGATAAGATTGACTAGGCGGAGCTATTCAGGGGTTGTCAATATATGTCAAATTCGCTGAGTCCACAAGAAGATTCCTTCGCACGCTTTCTACAAGCGGACGAAATGGTCATATACGCCACAGCTATGCTTGTGTTACAGTTGAATTCACACAATCGGGTGTCTGGGTTTACCTTTTTGTTTGTTAATGGAATATTCCTAAGGCAGGTACAAACGATAGCTCCACCTAGCCAATCTTACCTGCGACTACTATAACACGCCTGTTAAAATATCATTTTTCTTTTTTTTGCGTTAAATATATATTGAGGTTACCCGTTAGAACCTCCGCATTTAGAAGATTCTGCCGAATACCCACATTCTTTGTTTTGAGCAACGATAAGGAAACTGTACACCCTTTAAGGTAGGGTTTACCGGTGCCTTTATTCCACGGACTTAGCTACGTCACAAGCCACAAGGCAGAATGGCTATCCAGATTACTGTGACACTTATGAATACGGGGTACCTTCAGTAAAATAAAACTGAAGTTACGGCTATGTCCAGCCCGTACTTGAAGCTTTGATAGTTAGGAAACCAATTTATGATTTAAATCAAGGGCCATAACTATGTTCAGAATTGAGGCAAAATGACAAGCAAAATGTAATCATATATATGTACAGCTGTCGTTTTTAATTTTGCCGTGACGAAATGCATGTAACTATGGTCCCACAACGAAAACAAACAAGAAATATGGAAATTCCACGAAAACCGGAAACGAAAAAAAAAAAAAAAATTGAATTAGGGGGCATACATATCATTGACTAGCAGAGTTGTCGTTCTTGCATGCGACACTCCGCACCGATCTGTTCTATTATACTACCAAGTATCATTAATTTAAAAATATTTCAAACGGCTACAGAGTAACGCTCCGGTAACGTACATGAAATATCGATTTGGATCAAGGGACATAATTCAAAACTGAAGATAAGCAGACTTGTCATTCTTACATGAAACACTCCACATTGACCGGTTCGATAATTCTACTAAGTATCATTGAATTTTTCAAATGATTGCGGAGATATGCTCCGGAAACAAATGGTCCAGGGGACATAATTTGAAAATAAAGATATGCAGAGTTGTCATTCTTGCATTCTCTGTTTGTGTTTCTTTCCAATGATCAGGAATTGTATCGATTCCTGATCATTGTCTTCACTAGACAAGTTAGTATGAAATAGTTATGCCAGAGATCAGAAAAAAACAACAATAAACGGAATAAAGAAAACGAAAAAGAGAGAAAAGATATGAAGAAAGAAGTTAGGTATATGTTTATAGAAGTAAAAGAATGGTAGAATTAAAGGATAGGCGACTGGGAAAGAATGAAGCAAATTAAAAACGACAAAATAGCAGAAGAAACAATTACTGTCATGCTGTGACGAGAGCAATTTGGAAGCCTTTTAACAATGCGAGTGTTGTTGTTTACCTGCGAATTAGCTTACTGCTCGGAATAGTTTAGAAGCTTTTTCTCTCTCTTGTTAATACCTGTTTTCCAAATATTCATATTCATACATAATATTCACACTGTTTCACTGACTTCTTGAAGACAAGCATTCTGAATAAAAATAGTTTGTCAGATTACTATTGGATTAATTGGAAAATTGCTATAAAGTAAGTTGGAAATTTATTTATTTAGTTAGTGGGAAGTTTATTTATTTATTTATTTGTTTATTTATTTATTCATTTATTTATTTATGCATGCATGCATGCATGCGTTGCACTATTATTTAAAAGTGGTCCGGTCATATGTTTGTGTACCTGTACAATGAAATGCTATGTTTTAAACGAATAAATGGATAGTTATTTTCCAGATTAAACTCTGCAAAATGTACAATGCACAAGTTCTGCAAACTTGAAAGTCGAAATCTCTCTAGAACCTGTTGGGGTACATGTAGGACGTATGATGTTCGAACGTTAAGCGTCATAAAAATTAGTATTTATTATGTTTTTGGAAAAATGACAGACCCAATTTTTCTTTTATATTTTATTGGGATTTCCCCGGGTGCTTATGTATTTGAAATACAAACATCACTGGCATGCAGGAATTAAAGCTACATTTCTATAGAGCAATTTTTTCATATCTCCAAAATGGCTACTTTCTGATGAAAATCCGTGACATTTTCCTTATTTAAACTGCTAACATAGGTTGTAGATGCTCGTTAGATCCGCCTCGTTGAGGCGATTCTAACGAGTACCCACAACCTATGTCTTAGAGTAGAAATAAGAAAAATAATGTATACCCCGTCAACCCCAATTGTCTCCATACAAAGTGGGGTTTAGTGGGGCGTTCATTTCACGGACTTGTTCACGTGATGTAATCCTAAAAACAACATGTAATTTGTTATTGGTGAAATAAAATACCACATGTACATGTACATATCATCACGTGAACAAGTCCGTGAAATGAAGACCCCTCTATACCCCACTTTATAAAGAGAAAACTGGGGTTTAAGGGGGTATAATTTTTTTTCTTATTTTTGCTCCAAGAACTAGGTTGTGGGTACTCGTTAGAACCGCCTCAATGAGGCGGTTCTAACGAGCACCCACAACCTATGTTTGCAGTATTTGTAAGAAAAACTTCACAGAATTTCATTGAAGGTGTGAAAAAATGCACTTTGTCGCACGGATGTGTTATTGTACATATGATAACAGTCACACTACAATGGCTAGAACATTTTTACCTCATAAAAACAAGTCCATGAAATGACCACTGTAAACCCCACTTTATATAGATAATACTGTGGTTTACAGGGGTATACATTACTATTTTTCTAATTTCTGCTCCAAAACATAGGTTGTGTGTACACGTTAGAACCGCCTCATTGAGACGGTTCTAACGGGCACCCACAACCTATATTTTACGTAGACATGTAAATAAGAAAACTAACAGAAGTTTCATCAGAAAAGTAACCGTTTTGGATATGTAAAAGAATAAATATAAACTATAGCCATATTCGACAAGTAGGTTTCCTGAAATTCCCGCGAAATTCCATATAGGAGTGTGGTGCCTTTCTTGTAATAGCCTGTCGTATTGTCCAATTAAACTTCTATTTGTGTGACGCTCTAAAGCGATCGTGGTGCATGGGGTGGGGGTGGGGTGGAGGTAGGGGTGGGGTCGTCTTTTCCATCGAATAGAATCGTGCTCCACAGTCGCTTATGTACTTGTAAAATAACTCATTTTTGATTGAACCATGTGATCGGCTATATTAAGGAAGACACCACACTCCTGCGTGGATTTCACGAAATTTACCAGTGTCACACGGATGTGTAATGGTAACGGGGACCAAAGAAACTTGTTCGAGACGGGCAACGCTCGAACCACTTTGGGTTTATCACTGTAAATTACATTTTCTAGTTCTTTCGGATCATCCATTTTATTATAGAATTAAGGACATATTTGAGAGTCGCTGATGAGGCCTACTGGCTGAAACTAGCTTGTCAGTCCAAGAAAAAAAACAGCACTTCTTATTTTTCAGCTCTGTATACGTAGTGTACTTCTTGCTTCCAAATGATAACTTTTTATGGATCACATGATAATCATAGAAGTCACATATAATTTATAATTCATTTATAGCATACACAGTAATAGAATATTACAAGTTTTCTTTCTGATTTTATTCGAACTTTTGTTGAACACCTTTGGTACAACAGAAATTTGTTCGAGACAGGGCTGTTTTGAGCCACTGAGGGTATATGATACATTTTGTGGGGAAGTATGTTGGCTGATTTACATCAGGTTAACACACCCGTGCGACATAGTGAATTTTTCTCATCTCAAAAATAGCCATTTTTCTGATGAAAATCAGTGATATTTTTCTTATAAATACGCCAAACATAGGTTGTGGGTACTCGTTAGAACCGCCTCATTGAAGCGGTTCTAACGAGTACCCACAACCTATGTCTTGGAGCAGAATTAAGAAAAATAACGTTTACCCCCGTAAACCCCAGTTTTCTCTATATAAAGTGGGGTTTAGAGGGGTGTTCATTTCACGGACCTGTTAACGTGATGTATGTTTTGATCTTTAACATGCACTGTAGAGGTTTTCTCGTGTGTACCCAATCACGAAAAATACACCTATATAATTTTGAGCCCCTTAAACCTCATTTTCATACAGCAAAACTGAGGTTTGCAGGGGTATACATCATTTGACTTATTTCTATGCATTATGATAAAAATGCACCATGTCGCACAGGCTTGTTATCATAATGCATAGAAATAAGTCAAATGATGCATACCCCTGCAAAATCCGCGATATTGGTCTCATTTATACTGCCAATAAAGGTCGTGGTGCTCCTTAGAACCACCTCATTGAAGTGGTTCTAACGAGTACCCACGACCTATATCTTGGAGAGGAAATAAGAAAAATAATGTATACCCCCGTAGACCCGTTTTCTCTATATGAAGTCGGGTATAGGGGAGTTGTTTATTTCACGGACTTGTTCACGTGATGTTTTGAGCTGAAATATGAAAAGTACCAGATTTTTTTTTTCCTGAAAAGTTTCATTTTCTTAGGTGGTAAACTTTTCAATACGTTTGTGTAGGCAAGTTTTCGTAATGCATTAGAATCGCCTTTATCGAGGCCTTTATCGAGGCGAATATAATGAGTACAGGCACCTTGCTTGTATTTGTCAAGACACAAAAAAGAGACAAAACTCCTTCATTTTGGAAAAATCCCTAGGGATTCAAGAACAAGTTGAGATCAGGCATCGGTAGCCATTGGTGTTCCGGGTACATACGAGTATAGTTCGAATAAATTGACCTCTATTAACATAATTTCACACCCGACTGAATGCATGTACGAGGGTAGGCTGAAAAGTTCTGAGCCTGACCAAGAAGCAGGCATCGAACAGCCATGAAATTTTGTATTCATTAAATCCAAACCTTTATTACTTGATTTGACTCAAATGAGTTCAAGTTTGCAATAACGTAGACAGTCTAGACTTTGAAAATGGACACTAGCATGTTTTTGAGAAAATGGACAAAATCTGGCATCGTGGGGTCATCAAGTACCTCCATAAAACCCCCGCCCATCGGGGCTTGAAGAAATATATGGGCTGCATGATGCTTCCACGCAGAGCTGAAACCGATCCGACCCACGACTACTGGTAAACCGCTTAGAGGATCTAAGCCTGCCCAGGCAAAGCGATGCGTGTCGGCCCGGCCATGCTTATAAACCCTATTGGTTTCATTGGGCGGCAGGGCTTGAGATGTCATTTCATCTCAGTGTTGGGTAAAAGTCCGACAAAATTGGAAGCAACGTCTCCAAAATGACCTTTACAGTGTTGATGGGGACGTTAAACCACAAAACAAACAAACAAACAAAACCTTCATAAAAAGGGGTTAGCTCCTAAGAACATTCATGCCGATATGGTTGCTACATTAGAATATGATGCTCCTTCGTATGCAATCGTAAAAAGGAGGGCAGCAAATTTTAAGATGGGCAAGGGCAGCCTTGAAGATTAATGACCGGTGTGGACGACCCACAACGGCAACAACTGAGGAAACCATCAGCCAAGTGCACAAGGCTGTGATGGATGACAGGCGTTTAACTGTGAATCAGTTATTTTTAGCTAGCACTGTTGGCATCTCCCGTGAATGAGTAGAGAACATTCTACACAGTGAATTAGGTATGTCGAAGGTTTCCTCCAGATGGGTGCCACGGCTTTTGACCAAAAATTGACCAGACTGAACCTGTCACAGGCGGCCAACTTGGCTATTTTTGAAGCAGACCAAGATGGTTTTCTTGACCGTTTTGTCACTCAGGATGAGTGTTGGGTTCATCACTTTGAGCCAGAGACCAAAAGACAATCCATGCAATGGAAGCACCCTGGCTCACCCCCTCCAAAGAAGGCAAAGGTCGTCTCCTCTGCAGGGAAGGTGATGGCATCAGTGTTCTGGGATGCCAAGGGTATAATATTCATAGATTACCTTCAAAAGGGCAGAACAATTAATGGGGAGTATTATGCAGATCTGCTAAAACAACTGCGAAAAGCAATTAAGGCTAAACGACCCGGAAAATTGACAAAAGGAATCTTGTTCCATCAGGACAATGCGCCTGCTCATAAATCGGTTGTCGCCTGTTTCCAAACATGAAAAAGCACTTGGCTGGGCAGCATTATCGGTCAGACGAGGAGGTGATGTGAATGAGTTTTTAAGGGACCAAGGAGGAAGTGTGTGGACAGGAAGGGAGACTATGTTTAAAAATAAGGCACTTTCAGCATGGACAAACCATTGGATCTTGGTCAGGCTCAGAACTTTTCAGCCTACCCTCGTATTTATCCTCGTCGCTTCCCGAAGATGGCGATATTGTTATACAATACATAGAGGCCGGTAAATGGGTCGCTATTCACGAGATTGCGAAAATTCACGAGAAGTTTACGAAAGCCGACGTATTAGGCGATAACATTGACTAATTTATTCCTTGCACAAAGGTCAGTCTCATGTCAAATTGTTCGAACTGTATGTTTGTTTCACTGTATTTTAGGCGGTGTATTATGAAGACGTAGTTATCGCGAAATCTTAGCAGACTTGGCGGATAATTGTCAGTTCATTTTTGAGGTGTATAAATTTCATCTGTTGCACGAATTTACATTCCTACAGTCACATTACATAGACTTATTTTGTGTCCATGTGTTACGTCTATAGTAGCTGGGCCTTATATTGCAACGTATTTTGTAAATGCATGTACGCGTAGTTGAAAGCTAACCATTATGATATCAAACCCGTGCGACAAAGAGCATTCTTAAATATCTCCAAAATGGCTACTTTTCCGATCTGGGTGCTCGTTAGAACCGCCTCATTGAGGCGGTTCTAACGAACACCCACAACCTATGTCTAGGAGCAGAAATAAGCAAATTAATGAAGACCCCTTGAAACCCCAGTTTTCTCTATATAAAGTGGGGTTTAGTGGGGTGTTCGTTTCACGGACTTGTTCACGTGATGCGAACAACGACTTATGAAATATGAACACCAGGCCACGAACAACTTTGCTCGTGACCCGATGTTGTTCATAATTGAATGAACGTTAATTAAATTACCTTTATATATATATTCATTAGTTTCCATCCATTTTGTACGAAGAACGTCTGGTTTAAGGGCTTAAATTAAAACAAGAAAACAATCCTATTGAAGAGCGGAACAGCATCGTTGGCGCCATAACGTCGCCATCGTCCAGTCATATTGGGGTCAACCATTGTTTATTTTGACATCACTGATGTCATGTGGGTCAATGTATTCATAGAAGATTGTACAATATTAAGACCCTATAGATACTTATATTTTTTGTTTGCTTGATTTGAGGTTTAATGTCCCCGTCAACACTGTATAGGTCATTTTGGAGACGTTGCTTCCAATTTTGTGGGACTTTTACCCGACATTGAGATGAAATGACATCCCAAGCCCTGTCGCCCAATGAAACCAATATGGTTTATAAGCACGGACGGTCCGACTCGCACCGCTTTGCCCGGGCAGGCTTAGATCCTTTGAGCGGTTTACCAGTACTAGAGTGCGGTCGGATTCAGCTCTGTCTGGAAGCATCATGCAGCCCATCTATTTCTTCAAGCCCCGATGGGCGGGGGCCGCATAGATACTTATAGGTTTTTCTGTGAAAGCACTGATACCACATAAACTTCCGAAACAAGAGATGCGAAACAACAAAAATCACAAAACATTAAGTTAACAGAAAGGCCGCCCTGAGCCTGTCATCACCATCTTCTGTAATAAGGAAAGATATCTTCTTGGAAGATTGTAGGTTCACATATGTAAACGGCGGCGTTGGTCGATAAATGGAACAATGTACAGCTCTGATTGATCTAGAAGCGGCGGTATATGCAAAGACAGGTTGACAAGCGCTTCTCCGAATCCCAGATGAGTCTAGCTGTTGGTGACAAATGTAGGTAGCGATTCCAGTCGCTGATTGTTCGATGATAAGAGGATTGTTGCTGGAGCCAGTTGTTCAAAACTAACAATGGCGTTAACTTTGATAATTTAATATAGCATATATACCATTATTTTTGCTGAAAAACATGTGAGTAGCATTTGCATATGCAAAACATTACGCAGACACGTCTATACAAATACATTACAACCTTTATCGCCGAAAAATAAAATTTAAAGAGGAAAAATTATGATACGTTTTCTTATTTCTGCTCAAAATATAGATTGTGGGCACTCGTTAGAACCGCCACATCTAAGAGATGGTTCTAACGAGTACCCACAATCTATATTTCAGAGAAGAAATAAGAAAAATAAGGTTTACCCCTGTAAACCCAAGTATTACTATATAAAAGTGAGGTTCATGGGGTCAGACTTATATTGGCGTGTTTTCATGATGCATTTAATATGGCAGATATACCAATATTTTTGCTGAAAATCAAAAGCTACTTACAATTGTTTTTCAGCAAAAATACCAAAAGGAGATTATACTTGCTAAAACAGTTGTAACAGTTAGACCGCTAACAAGCTCGTTAAGCAAACGATGCTTTGAACAACTGGCCCCTGGTCTCAAGCTGACGTATATGTAGGCACATCCTCTTGCGTGGCTATATCTAAGTAACTTTGACTTTATACTTGTTTATTGATTAGGGTTCGGCCCCCGCCCATAGGGGCTTGAAGAAATATATGGGCTGCATGATGCTTCCTAGCAGAGCTGAATCCGACCCGCACACAAGTACTGGTAAACCGCTTAGAGGATCTAAGCCTGTCCAGGAACAGCGGTGCGAGGCGGACCGTCCATGCTAATAAACCATTGGTTTCATTTGGCGACAAAGCTTGAGATGTCATTTCATCTCAGTGTCGGGTAAAAGTCCCACAAAATTGGAAGCAACGCCTCCAAAATGACCTTTACAGTGTTGACGGGGACGTAAAACCTCAAATCAAACAAACAAATTATTGATTAGGGTTACTTTATACATAGGCCGTTTGTAACGGATACAACTTTTATGACGACCGTGCACAAAGTCCAAAAAGAAAAGATTGGCCAGAACTCGTTTGCAGTTGTCTTCCAGAAGGCATGACCAATGAATCATTTTATAAAAGGTGTTGCTTGCTTAACCCATATATGCCTAGCAGCCCATTGTTTTGGACAATGGCAAACAGTGTAGACCCAGATCAGACGCCGCAGAACGCGGCGTCTGATCTGAGTCTACACTGTTTCCTTAAAATTCGTACACTTTTATACAACTTACCACAAAACGAATCAGACGCCAATATTATTGGACATGGACCACTCCAAACTATTAGATGGAATATTCAATTGTCATAATTGGGTTTAAGCTGTCATTATTACCCATTCATAGACAACACATGCGCACTGGAAGGATAATTGTCCACACAATGGGTGTTTTAGTTTTACGTCCCACCAACGGCTAAGGTCATGCGGAGACGGGACCTCGGTTTAAAGACTCATCCGAAAGTCTGGAGAAGCCCGGGACCGATCGTGCGATCCCTATTGACCACACAACTTGTGTATAAAACCCACAGTACGGTAAGTGGCATAAATGACAAACCCACACATTTTAGTCCGTCCTTTGTTCCAACAGAATACCGAGGAACACAAATAATTATTAAAAAAAAAAAAAAAAAACAACAACATTAAAATTAGAAAAGAAGAAACCCGCATTACGCTAACGCATCCGTGCGACATAGTGCATTTTTGCACATCACCAAAATGGCTACTTATCAGATGAAAATCCATGATATTTTTCTTATTTATACTGCAAACATAGGTTGTGGGTGCTCGATAAAACCGCCTCATTGAGGCGGTTCTAACGAGTAGCCACAACCTATGTTTTGGAGTAAAAATAAGAAAAATAATGTATACCCCGTAAACCCCAGTTTTCTCTATACAAAGTGGGATGTAAGGGGTTGTTCATTTCACGGACTTGTTCACGTGATGTGAAAGGGGGATATGCAGATTCGTGTAATATGTAACGCTTAAGATTTCAATCACAACAAGACAGTGGTCAGGAATCGATATAGATACCATCAGAGACACAATTAAAAGAGACAGAAACACGAACATGAAGTAACGGATAGCCGAACGGACAGCTACATGTACATTACGAAAACACGCCTATTCAAATACATCGCCACCTTTATTGCCGAAAAAATGAAGATTTTAAGACGAAAAATTACGATATTTGTTCTTATTTCTGCTCAAAATATAGATTGTTGGTACTCGTTAGAACCGCCTCATCGAGGCGGTTCTAACGAGTACCCAAAATCACCGCCTCATCGAGGCGGTTTTAACGAGTACCCACAGTCTATATTTTAGAGCAAAAATAAGAAAAATAAGGTATACCCCCGGACACCCCAGTTTTACCATATAAAAGTGGGGTTCGAGGGGGTCAAAATTATACAGGCGTCTTTTCGTCATGCTTTCCCACAAAATAATGGCAAAACGGGTACCCGAAATAAAAAAAATATAAGCAATGCATACATGCAAAGATAAACAATAATAAATAATAAACCATGACAGGAGAACCGCTTTGGAACGGCCAGCAAAACGTATCCCACAGTGTGTGTGTGTGGGGGGGGGGGGGTGGTGGTAGGGGGGTATGGGGGTCTTAAATCCGTTATACATGGCCACAGTCCTCGCCTTTGGTTCTGTCGTGGTTTAGACAAATAATTGGTCCGCTGAAGGCTTTCTAACTCATCAGTGCTACATCAACGAGAACTATAAATCAAACAACTACAGAGATGAAACAACGATGAGGACTCGACAGCATGAAATAACTAAAATGCTGGAGCAGAAGAAATCAACAGTTAGACTCCGGTGGGTCCGACCAGAGACCGAGCATCAGGCACCAACCAACATTTTCTAATTTAAGTAATACTAAGCCTTTACGCTGGAACCGTCATAGAATCTGAGGCCCGAACCGCCTCAAAACCCATTGTTGCAAACAGTGTGACGCAGATCAGACTGCTCCTAGGATTCCAAACTGTTTGCCTGTATGAAGAAATGCGTTTGAAAACAAAATGAAAAAAAAAAAAAAAAAAAAAAAAAAAAATGATGCAGACAACATAAATAGACGCCGTTTTCAGATACGGCTTAACTTCTGTGCTACAATTGCACTTGAACGGTTCCTCCTGATAATATAGTCCTGTTCAGAAAGTGTGTAACGTACTAGACTTGTCAATACTGTCATTAACGAAAATGAGGTGTACAAAACAATGCTCATATTGTGAAATATCTTGAAGGTAGTTTGACAGAATGTACCAGAATACCTATGCGTAGTAATACATCAAGCCATGTCAAGAAAAATGAGTCATTGATATCATTTTTCTTATTTTAGCTCAAAAACATTGATTTTCGGTACATGTTAGAACAATCTATGTTCTGAGCAGAATTCGGAATATAATCAAACACATTACGTGAACAAGTCCGTGAAATGAACACCCCTCTATATCATACTAGATTTAGAGAAAACAGTACTTTACGGGGCACTCGTATATTCTCGCCTATTTCTGCTCCAAGACATAGGTTGTAGGTACTCGTCGAGGCGATTCTAACGAGCACACACAACCTATGCAGAATAAATAAGAAAAATATCACGGATTTTCATCAATAAAGTAGCTATTTTAGAGATGTGAAACTGCACTACGTCACAAGGGTGTGTTATCGTTTTGTTTGTTTGTTTTGATATTTAATGTCCCCGTCAGCACTGTATAGGTCATTTTGGAGACGTTGCTTCCAATTCTGTGTGCATTTTACCCGGCATTGCGAGGAAAAGACATTTCAAGCCCTGCCGCCCAATGAAACCAATAGGGTTTATAAGCATGGACGGGCAGTTATTTTGACCGACAAGTTGTGGGTATTCCGATGGGTACAAATTGCACACCCCTTGTGGCTGATCTGTTCTTGTTTTGTTATGAAAGAGACTTCATGATGTCCCTTTCCGTTGAAAATCAATCTGAAATCATTGAAGCGTTTAGCTCGACTTCTAGATATATGGGTGATTTATTAAATATTGACAACATCTTTTTCGTTGGTTTGATCAGTCAAATTTACCCCCCAGAACTTCAGTTAAATAAAGCAAATTCTTCTGGTACCGAGATCCCGTTTTTGGATTTACATCTATCTATTGTAGATGGGTTTGTTTCTTGCAAAATTTATGATAAACGCGATGGCGATCATTTTGATTTTGAGATTCTAAATTTTCCTCTCTTGGACGGTGATGTTCCTCGTGCGTCATCCTATGGCGTTAATATTTCGCAATTAATTTGATTTTCCAGAGTGTCTAGTCATGTAACTGACTTCAACACTCGTAATAAATTGTTAACTGCTAAACTTCTTAATCAGGGTTATCGGTATTTACAAACTACGCAAAGCCTTTTCAAACTTTTATAGATTCAGATTTAATTTCAAAATTCCATGTTGGACTCAATCTCTTCTGCAACAAGGTCGGAACCCGAATTTTATGGTGACTTAGTATATAAATTCAGAAAATTATATGAATGCAATGACTTCAGCATCCAATTTCGTAAAACCATTCTACGATATAAAAAGATAGGGTACAACATAAATGTTATACGACAGACTGCATGCATGGAAGTTAATCCAAACATGGTTGACAACTTTGCTTGCCTCTTTAATTGCACGCCGGTGGGCAAGGCCTCAGATTCTATGACGGTTCCAGCGTAAAGGCTTACTGAGAATTAGAGAGTATCTAATTTTATGTAATGTTGGTTTAGCCTGATGCTCTGTCTTTGGTCGGGCCCATCGGTGTCTAACTGTTGGTCTTCTTTTGCTCCAACATGTCTGTGGTTTCTTGCTGTCGAATCCTCACCGTTGTTTCATCTCTGTGGTTATTTGATTTGTGTTTTCACGGAGCTGTTGCACTAATGAGTTAGGAGGCCTTCACTCGGACTGAACAAATTATTTGTGTCTAAATCGCGACGAAAATAAGGGCGAGGATTGTGGCCACGTAAAATCGATTTAAGCCCCCTTCACTGACCGTTCCAAGGCGGTTCTTCTGTCGCGGTTTGTTTTTGTTTTGGTTTGTCTTTGAGTGTGTGTATCGCTGGCCATTTTGTGGGAAAGTAACTGTCCTTTTGGCTTCCCGCCATTGATGTTTCCATTAGATTCTTGTTGTTTCATGTCTGTGCTTCTTTCCCTTTGGTGTCTCTGATGGGAGCTGTGGGTTAATTGTATCGATCCCTGACCATTGCCTTCACTTCTATTTTAGATTCTCCCCCGATGGGCGGTGAACGTGTGTGAAATCGTAATGTGTGTGTGTGGATTCGGGTTTAACGTCGCTTTCAACAGTTTTTCAGTCATATCACGACGGTGTCTGGTTGCGACAGGGAGCTCAATGCTCACTTTTATAGTGCTGCCTCCCTGATGTATCATGTCCCAGACACATTGCATGATACCACACCCAGTCACATTATCCTGACACTGGGTCGACCAGTCCTAGCTCTACCCCGTAAATCTGAGTGCCAAGCGAGGAGCAGCTAGTACCACTCTTAACGACTTTGGTATGTCGCGGCCCGGGATCGAACCCGTGACCTCCAGTTCCCCGGAGCGGACACTCTAACAACTGAGCTATCGGGGCCGGTATGCGTTATCGTAATATTTCATTTAATCGCTATTTTAACAGATAGGAAAAATGCAGTTGTGATATTATCGTAATAAATAGGATATCTATACATCACGAAAACACACCTATATAATTTTGACCCCCTTGAACCCCACTTTTATATAGTAAAACTGGGGTTTCCGGGCGTATACCTTATTTTTCTTATTTCTGCTCTAAAATATAGATTGTGGGTACTCGTTAGAACCGCCTCATCAACGAGTACCCACGATCTATAGTTTGAGCAGAAATAAGAAAAATATCGCAATTTATCATCATACAATTTTCATTTTTTCGGCGATAAAGGTGGCAATGTATTTGTATAGGCGTGTTTTCGTAATGAACATCGAAAACATCGAATAGAAATAGACTGTCACACATTGGACTGTGAGTAAATCAATGCACTAGTATAGTCATTTTTCATTTCACCTCCACTTTCGCTGTAGACACGGAGATGTTGCACTGATGAGTTAGGAGGCCTTCACCCGGACTTGTGTCGCGATGGCTTTCATTTGTTCTGCCTGTAATATTGTCTAAGTCAATTGAAACGGCTGCGAACTCGCGTCTTGATAATCAAATTCTGGTTGTTCCAATGTTGGTCCTTTTTTTTTCAAATTATCGATGTTCGTTTGCCGTCGTACCTCTATTCGATCGTTTCGTTTGTTATACTGTAGGTGAGTTGTGTTTCTTGAGCAGGGAGAGTATTTTTGTATTTTTTTCACCTGTTCTGATTGGTCAGTTCGTTCTTTTGGGTGAGGCAAGGGTGACGTGTATCTTGTGTCAATGGGGCGTCCAACTGATATTTGCTTACAGTTGGACAAATGGACAAATATCTTTTCAATGACATGTCTTATGTACTCATTAGAATCGCCCGAGGCGATTCTAATGAGTGGCGATTCTAATGAGTGCACGCAACATTCTTTTTGAAGACATCAAGTGAAAAAGTCCGTGAAGTGACCCCCATCCCCTAACTTTATATAGAAAAAAAACTTGGGTTTACGGGTGTTTGCAATATTTTTTCTTATTTCTGCACCAAGATATATGTTGTGGGTGCTCATTAGTACAGCCGCATTGAGGTGGGTCTGACGAGCACCAACAACCTATGTTTGCAGTATATATAAGAAAAATAATACAGATTCTCATCAGAAAAGTATCTATTTTAGATATGTGAAAAATGCACTATGTCGCATGGGTGTGTTATCCCACTGTAAAATATGGAAAGTCTCCCTAAATCTTCGCAAAATAAATTACTATCTGAGAATATGGGATTTTCTTTAGAGACTCAAACACGAGTTCGAAACAACGGTGGTATACGAGTCTTTGGTGTTCGAGCCATCCACGTCTTACTCAAGATGTACTGCCATACAAGTGCAATGCATTACCAAAACACGCCGGCCCCCGCCCATCGGGGCTTGGAGTAATAGATGGGCTGCATGATGCTTCCACGCAGAGCTGAAACCGACCGGAAGTAACGTCTCCAAAATGACCTTTACAGTGTTGACGGGGACGTTAAACCTCAAATCAAACAAACAAACACACGTCTAACTCAAGATGTATTGCCATACAAGTGCAATGCATTACCAAAACACGCCTATTCAAATACATTGTAAATTTTACCGCCGAATAAAAGAAAATGTTCAGATGAAAAATTGTGATAATTGTCTTAATTCTGCTCAAATATAGATTGTGGGTACACCTGAGAACCGCCTCGATGAGGCGGTTCTAACGAGTACCTACAACCTATATTTTAAAGCAGAAATACGAAAAATAAAGTTTACCCTGTAAACCCCAGTTTTGCTATATAAAAATGGGGTTCAAGGGAGTCAGAATTATATAAGCTTGTTTTCGTGATGGATAACACGATAACAAGCACATGCGCTATAATGGCGTCAGTGATAACTCTAGAACTAACATTTTTTCAAACAAAAATGTTCGTTATTCTACTAATTTCAAGTCAAAATATAGATTTTTGGTGCTCGTTAGAACCGCCTCAATGAGGCGGTTTTATGTTTTAACGAGTACCAACAATCTTTGTTTTTGAGCAAAAATAAGGGAAATGTTGAACACCTATGTGGACTCCATTTTCTGCATATAGAGGGATATAGAGGGGTGTTCATTACTTGCTCATGCGGCTTTAGTAGCGTTAAAATGTAAAATTCTGCGATGAAAGTGATTCTTTGGTTCTGACTAGTCTCATCTGTGACTGTGAAATAAGTCCACGGATTTTCAGCTGTTGGCACCATGCTTATAGATGCGGCGTCTGATCAGAGTTATTAACTGTATCATAGCCAGCAAAGACTGTCGGGTCAACTTCGGGCCGGACGCGATACGACGTTGTAACGTCGTAATGCTATCAGCCCGACGTTGGCAGCTTTTTGTGCTTGCAAGGTACATTGTTTGCTTAAAATACATTTGTTTTTGTGAAACATGCTGCAAACAAAATGAAAATGGCGTCGCTAGTGCAACTGGACCTTTCCAAAGTTTCTAATTTGTCATAATAGTGATAAAGTACTTATTCATAGAAAAGTGATGCAAAGAGATGGATTAAAAGAGATTTTAGTATAAATAGTACAAATAGTTCAGAGAACTATAAATATGATTTAATTAAGATTAAAACGAATTCAATTATACGAAACAAACATAAGTTGTTTATCATTAATAAAAAATACTTCAGTTAACAAAGAGAGCTTCTTTATTTTCTTTATGCCCTTGTTGAACTTGCAATACAAAGGAATAAAGTTATGTATTTTTTGCATGATGATTTTTAAACAATCGCAAAATTTAAGTACATATAATGCTGAAGATCAGTTTGACGATTGTAAGACCTAGTTTGAAGCACGATAACTAGGTTGAACGTATGGCGTACATGTACATGAAGTAGGATAAAACATCCGGTCTTCCATTTTTCCAAAACTGGCACTTTCATCACGAAAAAGGCGCACAGAATCAAAGCGCTGAAAGCACTGAAAATAGAGCAACAGATAATGTTGGCATTTTGTGATAACTGATCTTATTTCTCCATATAAACCTATGTTGTGGGTAATCATTAGAATCGCCTCGCCATATGTATTGTGTAGATCCTTCAAACATCACAAAATACTTACCTTATGTGTTGCTATATGACAAAAATGGTGGAGTGATTGTTTCTAAGCTGTGAAAGTGGGCTGTCTAGCGAGGCTATTTCCTGTAAACAACCGTTACCTGGCTTTTCTACAACAAGTGATAGTCCCGTGATCATCAGCACTGAAGAGCCCTTGTTCTTAGTGTCTTTGAGTTGATTGACAACCAATCGACCCAGAAATTCAAAACGGAAAGTGCACAAGCAACGCAAAGGCAAACTGAGATAGCACACTATGCAGGTTTATAAGATGTTTTCTCCATTGATCCACCATGTACAATTTTGATCATTTTCATCACTTCGTATCTAAACTATGAACAGATTTTAGGGACTGACAATTTAATAATAATAATAATAATTAGTCAATTAAAACATAATTATTGCACAAAGTACCTTAAGTTTCTATTGAATTCAACCTGGATGTGTCCAGCAAGGAATGCAATTCTAAGCATGTAATGTCACCAACAATCTCTGAATTAACATATCAGAATCTGCAAAGAAAATGTCACCAGAAACACAGCTTGGTTCCAACGTAAAGGCTTATGTTGGTTGGTAGCTGATGCTCTGTCTCTGGTCGGGCCCCGGAGTCTAACTGTTGGTTTTCTTTTGCTTCAGCATTTCAGTGGTTTCTTACTGTCGAGTCATCACCATTGTTTCATCTCTGTGGTTGTTTGATTTTGGTGTTCACGGAGATATTGCACTGATGAGTTAGGAGGCCTTCATGCGGACTGAACAAATTATTTGTCTTAATCGCGACGGAAGTAAGGGCGAGGATTGTGGCCACGTAAAATCGATTTAAGTCCCCCCCAGCCCCACTCCCCAGTGGAATTCGTTTCTGCTGACCGTTCCAATGCAATTCTTCTGACGCGGTTTAATGTTTGTTATGGTTTGTGCTTTGGTGTTTGCGTCGCTTTCTGTATATTATTTTATTTTGGATAGCCTATTGGCCATTTTGTGGAAAGTAACTGTCCTTTTGGCTTTCCACTGTTAATGTTTCCATTAGGGTCTGTTGTTTTATATTTGTGTTTCTTTCCATTTGGTGTCTCTGATGGGAGCTGTGGGTTAATTGTATCGATTCCTGATCATTGCCTCCACATCTACTTGGGGCTTCAATGGAAATCTTTCCATTGACCGCTCCAAGGTGGTTCTTCTGTGGCGGTTTATTTATGGTGTTGTTTGTTACTTACTGTGTGTATCACTTGTGTCTTTTTATTTTGGATGGCCATATGGCCATTTTGTGGGAAAGTAACTGTCCTTATGGCCCTCCTTTGTTTAGGTTTCCATTATGGTCTGGTCGCTTAATGTTTGTGTTTCTTTCCCTTTGGTGTCTTTGATGGGTGGAGTAAGTTAATTGTATCGATTCCTGATCTTTGTTTGAGTTCTACTTTTCAATCCCCAAGTTTTATCTGTTAATGAAGTCCGACGTACTTGATAGAAACGTCATTATTAGCACATTTGCTGACGCAATGATTATAACCTACAAATTGAAAACTTAAACAATGGAAACAGTTTCAGAGTTAAAAACTATTGTTGAAAACATGCCCGACAAACATGTCAGTGACTAGTCTCTCTAAATACGTTTAAGATTGATTACTTGCAGAGTGCATATCGTATTCTGATAACCGCAACTGTACAGAACGGCGTACATTCACCATTTCTCTCTGGCAGCACAAACATGTTTGTGAAGGTATGAAGCGCACTTAACTTGTCAATACTGTCATTAACTGAACCACAACACGGTAAATCTTGTATTTTGTTACTTGCGCACAACTGATATGCAAATCTGCCTTTGTAACCATCTTCAAAGAAACATTCTGTGACTTTGCTAAGGGTCAACCGTCATCCATATTGCGCGCAACAAAGACTCAGATCAGAATGCGCTTTTGCGCATTCTGATCGGAGTCTCTTGTGCGCAAATGTCTGAAAACACATCTTCGCTTGTCATGGCTCAACCAAAACAGTGTGTACAAAACAATGCCTGATTAATATCATATTGGGAAAGAAATTTTGAAGGTTGTTTGACAGCTTGTACTGAAGAAATCAGCCAAGTTTACGAAAACGGGCAATCCTCTTAGCTTCGTAAACAAGGGTAGAATTTGTTTTCTTTCAAGGGGTTTCCCCCGTTGAGGTTAATTTCGAAACTGTCGGAAAGTCTGAGAAGCACAACACGCTTGTGACTCATAATCATGGAGTTGTCCGTTTGTTCGTCCGTTACACTTGCGTACGGTCAAGAATGGTTACAGGGTAGAATCCTGAAATTTTATACATAGAATCAGCATGACAAATAGGTGGACCAGTATGTTATCGTTTATTTTAAATACGGGTTCTCCTTGTTGAGTTATTCCCCTCTTCTCTTTTTGGGCTTGGAAATTTGACGACAGATGATTGGTGTTTTGTGTGCACAACTCCTCATACAGTTTATACCGATCAATTTGAAACTTTGCACACTTTTTCTGATATGGTCTGTAGATTTGCAGGTGGTTTTGGCATGATCGTGAATTTAAATTCTGTTACTTTTTTGACTTTTGAACTTAGTCAGTATCGGGTTTAAATTTTATAAAGTACGTTCTAATGGTTATCAAGTGATTTGAGGTAGAATGCTGGAATTTTATATATACATGTAGCATCAAGTTTATAATTAGCAGACCCGCATTCTTTTGTGCTTTTTTCCATCGGGGCTCTCCTTACAGAGTTATTCCCCTTTTTGACTTGTGCAGTCACTGTTCAATGACAGGTACTTTGTGTGCGCAATTTCTCATACCGTTTCATACCGATCAGTTACAAACTTTGCAGACTCTTATGTCATGATCTGTAATTATGCATGTGCTTTTGGCATTATGATGAATTTATTTCAACTTTTGAACTTAGCCTTGTTTTGGTTTAAATACTATTTAAGTGCATCGTAGTGGGTACCCAATAATTAGAGCTAGAATTCTGAAAATGTATATCTAGTATCAAGACGAAAAATAAGCAGACCCTTATTATTCCGTTTTTCTTTTTGCAGTGTCTTATTTGTTAATTGTGTTTACGTCGTTGCTTCATGCTTCGTCTGTTTTATATGTTCCTTCATGTATGGTACTTCCTTCAGGTGACTTGAGATGGCTGCGTTCTTTGATTGTGACCTTTCCTAGGTGACCTCTTCTTACTAGTTCTCTTTGCTGAGTTATATCGCTGTTTTGCCCTTTTGCGACTTGGGCATTTGGAGTTCAATGGTGCGTACTTTGTGTGCACAACTCCTCATAAATTTTATATCAATCAATTTGAAACTTTGCTGGCATTTTTCTCATCGTATGTAGAAGTGCATGTAATTTTGGCATTAACGTCCATTAAATATGTGTTATTTTTTACTTTTGAACTTAGCTATTTTTTGCGGTTAAATACTATTAAACTGCATTATAGTGCATTACGAAAACAGGCCTATGCAAATACATTGCCAATTTTATCAGTGAAAATACGAGCATTTTAAGATGAAAAATTGTGATATTTTTCTTATTACTGCTCAAAATATAGATTTTGGGTACTCGTTAGAACCGCCTCGATGAGGCGGTTCTAACGAGTATCCACAATCTATATTTTAGAGCAGAAATAAGAAAAAATAAGGTTTACACCTGTAAACCCCAGTTTTACTTTATAAAAGTGGAGTTCAAGGGGGTCAAAATTATATAGGCGTGCTTTCGTGATGGGTACCAAATTGTTAGAGCTAGAATCTTGCAGTTTTATATATAGCATCAGTTTGAAAAATAAGCAGATCAAGATTTTTTTTTTTTTTAGTCTTTTTTCGTTGTAATAATACGACCCCTCCCCTTAATTTACTCTTTTTCGGCTTAGGAATTTGACAACAAGATGGTGGGAACTCCTCACTGAGGAGGTTTTAACGAGCACCAACAACCTATGTCTTTGAATAGAAATAAGAAAAAATATATATTACCCTGTAAACCACAGTTTTCGCTATAATGAGTGAGGTTCAGAGGAGTGTTCCTAGCACGGATTTTTTATCGTGATGTTTTTGTAAACATTATGAAAACACACCTATACAAGTACATTGTAAATTTTACCGCCGAGAAAACGAAATTTTTAAGATGAAAAATTGTGATAATTTTCTTATATCTGCTCAAAATATAGATTGTGGACAGAAATAAGAAAATAAGGTTTACCCTTGTTAACCCCAGGTTTACTATATAAAAGTGGTGTTCAATGGGGTCAAAATGATAGAGACTTGTTTTTATAATGAACGTTTAAGAAAACAATTTATGTGAACTACGATATTAATGCATTATAAAGAAATGCTTCTGCATGAAAGTTAATTGAAAACATTGCAAACATTGCTGTTTAACGATATACTTAATAGAAACTTCACTCGTGTATATTAATCACACTTCGGTTAATTATTTTTCTCATTGAAAGGATAAGTTAAGATAATAGTTGCATTGTAAAATAGAAGCAAATTTGTCATTATCAGAAGAACGATACTTAATGTTAATTCTGCTGCGTAAGCGTGCTTTTGCAGTGCAGCTGGGCACAACAAAACATTAGGTAATTCAGTCTGTGGAATGATCATAATGGTAGATCAAATTTTAAGTGCAGAAACGGGGCTTTCATTGATTGACTCCATCACGAAAACATGTCTATATATTTTGATCCCCTTGAATCCCACTTTTATTTAATAAAACTGAGGTTTACAGGATAAACCTTATTTTTCTTATTTCTGCTCTAAAATACGGATTGTGGGTACTTGTTACAAGGATTAAGACAAACATTTCTAATAATATTTCAATATGACAATGGAAAGATTTAATTCAATACATAAGTGTGGTAACTTGTTAACTTAGGTTGCCTTGGTAAAACCTGGAGAAGAGGTCCACATGCACTCGAAGTCTCCCATGGCAAAGACTCGTTCGATAACGCTCGTTCTTCTTTGACACAGCAGTCCTAAACAGCAATGAACGACACTTCCCAAACCACCTAACCATGCTAACGCAACCATTTTTTTTATTAAACTACTTGAAGCATTCGTTGCCGATCACACTAACTAAAAGTGAAGAATGCTTTTCCACCAGTGCAAGCCATACATCATTTTTTTCTCATAAGTGTGTACTGCATTTTACACTATTTAATCATTCTATTTTACCAATTTATACTGTAAGTCATACACCATCTTTTACGTAAGTGTAGTCTGTAAGCCATACATATTTTATACCAATGCATATGCTGTATTACATACGTCATCTTTTACACCAGTACATACTGCAAGTAATACATCACATTTTACTTCAGTACATCCTGAAAGCCATACATTATCTGTTACATCATAGCATAATGTAACTCACGCATTATATTTTCCATCGATGCATAATGTAAGTCACGCGTCTTCTGTTCCATCGGTGCATAATGTACGTCACACATCATATTTACACCAGTGCTTACTGTAGTATTACATCATTTTACATCAGTATATTATATAAGCCGTATACCATCCCTTACATCAGCCCATACGGTAAAATGCACATACGTTTGTACACCAATTAATAATGTAAGTAATATACCGCCTTTTACATCTGTTCATACTATGAGCCATCGATAATCTTTCACAAAATCATGCACAATCTTTTAGACCAGTGAATACGCTAAGCCAGATATCATCACAATAATGATTGCCAGCAGGTATTTAGTTAGGAATGGCTTGTTGAATGAACGCAATACAGAGAAGTTCCGCAAAAAGTTAACACTAAAGCTTATTTAAAGCGTTTCAAACATTCTTCCTTTGTGCTTTCTACACCCAGTGTCCTGTGGTAAGATATTTACTGTATTGTGAGTAGAAGTAAAACACAGATCAGAAATGGATACATCTAACTAACACCACCCATCAAAGCCACCAAAGGGAAAGAAACACGAACATGGAGCGACCAGACCATAATAGAAACCTAAACAAAGGATGGCCATAAGGACAGTTACTTTCCAACAAAATGGCCAAATGACCTGCACTGCAGCTGGGCAACAAAACATTAGGTAATTCAGTAATTAAAACTAGGTAATCCGGTTTTCCGGTTTGGAAAAATAGATTGGCCTGCATAACTCTCATGGTGGCGAGGTGATGTTGCTCATTCACAGAAACATCTCTCATATGCCATTCACTGAACTGGAAAACGACTCATAATCTGACTGGGTTAAGGTTTTTGCAAACAGAACTCCTCACTAATCAGCAAGTTGGTATTTACCACCAAATTACACAGTCGAAAATTTCCAGTTGTTTAAAGACCAGCTTGATCGCATTAAGGCCCAGCATAGTGGTATAAAAAACTTCCCGCAGTACAGGTTCTAGGTGACTTCAATTTCAGAGACATTGTTTGGCCCTACAGAAAGTACGATGCTGATTTAGTCCAAAGGACAAATATTAATTGACATTATGAACGATATTGGCTTAGAACAAATTGTTAACTTCCCTACTCGTAATAAGGACACGTTGGATTTGATTCTTACAACTATAGCATTGAAGGTATTTAATCCCCGGACAAACTAAGTGATGATGATATTGTTTCCGGATTTTTAAAAATCTTCATCCAACCTTTAAAGAAACAACGTAGGAAGGTGTTCTTATATCAAAAAGGTGACTATGAAACTATGAGGAAGGATGCACTAAGATTGGCAAAGGAAAACTAATTTAATGACCATTCATTAAATGAATTAAATTAAATTAATGACCGAAAATCTTATCCCCTCAAAAACAAGGTATGTAGCTTCGATTCCCTGAATCACACCAGAGATAAGAAGGAAGATCCGTAGAAGGAACAAGATTCAAGCTAAGAAAAAAAATTTGGAAAGTGGTAAACTCCGGGCAAAATTTAAAAAAAAAAATGAGACGAGAAATTAAGAATGCATTTAAAATCAGCACGATTTGTATAAAAATAACTTGGTATGTGATGTAAAGGCAAATCCCAGAGACTTTTACAGATATATCAATAGCCTGTAGAAAGACAGACAAGGTATCCCGCCCCTAAATAAAAGAGGCGGGAACGGGGTTGCTGAATCATACTCTGAAAGGCCAAAGGAACTAGTTGGTCAATTCAGTGATGCGTTTAATAAAACTGAGTTCAAGGAGGCTCAATTGACTGGAAGGTCGGTCCGTTCCATAGATAATATTGCTGTGTCATCCTGATGAGCTTCATCCGAGCGTCCTGAAAGAACTAACAAATGAGTTAGGTCCAGTGTTTGTACATATTTTCTAACAGTCTCTTGATACCAATGAAATCCCCAAAAGAATGGCTCTAGCGAACATTTTCCCACTTTTCAAAAAGGAGACAGAGCTCTTGCTCGTAATTATCACCCTGTGTCCCTGACGTGTGTTCTGTGTATAATGCTTGAACATATAGTCTGCTAAAACATCATGGCCCACGTAGATGAACATAAAGTTTTGTCAGACAGATAACGTGTATTTTGGAAATGGCACAGTTGTGAAACTCAGTTAAGCAAGGTTATTAATGATTAGTAAAAAGCTTGGACAAAGGGGGAACAGGTGGACATTTTTTTTATTTCGAGAAGGTTTTAGACACCCCACCTCATGAACTACATAAATCCAAATTAGTTGGTTATGGAATTGGGGTGTGTGGAAGACTCTCAAATAGATAGATACTTTGCTTTGGATGGGTTCCTTTCTTTGCTACAGAAAACAGTGCTTAGTTGTTAGTGGTGAATCTTCAGAGTGGGCTCCAGTTTTGTATGGGTTCGCACAAGAACTGTTCTTGATCACATGTTATTCTCCCTGTACATATTTGATATTTCCACTGACACTAACTCAGAAATAAGACTGTAAGCGGACTACTGTGTTTGCTACCGGGAAATCAGAGATTCAGAGGACTCACTGAAACTTCAGAATGATATAGATAGACAAGGCTGTTTGGAACGAAAATGGGGAAGAGATTTCAGCCCGTTAAATGCAATATTCTGCAGATAACTAGGAAGATAACCATACAATCGATGCTTCTTACACTTTAGAGGGACTTTAGAGGGAACGGTCATCGTGAACTTAGATTCTCATTAAATACCTTTGTGAAACAATCACACACAGTTTGAGATGGAATAAACGCATTAGCAACATGTGTACTAAAGCAAATAGAACGTTTTTTTTTTCCTGGGGCGAATTTTTCACCAGTGTACTCGGGGTGTAAAAGGGGCAGCATATAAAGCACTTATTCGCCCAATCTTGGAATTTGGCAGTTGTATCTGAAACCCCAGTGGGGTGGTTCTTAATGAAGATAAATTGAAAAGTTCAGAATAGAGCTGCTAAATTTGAAACAAGCAATTACTGATGTGAAACTGGGAACATGACTTGGATACAAGGAAACTTAAGATGTGAGTCTCTCAAGAAAAGGAGAAGAGACAATAGGCTCATCCTTTTATACAAAGGTTTAAAGGGTGCTGCAAGCATTCTAAAATGACTTTGTTCCCCCAGCTAGACTCTGTAGAAATCACCATTTGTTGGCCTTTCAGACCATTACTCTACGAACTGACATTAATTAATAATCGTTCTTCCCTCGAACCATTAGAGATTGGATCGCCCTTTCCGATCCGGTCATTTCAACAGCTGAAGGTGCTCAGGATTTTGTAGCTAAGTCTGCCTCTTTTGTGAGCGCTAGGGACTAACTTCCCATACCACAGGTTCTGGTGTATTGTGTGTGTGTGTGTGTGTGTGTGTGTGAATTCGGGTTTAACGTCGCTTTCAACAATTTTTCAGTCATATCACGACGGTGTCTGGTTGCGACAGGGAGCTCAGTGCTCACGTTTATAGTGCTGCCTCACTGAAGTATCATGTCCCAGACACATTACATGATACCACACCCAGTCACATTATCCTGACACTGGATCGACCAGTCCTAGCTCTACCCCGTAAATCTGAGTGCCAAACGAGGAGGAGCTAGTACCATTTTTAACGACTTTGGTATGTCGCGGCCCGGGAGGTTCTGGTGTAATTTGACGTGTTACCTGTAGTAATTCTGATTCTGATTCTGATGTTTCCACGCAGAGCTGAAACCGACCGCACATGAGTACTGGTAAACCGGAAAGAATGTCTAACCTACCCAGACATAGTGTTGCGAGTCGGATAAACCTTATTGGTTTGTTTGGACGGTAGGTCTTGAGACATCATTCCATCTCATTATCGGGTAAACGTTCCACAAAATTGAAAGCAACGTCTCCAATATTACCTAAATAATGTCGACGGGGACGTAAATCCTCAATCCAAACACTTTCATAGTGTATTGTTTATTTTTATCGAAACGAATCACTGCGGCCGTCAGTGGAAAGTGGGGTTCTGATTTTGCAGTTTTTAGAAGGACCATGAGAATACGGCTCTTTAGCGTTTGAATTCTCTGCTTCATGAGCCTTAAAACTGATACGTCATTAAGAAAACCCGCCCATTCAAATATGATATTACTGAACATTTTGCCACCATTTTTCACAGAATATATTTAAAGGTTATCCTTGGATATATGAAAAGATTGGGTACAGCATAAATGATATACGACAGACTGCATGCATGGTAGTTAACCCGATCACGATTGATAACTTTGCTTCCCACTTAATTGCACCGGTGGGTCAGGCCTCAGATTCTATGCCGGTTCCAGCGTAAAGGTTTACATAAATTATATTTTAGGTAATGTTGGTTGGTACCTGATGCTCTGTCTCTGGTTGGGCCCGTTGGTCTGTTGGTTTTATTTTGCTCCAGCATTTCAGTTAGTTCATGCTGTTGAGTCCTCAACATTGTTTCATCTCTGCAATCGTTGATTTAATGTACCACAAATGAGTTAGGACTGATTATCATATTTGTCTAAGCCACGACAGAAGTGAGGGCTTGGATTGTGGCCGCATAAAATCGATTTCAGCTCCCCATATGCCCCACTATCCCCAGTGAAATACTGTTTGCTGACCGTTTCAAAGCGTTTCTTCTGCCGCGGTTTGTTTTTCGTTGTAGTTCGTCTATGCACGTGTGTAATGCGCACGTCTTTTATTTTGGACAACTATTATACCAGTTTGTGGTAATGTGACTCATTTTGGCTTTCCGCTAGACAAAGTAATGTTTGTATTAGGATTTAGTTATTTCATGTTTGTGTTTCTTTCCCTTCGGTGTCTCTGATGGGAGATGACGGGTAATTGTATCGATTCCTGATCATTGCCTTCAATTCTATTTTGCAGGCTGGGTATTTACCAGCAGACACCATTCTGAGATATGTTTCTTATTTTTACCAGGAACAAGATTTATTTTTTATGAAATAACCTACGGAGACAATTTGCTTGAGATGTCGAGTCCTGTTTTCTGGGAAAGGTAAGAAAAACAAATTCAACTATGTTTTGTCTGCTGAATAAGTCCAGATACTGATAAAAGTAAATAGGTTCAAAACGATGAATTTTCGCTAAGGCCCACGAATATCGCGATTGCTTATTTAATTGGTGTTATTAGTGTATTTATCTTCCAAGCGCAATTTTAAATGACATCAGTGATCTTGGCGTCGCCGTACTAGGATTTCTAGGGATTAGAAAAAATGAGTTACAGTACAAAAGAAGAAACAGGAATAACTGAACAAAGACAACAGGAATACTAGCTTGCTGAGGAAAGTGTTAAAGTGGCAGAGACAGTAACATTAGATTAAAATTAAGATAAGCTCTACTTATATTCGTTCTATATATTTACTTCATAACACTGTTGCAAATACAGCTTTTATTGTGAACTTTGCTCTCCCTCTATATAGTTCACCGAACCTTATAGACACATCCAACGTCTATGTCACACGAGGTCAAGGTCATTAGCATCGTTCTGTCTGGTAGGCAAACAACTCCCCGTTCCATACTCTACCACTGGTGTAGCACGAATTGTTTTATGTAATTACTGTTGTTAAATAGTCGTTCTATCAAAACTGTTTGCCAAAAACAAACCATTTTGGACATTAAACTGCTCATTTTCGTATAACTTTGGATGGAAAATATTCATGATTTAATCTTATTTCCGTTCGTTAAATAAAGCGCATCGACTACGTTTTGATATGATGGTGGGAAGTTTTATAAAATAGAAGTGTAGGCAATGGTCAGTAACCCACAGCTCCCACCAGAGACACCAAAGGGAAAGAAGCACAAACATTAAACAAATAGACCCTGATGGAAATATAAATAGCGAAAAGCCAACAGGACAGATACTTTCCCACAAAATAACGCTTTTTAGGCAATAAAATATGCGATAAAATGTAAGAAGAGACTGGTTCTATATCATTTAATACTTCAAAAACACAAAAGAGCAATGATCAGTTAAATTTGTGGCGAAGAAAGGAGTTTAATTACACGATAAATATTCGAATTGACACGTTTCGGCAACAGCCATGATAAAAGACGTACTCTACAGGGGTGGTAATTGGCGCATGCGCAGTGAAGTGTAAACGATGTCACGTGTCAACACATTGGATGCGAACAGCAAGCTTGAGGGTTCAGGCGATACTGCGCATTAAGTTTGCTGTTTCCCTATGTAATAAGACATTTATTTGCATGAGACATATCTCCGTTCGACGCGGCCAATTATTGTTTGTTTCAGTATCTCAGAGAGAAAACTGTAAAAAAAAACAAAAAAACTGGTCGGCCTTTAGTAATCCGTTTCGTCTGACTTTGCCATTAGAAAATATATTTAGTAAAATGAGATTCGCAGCAGGTTGTGCATAAACAATGCTGTACTCAAAAGATTATTCATCATGTTTATTTAATTCATACCGTGGTTATAGAATTCTCTTATTCCCAGACGGTGCATCTAAATTGTAGCAAGATAATTTTGATCGCCTATTGAGACATAAGCAAATGTCATAATGTGAAATCCGTTTCTAATATCACAGCTTTTATTAGTTTAGTAGGGCGATAACATCTGCTCCACAATATTTCTGCTATATAGGTTATATACAATGAACAATTTCATGCACCTTTTTTAATTAAGCAATAGTAACCTAAGCTGATGGCATTATCAAGGCTTATGGACAGCCCGAGGGCCGGGGCCTGGACCGCCAGGTTTATATGGCCCGTGTCGGAGGCGAGGGACATATTACACGCCTTGTGTAAGCCAAACTAATTTTAGTCAATGGCATTTTCTACTACTTGAACAATGCACAGGAACTTGTAGTTACATCAGACAACCCACAAAACCTCTAAAAAGAATGCCAAAATACGAAAATAACTCACTAACGTTATTTTCGTATTTTCTTTTACAGTTTTGTGGGTTGTATGATGCACATGTAACTACAAGTTCCTGTGAGCCATAACCGGCCCCGATAGCTCAGTTGGAAGAGTGTCCGCTCCGGGGAACGGGCCGCGACATACCAAAGTCGTTAAAAATGGTACTAGCTGCTCTTCGCTTGGCACTCAGATTTACGGGATAGAGCTAGTACTGGTCGACAGGATAATGTGACTGGGTGTGGTATCATGTAATGTGTCTGGGACATGATACTTCAGTGAGGCAGCACTATAATAGTGAGCATTTAGCTCCCTGTCGTAACCAAACACCGTCGTGATATGACTGAAAAATTGTTGAAAGCGACGTTGAACCCGAATTCACACACACACACACACACACACACACACACACACACACACACACACACACACACACACACACACACACACACACAAACTCCTGTGAGCCATGTAAAGATACGATCATTTTTTTTTAAGTAAAAGCTTGCTTTTTGCCGAAAACAGGTCTTTCCTAATGATTTGCAGCATACTTTAGCTAGTTATTACCCTTTATTGGAAAAATCACATCGGTACTCCACATCACGAAAACACGCCTATATAATGTTGACCCCTTTAAACCCCACTTTTATAGAAGCCTCCGTGGTGTAGTGGTTACGCTACTCGCCTTGTAAACCAGGTATCGCAGGATCGATCCCGGGCTTCGCCAGACTTTCGGATGAGTCTATAAACCGAGGTCCCGTCTCCGTATGACCTTAGCTGTTGGTGGGACGAAAAACTTAAAACACTCACTCACTCACCCCACTTTTATAAAGTAAACCTGGGGTATACAAGGGTAAACATTATTTTTCTTATTTCTGCTCTAAAATATAGATTGTGGGTACTCAATAACGTGTACCCGCAATCTATATTTTGAGCTTAAATAAGATTCAAAATAAAATCTTCACATTTTCGGCGAAAAAGAATTACTATGTACATGTATTTGAATCGGTGTATTTTCGTATTGAGATCGCAATAAATGAGACCAGGGAGGCAAGCGCAATTATGCCACTACGGTCTTAGAAAGATTTAATGAATATTCACTACTCCAAACGACCCCCCAATTAATGTTCACGACAGCTATAAATGAAATATACGAGAACATGAAAACTATATTTTGGCTTTCCGCTAGTGATGTTTTCATTACGGTCTAGTGGTTTCATGTTTGTGTTTCTTTCCCTTCACTTACAACTTCCTTTGCAGTGTTTGCTCTTGCTTAATTAAGCATTCGGAACACCTCGGATTTTTATTTCCGGATTTATTCACTTTGATATGCGCATGCTGAATTTGAGTCATTAAGTTGTTAATAATCTATGTGCACTATTTAGCGATCTATTTCAGGGACCCTCAAGTAGATATTAGTAAGATATTCAAGGTAATTTATTTGATAATTAGGCCATTAAATCTGTTCCTAAGTGCTTGTGCGGCAAATTTATGGGGCGAGGGTGTCTCTGTTTATTGTGCTCCTGTGTACAAAAACGAAATTTCCCAAATGTTTTCTTAATTTTTACCGATGATATACATATTTATTATGAACTTAGAGCACAATTCGACTTGAGTCATATTGAAATAACGAGAGTCAAAGCGAGTGAATAACATTTTCAACCTCCGATGACCTACTTTCTATTTCAGTCGAGCCATCCTCTCACACAGTTCAAAGTTAATTCTACATAAAAATGATCCTAAAATGACAGGAAAAATAATAACATACCATATATCACAATCGTCCGTTGCTAATGTTTGAAAAAATACCACAATATTGATTAAACTGCACTCTGTAAGCACCCCACCCACATTACACAACAGGCGTCTGTAAAATCCGGTACCGTTTACGTGGGTTTAACTACTTGCCGAAAATGGTCAAAGGTTTGCTATGGTATCTTAATTGAATATTTATAGACCCTGGTAAGAACCAATGTAAACATTGAAGCAGGTTTTCCCATTTTCCTTCTCCTGCAGCTGAATTTTTCCTTCCTTTATTAGGATTTGGTGATGTTTGGTACTGGAGTACCGTTACCTTTCATACGTATACAGAAAAAAGTTTTGCATACACGTAGGCTGGAATAGCATAAATAAATGAATGATTTATGGTATTTGCAGAATTTATTATATAGAAACATTAATTAATGTGATTAAGATTGGTCATTGTCAGAAATGACAGACGAACTATATATACCAAGCCCGATCAGTCCGGCCTACTATATAGAAACATTAAACTACAAGGTCACCTCCTGTGACGAATACGTGTGTAGCAGTAATGGAAAAGTCCTCATTTATGATCATTTACCTAGCTTTTTGGCTTATACTTGGATTAAAGACTTCTGTTATTGTCATTCCCGAGCCGTTGCATTATTTTTTTATATCGGACAAAATTGCAGTATCATTTGGTGTTCCGCAAGGCTCAGTCCTTGAACCTATACTCTTCCGTACCTTTATAAGCGATCAACCCGACCAGGTCAAGTTCAGAGTTTGGCATTTTGCAGATGAAGCGGCTATATTTAGGCATATTTAGGCATAGCTCAGAAGGCGAGTCGATTACACTGCAAATAACCTCCATCATCTACATGGCGAAAACACGCCTATTCAAACACATCGAATTTTTCCACAAAAAAATGTAAAATGTAAATGACCTACAATCCACTGCTTACACGGCACTTGATCGACAACAGTTGGAGTAAGCTTCAACAATGTGGTATCCTTGTACAGCAACAAACGATACAAAACATGTACCGTACGGCGCAGGGTAGCCGTTGCCCTACGAGGCTACTGACGCAGCTATCGTGCGGCGATCAGGGACCTAAGTTGGCGAACCATAGAAAAACGGCGTTAAAACAACGGACCTTTGTTTGATTTGAGGTTTAACGTTCCCGTCAACACTATAGATAATTCTGGAGACTGTTGGATTTTTCCTAACATTGAGATGAAAATACATCTAAGGGCCCTGACGCCAAATGAAACCAATAGGGGTTTAAACGGACCTATCATTATTTATGACTTCCACGCGTGCACAGGACGACCTTCTTAAGAATTCTTTCTAATAGTAGGGATTCAAGATACAACCATCAACTAGCTCACAGGTAAATTCTTACGCACATTTTTCTTTCAAGTTCACATTCTTCTCCCGTACAGTTATTCACTAGAATGCCCTTCCACCTGTCCCATCCTTGTTTTACCTACTGAGGAACTTAGACACCGCCATGGTGTAGTGGTTATATTTGCCCCCCTCAAGAACGGAGGGGTCGTGAGTTCGATATCGAGCTTCTCCAGACTTTCGGAAGAGTCCTTAAACCATGGTATTGCACACACTTAGGCAAAGTTCAGTCAAGTCATGTTGTGTGCAATGTAGTCAATGCTGTAACAAGACATGAATCTCTTAATAGGACGTCGTCATGAAAACATGCCTATATAATCTTGACCCCTTAATCCCAGCGTTTATATAGCAAAAGTGGGGTTTACAGGTTCTTATTTATGCTCGAAAACATAGATTGTGGGTACTAGATAAACGGTTCTATAGTACTCTATAGTACTCTCAATCGATGTTTTGAGCAGAAATAAGAAAACTATTTTTTTTCTTTGGTATAACTTTTCATATTTTTTCTAGGTTAATTTGTCCAATATATTTGTATAGGCGTGTTTTCGTAATAGGGACATTTCCCAATTCCCCATCGGGGCCGAGTGTCTACGTAGGGCAACATTTTACAAACACTGGTTTTAAAATTGCCGGTTGGACATTAAGCGTAGACTGTTCTGTTCTGCCGATTTCGCCTTAACCCCAGTAGGGGACACAGACGGTGTATTTTCATACACTCCAGTTTTGCAGGATGAAAGCCTACTCAGTTATCATGTAATTACAGTAGGGTTCTTTAACCTACACAGGGGGTGGTTCTCCCTGCACAGGGGGGGGGGGGGGGGGGGGGGGGGCTCCAGTTTACGTCCCGATCTGAAAGACTTGGAGCGCTTTGGTGCAGTGGCAGAGCATCGGATTTGTAATCGAGAGGTTCCGGTCCTCACGCTGGCCAAAGTGTTGTGTCCTTGAGCAAGACACTTCATCCACATTGCTTAAAAACAAATAAAATAAAATAATAAAAAAGTACTGGTTAACACCCAGGAAGTCCTGCTCGTAATGCTCAGATGTGAGCGTGTAGCAGTAATAGGAGAAAAAAAAGACGGTGCACTTTATGACATTCATCCCTGAAAATGATGCCAAAAGAGAGTGTTCGGACACCGAAATTTTATCGCCGCTGCCGGGAATCGAACCCGGGACCTCTAGCATCAGAGGAAAGTGCACTAATAACTGAGCTATCACCCTCGTGCAATATGCGGACCTCTGTGTGATCCCGTGTAGGCTAAATTGATACAATCTGCTGAGGAATACTACGGAAACGGCAACAAACATGTAACGTGATAGCTCAGTGATTAGTGCACTTGTCTCTGATGTTAGAGGTCCCAGGCTCGATCCCCGGCAGAGGCGATAAAATTTCGGTGTTTGAACACGCTACATTGGCATCATTTGCAGGAATGAATGTCATAAAGTGAACCGTCCTTCGGATCGGGACGTTAACCCAACTCCTGTGCAGCTTAAAGACCCTTGTCGTAATTAGATGCTTGTAAGTATTTCTTTGTACTTAGCATCAACTTACCTTTGAGTTTTTTTTTTATTACACAAACACACTGAGACTGCGGTTGTCCGAAGTCCTACAGACAACGAACGTACGATAAGTAGGTGTGTCTTCACTTGCTTCCAGATGACAGATACCGGCAAATAATATTTGGTGATTAGTGTCACTTGTTTACTCATGAAGAGCGCATGCGTCTGCCAGCGATATTGTAAATATCCGGCTAATGTATAGTGAAAGAAGGAAAAAGTTGTAAGTGCCCTTGGCATCTCTGATAGGAGCTGTGGGTTAATTGTATCGATTCCTGATCATTGCCTTCACTTCTATTTTATCCACATTGCTTAGTAATGGATCCTACCCAGGAAAAGAGGCCCACATGGAAGATTAGTACAAGTACTCAATATGTTACATTCTATAAATAAGGTCGATTATTATCATTATTATTATTGAATGCCTGTTTGGTGAAAAAAGGGTCCCTTGAATTATCGTCGAGATATTAAAACATCCTACGAAGTGCATACATGTGCTTAATTATAGACTTTCTCCCAAATCCCTACATTTTGTATGATTTTTGTTACCATATAAGTCGAACAATGTGAAACCCGTTTAATTTGTGATACAGTTTTAACGAGGTAAAAGACGTCATTTGTCTTCTTACACATATGCAAGTAGGACATGTTTAACGTATTATTATATTTATGTAATTCGGGCGTCTCAGAAAAGGGTGTTCTCAACTGAAATTATTGTTTTTCAGAAAATCCCTATTCGATAGGGTAGACGAAATATTATTAAAATTTTAAAACATTTATCCGTCTAGAAAGTAGATTCATCCATCTTCAGAACGAGAATTTGGTAGGGAGACAGAATATGTTTAAATATTAAAATAAATGTCTGCCAAGAAAGTGAAAGCATCTATAACGGTTATTGTTATATATCACTTCTGCGGGCTTCTTTTAGCGAGGCGTATAGTAGTGGCAGATAAGATTGACTAGGCGGAGCTATTCAGGTGTTGTCAATATATGTCGAATTCGCGGAGTCCACCAGAAGATTCGGTAGAGTGTCTTTAGCACGCTTTCTACAAGCGGACGTTTTGGTCATATACGCCACAGCTATGCTTGTGTTACAGTTGAATTCACATAATCGGGTGACTTGGTTTACCTATTTGTTAATGGAATATTCCTAAGGCAGGTACAAACGATAGCTCCGCCTAGTCAATCTTATCTGCGACTACTATACCTGGACAGGCGACCGCGTTGCTTCACTTCGTGAATGATCCGGCAAACCATCACTGAACAAGTCCTAGAAAAAACACCCTCTTAAACCCCACTTCATATAGAGAAAACTGGGATTTACGGGGTTATATGTTATTTTTCTTATTTCTGCTCCAAAACATAGGTTGTGGGTACTCGTTAGAACCGCCTCAATGAGGCGGTTCTAACGAGCACCAACAACCTATGTTTGCAGTATAAATAAGAAAAATATCACGGATTTTCATCGGAAAAGTAGACATTTTTGAGGAGTGAAAAAATGCACTATGTCGCACGGGTTTGTTATCGTAATGACTTTGGGGATGGCCCGGCAAACGCTACATTGCGAAGACAGCGGCGCCGCCATCGGCTCTGCCTAGGACGAAGTCAAGAGATGACGAGATAACTGCAATGGTTACAATTGATACTATACGTGCACCACTTCTACAGGCTACTGTAGTGGCTCTTTCAGCGACATTGGTTTTTCCCATGTTAGGCAACGGAGAGCAGGGTTGTACCTGTTGATACCCTTCTTAGACGTGTTGGCCATCCATCAATCTTGAGAACGTGAATATTATATCATTACTTTCAAACTCGTGAAATGCATTTGTAATTTGTCTTAGGGTGAGCTGTCTGCAGAGCATTGTTTCTCCCCGAGTTAAACAAAATAAATCATAGGCGTTTCATCTCTTTTGCCAAATCTTGATGAGCCGATCAATGAGGAAAAGGTCCTTCGCATTCTCAAATTTTCCTTCTTCAAAGTCGCACGCGAAGCCAATTAAAAGAGACATGCGCATGACTTTTTACATTAATGGAAGCTACCTCAAGATCTTGTCTACATTTCCGCGAGCAGCAAAGGCTCTGGCGAGTCTGCGCGCATGCGCGCAGACTCGCCTGAGCCTCTGCTGGTCGCCTTTTGCGAAAAATGACACTCTTCCCATGAGCTGGCACAGATGATGTATTATCTGCATATAGACCTCGACAGTCAAAAACATGCCTCCACAAACCTGGTATACATCAAAGATTCAGACCAGTCTGCGTGTCCACACAGTCTGATCAGAGGCTTTACTGGGAGACAAATGGACACCTATAATCTGGTATACATCAAAGATTCAGACCAGTCTGCGTGTCCACACAGTCTGATCAGAGGCTTTACTGGGAGACAAATGGACACCTATAATCTGGTATACATCAAAGATTCAGGCCAGTCTGCGTGTCCACACAGTCTGATCAGAGGCTTTACTGGGAGACAAATGGACACCTATAATCTGGTATACATCAAAGATTCAGGCCAGTCTGCGTGTCCACACAGTCTGATCAGAGGCTTTACTGGGAGACAAATGGACACCTATAATCTGGTATACATCAAAGATTCAGGCCAGTCTGCGTGTCCACACAGTCTGATCAGAGGCTTTACTGGGAGACAAATGGACACCTATAATCTGGTATACATCAAAGATTCAGACCAGTCTGCGTGTCCACACAGTCTGATCAGAGGCTTTACTGGGAGACAAATGGACACCTATAATCTGGTATACATCAAAGATTCAGACCAGTCTGCGTGTCCACACAGTCTGATCAGAGGCTTTACTGGGAGACAAATGGACACCTATAATCCGAAGGTTGGAATGCTATATTCCGAGTGAGTTAGTATTTATGCTGATCCGAGTCTTCACTGTGTCCCCAAATCCCACATTTCGAAAACACGCATGTTCAAATATATTGAAAATTTTACCCCCCCCCCCCACCCCGACATATGAATATTTGTAGATAAAAATTCTGATATTTTTCCAATATCAGCTAAAACACATAGTGTGAGTACACGCCTATACAGATACATTGTAAGCTTAACCGCCGAAAATTCGACAATTTTCAGATGAAAAATAAATGTGATATTTTTCTTATTTCGGCTCAAAACACAGATTGTGGCTACTCGTTAGAACCGCCTCGATGAGGCGGTTCTAACGAGTAGCCACAATCTGTATTTTGAGCAGAAATAAGCTCAAAATACAGATTGTGGCTACTCGTTAGAACCGCCTCGATGAGGCGGTTCTAACGAGTAGCCACAATCTGTATTTTAAGCAGAAATAAGAAAAAATAAGGTTTCCCCTGTAAACCCCAGTTTTACTATAAAAGTGAAGTTTAAAGGGGGCAAAAATGATATAGGCGTGTTTTCGGGATGAAAGACATATTTTCGCTTGTCTTAGCCTATAGTCTTTCTCGCATTTACAATCCCGTGTGGTCTTTGTTATAACTTTTAATATAGTTTGCAGGTGTGAACTGAAAATATTTTTGTTTTGCGCAAGATGTGTTATTCGGTTACATTGTGCAAGTGGTTATACATGTATAGATTAACTCGGCTGTTTGCAGACTTCCGTGCACTCAATTTTGATTCTGTGTCATAACGTTAGTACCGTTCAATGACTGATATTTTTAACTCCAGAGATAGACTTGCCCAAGTCTGTTAGTTAGGTGTCCATTGTAGAAATAATTGTTTACAAAAGATAAAAAATAAATACATTGTAAATGAATACACTCTTTTATGAAAATTGTGAAATTAACATTCATAGATGAAGACTAAAGAGACGTTTACATATTTTTTGTTTAAAGGGACTTTCATTTAAAAATAAAAAATGTAAATGTAGGGACTTGGGCAAGTCTACTCCAGAGACTAAAAAGAGATTGGTGATTCTTACACAGTAAAAATACTGACACCACAAACGCCAGAAACAAAAGTCCTTTTTCAGTTATACATGTACTGTCCGTCGAGGAATAGTTGACAGTGACGTCACGACTTGTTTTTGTTCTCAACAATGCAAAGCTTATGGGGCTAACGGTAAAATAGCTCAAATAGTCAGCTACGCCACTGCCAGCTATTTGTTGGCGAACTATACAGTCTGTCGAGGAATAGTTGACAGTGACGTCACGACTTGTTTTTGTTCTGAACAATGCAAAGCTTATGGGGCTAACGGTAAAATAGCTCAAATAGTCAGCTACGTCACTGCCAGCTATTTGTTGGCGAACTATACGTATACATTACAAAACCGATTATTTTTCAGTTCCATTACGCAAACACGCCTATACAAATACATTACCACCTTTATCTCCGAAAAAAAAAGAAATTTTAAGATGAAAAATTGTGATATTTTTCTTATTTCTGCTCAAAATATAGATTGTGGGCACTCGTTAGAACCGCCTCATCGAGGCGGTTCTAACGAGTACACACAATCTATATTTTGGAGATTGTGGGCACTCGTTAGAACCGCCTCATCGAGGCGGTTCTAACGAGTACACACAATCTATATTTTGGAGCAGAAATCAGAAAAATAAGGTATACCCCCGGAAACCCCAATTTTGCTATATAACAGTGGGGTTCAAGGGGTTCAAAATTATATAGGCGTGTTTTTGTGATGTGTTTCAAAAACGCCATAGTCAAAACTACAGTAAGCTAAAAGGCATGAGCTATAACTCATAGTGAACAGACTTAATGAAATCAACTATTTTTATGCAAATTTAACATCACGTTAACAAGTTATCTTCTTTAGCCCACTTAAAATAAAGACAAAGATGCACAGGGGGTTTACAAAAGTAGCTATATTGAATCGTTTGTTTTATTTTTGCTGAAAAAAAATAGATTGCGGGTACTCCAGGAGCATATAATTTCACTCACGTGAGTGAAATTATATGCTCCTGGGGTACTCCTTATAACGACTCATAGAAGCAGTTCTTACGAGTGTCCACACTTTATTGTTTGAAGCAGAATGTCTAAATATAACATCACGAAAACACACCTATATAATTTTGACCCCCTTGAACCCCACTTTTATATAGTAAAACTGGGGTTTCTGGGGGTATACCTTATTTTTTCTTATTTCTACTGTAAAATATAGATTGTGGGTACCCGTTAGAACCGCCTCAATGAGGCGGTTCTAACGACTGCCAACAATCTATATTTTTGAGCAGAAATAAGAAAAATATCACAAATTTTCTTCATAAAAATTTTCATTTTTTTCGGCGATAAAGGTGGCAATGTATTTGTATAGGCGTGTTTTCGTCATGAAGACTATGCTGCCATTTCTTGCAAAATGGCGTAGTGTCACTTTTGATTTTGAACCTTATGGACTTCTTATGGACATAACTTGAGGCGATTCTAATGAGTGCACAAACATACATGCACCTTCTCAAGATTAGATCAGAAAAAAAAAAATCCGTGTATTATCACACACACACATGGATATCTGCAGCTTTGGGACACAATCGCAAGAGACTCCAGAAGTAGTTCAAATTAGCCATAGTAAACGAACTATCCGTGTTCAGGTTATCAAGAGTTTCACGGTATATGAAGCAGGAGTACATTTCGAAATTAAGTATTTGCTTGTTTGTTTGTTTGATTTGAGGGTTAACGTCCCCGTCAACACTGTAAAGGTCATTTTGGAGACGTTGCTGCCAATTTTGTGGGACTTTTACCCGACATTGAGATGAAATGACATCTCAATCCCTGTCGCCCTGTGAAACCAATAGGGTTTATTAGCATGGACGGGCCGACTCAAACCGCTTTGCCTGGGCAGGCTTAGATCCTCTAAGCTGTTTACCAGTGCTCGTGCGTTGGTTGGTTTCAGCTCTGCGTGGAAGCATCATGCAGCCCATCTATTTCTTCAAGCCCCTCGAAATTAAGTAATGTTATAGGTTGAGTTACTTTTGACAATGGCCGAACAGTGATCATAGACCCGATAAGACGTTGCGTTCTGTGGCGTCTGATTATGACCTACACAGTTTTCCAGTATATACAGTGGGGTTTAGCGGCCTCGGTAGCTCAGTCGATGCGCGTCTGATTAGTTATCAGGAGGACACGGGTTCAATACCTGCCGGGGCCGGCAACATTCTTTCGTGGAGATTGATCATGAAATCTTTTCTACGGTCATTCGCTCCCTTCCGCTGATTTAAGAAGGGCGTTTGTCAGTTTCTGGCGAAAGAATGTGCACTGTACTGGTTAAGCGCTTACGTATAAGCCTCCCCAGGAAAAGTGTAGAGAGGTAAACTGGACTCAAAATGACCTAAATAGTGTTGGCTTGGCCGGTAAACTCCACTGCGAACAAACAGTGGGGGTTTAGAAGGGTGTTCATTTCACGAAGGAAAGAAGGAAAAGAAACACTGGGTTTACTTTTTTTTCTGTAGAATTTTTAAACAGCTGTTAATGTCATTATCTTAAAAATAGATGCAAAGTCATTTCCATGGGATAAATCAATCACTGGCTTGTAAGAATTTAAGCAAAGAAATGAGACAGGGAAAATTTAACAAATGCGCCTGGAAATAATTTCAAAAACATAACAAACATAAATCACTGCCTATAAACTGTTAATATCAAGCATGTATTGCTGTTTGTTAAATATTTTGCATTGTGTTTTACAGGGCCTTGTGGAAGATTGGTTTTACCAAAGGAGCTACCCCCTTAAAATAAAGAAATTACTTACTTACTTACTTACTTACTTACTTACTTACTTACTTACTTACTTGTTTATTATTATTATTATTATTACGAGTATTAGTATTATTATAATTTTTCGTATTTATAAACAAAATTATGACAGAGTATCATGTAAATATGTCTGTGCAATGCATACCCTTGAACCCCATTTTACAGAGAGAGAGAGAGAGAGAGAGAGAGACAGAGAGAGAGAGAGAGAGAGAGAGAGAGAGAGAGAGAGAGAGAGAGAGAGAGAGAGAGAGTATGATTATACAATACAGTAGAACTTCAATGGCTCGAACCCCGATGGCTCGTTTACTATGGATGTGTCGAACCCGTTCTTGGGTCCGCCGCGAATTTCTCCAAATACTATACAGGGATAATGTAGGGAGATTTTCTTCTTTTTTCTTGCAATGTATGTTGTGTGTACCCATTAGAATCGCCTCGATGAGGCGATTCTAATGTATACACACATCATGCATTTATGTTATATACATGTAACACCGGAAATACCTTCCACAATTATTTCCATTATGCCTCCTGGTGTGGCACTAATAGTAACCCTCCGTGGCTCGTACCACCCCTGTCTCGAACAAATTTTCATGGTCCCATCGAAGTTCTACTGTATTTTTTCCATTCGGATGACATATCCATGTAAGATAATAAGCTCTTTCAAGGAAAACAGCCATTTTTCTGATGATATTTTGCAATGCTTTTCGGGTCGATGTTTTACCAGTAATCAAAGAGTTACTACACGTTAAGCTTCTAGCCCGCATTGTCCACGTGAATATCGCTGACCATGCTGAAAATCCAGGTACCGGTTATTTATGGCAGCGCTAGCCTTCCCTATGTGAAGTCAGAGCGCCGTGAAGAAAATAAAATCTGGACTGGGCTCGTGTACTGGGACATCGGAAAACAACGCATATCAGTTGCGTCTGATCTGGGTCTACACTGTGTTTTCATATGTCAAAGTAGAGGAATGTAAAGTTTAAATGAAATGGCTTTTACCTGTTCAGGTCCTTTTCCATATTTACACTCACTACGATTAAACACCCGTGCGACATAGTGCAATTTGTCACATCTCCAAAATGGCTACTTTTCTGATGAAAATCCGTAATATTTTTCTAATTTATACTGCCAACATAGGTTGTGGGTGCACGTTAGAACCGCCTCATTAAGACGGTTCAAACGAGTACCCACAGCCTATGTCTTTGGGCAGAAATAAGAAAAATCATGCTTACACCCTTAAACCCCAGTTTTATCTATATAAAGTGGGGTTTAGGGGGACGTTCATTTCACGGACTTGTTCACGATATGCAAAGACAATCAACCGACCAGACAGATGTTATATGTAGTACTTTGATCTTGTTTCTTCAGCAACCATAGAATAATGGAGCTCGTTAAAAGCGTCTCAATGAGCTCTATTTTCATGTATGTATGAAAGACAACAAAGCACGTTCTTGAGAGAAATGACAATTTATAGCTTTATACAAAATGGAAGTCTGTTTGATTTGAGGTTTAACGTCCCCTCTACAATGAATGTTATTTGTGAAATTTTGCTACTAGTTTTGTGGACTTTTACCGGCAACGAGAAGAAATGGCATCTCAAGCCCTGCCGTCCAGTGAAACCAATATGGCGGTTGACTCGCATCAAATTGCCTGGACAGGTTAAGACTCACTACCACAACTCATGTTCAGTAGGGTTCAGCTCTCCGTGGAAGCACAGTGCAGCCAAAGGTTTTTTCTTTAATCCCCGATGGACAGGTCCAACAAAAATGGGCGTTATTCAAATGCCATCGTGGCTAAGGTGGGTGAACATTTTGATAACACATACACGTACGTGTAAGCTACAATGTCGCCAGTCATACATCCGTTTAACACATACACGTACGTGTAAGCTACAATGTCGCCAGTCATACATCCGTTGAACAAGCATGTTTCAAATGACAATATCTGTATTTCCGTATTACTGTTCCACACTTAGGACTAGAAATAAAGGAGTATCGTACGTATGTTGCATCCCTAAACGTCCGACATCCCTAAGTGTCCGACAAAATTTTAATTTCTCGCAAAATTGTTGGAAACGGTGGGGAATGTTCAATTATGACATTTTAAGGGAAAATTTCGAAAAAAATTTTTTTGGAAATATTCGAAATTTAACTTCATTTTTTTTCTTGTCGGACATTTCGGGGTGCCCCATGCATCCCTAAGTGTCCGCCATCCCTAAATGTCCGACAACATGAAAATTGACTAAGAAAGCATTTTTATTGTTAATAATCAATCAATGATAAATAAAAGACAAATTTAACGTTAAACCTATGTTAAAATGTTCACCTTTGGAAATAAGCATTGCAATATATGGATCCGAATATACCGTCATCCTTAGATGTCCGCCAGCATGACAAGATCTTATTTTCTCGGGAAGATGTCATAAACGGTTGAGAATGATCAATTGTGACATTTTAAGTGAAAACTTCGCTTTTTTTCTCGAAAATATTCGAAATTTAACTTCAGTTTTTTTTCTTGTCGGACACTTAGGGATGACCCATGCATCCCTAAGTGTCCGCCATCCCTAAATGTCCGACAACATGAAAATTGACTAAGAAAGCATTTTTGTTGTTAATAATCAATCAATGATAAATAAAAAGACAAATTCAACGTTAAACCTATGTTAAAAATGTTCACCTTTGGAAATAAGCATTGCAATATATGGATCCGAATATACCGACATCCTTAGATGTCCGCCAGCATGACACAACCTTAGTTTCTCGGGAAAATGTCCGAAACGGTGGAGAATGATCAATTGTGACATTTTAAGTGAAAACTTCGCTTTTTTTTTTCTCGAAAATATTCGAAATTTAACTTCATTTTTTTTCTTGTCGGACACTTAGGGATGACCCATGCATCCCTAAGTGTCCGCCATCCCTAAATGTCCGACAACATGAAAATAGACTAAGAAAGCATTTTTATTGTTAATAATCAATCAATGATAAATAAAAAGACAAATTCAACGTTAAACCTATGTTAAAAATGTTCACCTTTGGAAATAAGCATTGCAATATATGGATCCGAATATGTCCGCAATCTCTAGCACATGACAAGTAACTTGGAAAATAGTTCTTACCGCTAATAATGAATAATGATTTATAAAGAAAAAGGTGAAGTAATTAAACCTATGCTAAAAAAGAATACCTTCGGACATATGCATCTTGATTGATATACACCTAAGTGGCCGTTAACATGAAAAACGGCTGATAAAGTAATTTTATCATTAATAATCAAATATTATTAATTTGAAAAGTCAAATTAAAACGTGAAACCTATAATTTATAACTGGAGTTCCATGTGGCATACATAGAGTATCTAACGAGTGCTCATGTATTACTGAATTTATCAAACGAGTTTAGGAACAAGTAAAACATGCGAGGCTTTGCCGAGCATTTTATGCCTTTCCCCGCAACGAGCCTAATAAATTAAACAATACACGATCACGAATGCAAGATTAAAATTTATTTTCGGTTTTGGATTTTACGGCTCTTTCAAGATTATTTCACTCATATCGAGCCGATCGTTAATCAGAGGTGGGCGAAAAACCGGAGTACCCGGGAAACACCACCTGACCTTCCGTCACTCGTGACCCGAACGAGGCTCGAACCTAGGGCGGTGAGAGACCTAATGACTAAGAGTCAGCTCTCTTATCCACTCGGCCACGGAGGCCCGTCTCAAGAGTCTATATATCATATGACTTATAAAACGTACTTTATTCAAAATCTGTATGCAAAAATGTCAATATTTCCGCAGTAAGTAAACGCGACGTCGTTAAGGACGTTGTACGTGTATCGTTATGGGCGTATCTAACTAATTTGCATATTTAATCATTAGTGGATTACGGAATTTTCTGCTTCTTATCAAAATAAATAAATAAATAAATAAATTAATTTTAAATGAAAAAAAAAAACAACAACGGATAAATCAGCAAAATGGTTGAATGACAGAAAAGGGGATATATTCTGATAAACTTAAATAAAAAAAAACTCCATTTTTCTTTCTTCTTCTTGTAACGAAAACATGCCTATACAATTTTATTGGAACCTTTACCCCCCCCCCCCCCCAACAAAAACTAAAAAAAATGTTGAGTCAGTGATACTTATAATGATATTTTACTTCTTTTATGCTCCAAACACAGATTGTGGTAATTCAATGCCGTTCTAACGAGGACCCACAATCTATGTTTTCTAATATACTAAACTTGATATTTTTCTATTCAAATGTTAATTAAATAAATAATAATAAAACATGTTTCATAACATAATTCATCTAAAATTTTGGAAAGCCTCTGTTTGAAAATTATATGGACAGCAGCTGTTTATTACAATCTATTATATTCCATTCAATTCAAATTTTATTCACTTAAGCATATACAGCTCATCGTGATATACATGCAAATAATTAAGTGAAGAATAGCATGAAAGTGAATTGCTGGATGGGTCAACATAAATAATAAATTGTCACACACAATACAAGTTTTCAGGCTACATACATTGACAGGTATGTTAGAAAATATCAAATCCCGGAAGACATCTAGCGCCTGGCCAACGTCGAAACAGCGTCGATACAAGATGTTGCATCGACGCCAATGCGACGCGGACCAGACGTCGAATGCCCGCAGTTTTCTACTTTATATGACAAGTATGGATGCTAGAGTAGTGGTCATCATAATTTGTTACGTTGGTGGTCTGAAAATGTTTTCGAGAAATAAATGAAGTACTGATCACTTAACTCATCACGAACACACGCCTATACAATTTTAACCCCTTAAAACTTTTTTGAAGAAAATCTGGAAATATTATCCTATTCCCGCTCTAGACCAGACCATGTGCACCCGTTATATACAGACCTGAACAGAGCAATCGTCAAAACCTCGATGAGGCGGGCCCTACGTGTACCCACCCACAATCCATATTCCAACCTGAATACAATATTTCTTTTTAAGTGGGGAGGGGCGGATACAATTACCATGTACTTGTATAGGTGTGTTTCCGTAATGAATAATAATAATAATAATAATAATAATAATAATAATAATAATAATAATAATAATTTATGCACATAGGTAAACGGTAAACTATTTCCATTCATAAAACCGTGTGACGTAGAAAACATGTGAAAAATATCTAGGTCGCATGTAGCGGACTGTAACAAAGCATGCTCTGCACGAGCAAATTTCAGTTTGACATCTGTTTAGGTGTATCATCGACACTCAACAATAAAAATGAATGGATTAATTTAACATAAAGCGGTAAGTGAAATATAAACAGAATAATAGTGAAATATGAATTATTACTTTCAGAGCCCCCCCCCCCCCCCCTCTCTCTCTCTCTCTCTCTCTCTCTCTCTCTCTCTCTCTCTCTCTCTCTCTCTCTCTCTCTCTCTCTCTCTCTCTCTCTCTCTCTCTCTCTCTCTGGACTTTACCAGGCTTTTAATCCCGGAGTCGTCCATTTTCAATTGTAGGGGTACCAGTTTCGTTTTGTTCGACATACGTTGTTCAATAATCTTTATTTGAGTAAACAGTGTAGATCCAGATTAGACGCCGCGTTTTGTGGTGTCTGATCTGGGTCCGCACTGTTTGCCAATTTTCCAGATGCGGCATCTAGGCATTAATACATTTTTAAATATAAGAGTTACTTTATATATGTACAATCTAGTTACATGTATTCTTATGTTACTAACTTTTTCATAACAATTGCATACAGAGTACTGTAATTGGCTAGTGCAACCTGGCCTTATTAAGCAAAGAAGACCACTTGCAACACCAATCATTTAAGCTGTTAGACATGCACACAATCCCGCGACTCTGCCTTGTCGAAACGAAACACAAGGCAGAATACAAGGATAGTGTACAGGTATAGCGCGAACAAAATGACCTGAGACTGACCTTTATGCATGAACAAACTATTCAATGCTTCGGCTTAATACGTCGGGAAGCGAAAACTTCCCGCGGCCCCCGGCAGCCCGCGAATTGCGATCAATTTACTGCCCTCTGTGTACCAAACGAGCACGCGCACTACAAAAACAAAAGAAGGCCTGGCCGAACAACGAAGACTGAGATCAGCCTGCGCATTCGCGCAGTCCGATCAGAGTCCTCGCTGACCGTATGAACACACCAAAGGCCACAATCCACGCAGAGAGACATCGGCGAAAGACCGGGCGCCGAGTTCGACCTGAGTCCAATCCGACAGCACCGGTCTAATTGAAGGATCCGTCACGCGCTGGCTCATATGATAAAAACAACCTCAACACTATCACCCCCGTCCCCAGCCCCACGCCCCCGCCCCCGGTCTGCAATTCACCAAGATTGAATAATGGATACGAGACTTAGGTGGGGTATGTATTTGATTTGAGGTTTAACCTTTAGCCTGCTGTTGGCGACAAGCCCTTTCTTTGCAAACAGTATAGATCCAGATCAGATGGCTTCTGAAGAAGTCATCTGATCAGGGTCTACACTGTTTGACATTCAGTTTATGAATATGTAGAAATAAATTGCATCAAGTAATCTGATTGGTTCAAAGTCAGAAATGGGTGTGGCTTAATTAAATATTCAGCAGGTTGAAGGTTAACGTCCTCGTCAACACGGTATTGGTCATTTTTGGAAACGTTACTTGCGATTTTGTAGGGCTACCCACCGAAGATGAAATGAAATGACTTCTCAAGCCCTGTAGTCCAATTATACCAATAGGGTAAATCAGCATATAGACGGTACGACTCGAGCCGCTTTGCCTTTGCAGGCGGAAACCCTCCAAGCGGTTTAGTTTGACGCTTATGACCCACATATAGGGTTGCCGCGTCGTTAAACACAAACTCATCAGGTTTACCTGTACTAGTGCGCGGTCAGTTTCAGCATGAAAGGCATATACAGTTCAGCGTGCATACAAATAGATGAAGAACAGCATGAAAGGCATATACAGTTCAGCGTGCATACAAATAGGTGAAGAATAGCATGCAAGTGAACATTGTCTTTCACAATATAAGTTTTCATGCTACCTACAAATAACATACACCCTTAATTTTGTGCGATCTACATGTAGGATCACAGACCAGTTTGGTTGTAAAATTTTAACTTTACTCCAACGTTGATATAACACTGCAAAAGTTGGTGTCTGCAAAACAAGAGTGTTTGTCCGATTGTCTTTGAGTGCAGGATGGGAAATGGGTCGGACTATTTTATATAATCATTAAAATCTTCCATCTTATGCAAACAGTATACACCCTGATAAGACAACGCGTTCTTCGGCGTCTGATCTGGGTCTACACTGCCTGCCAAGCCCAACAGTTGTTTACTTATGACTCTCTTCGGACATCAGGGTAGTGACAATAACATGGCTCTGTTTTGGTCGATTGTCCATTAGTACGAAAAGCGTTATTGCTTTTAAAAGTCAACGTGAATATCACAGAGTAACTCTTTTTATAGAAAATAGCCGGTGATGTCAGAGTGTTTCGTAAGACTTAAAAGGGTTATCATGGAATGACAGGATGAGCAAACAGTGTAGACCCAGATCAGACGATGCTGAACGTGGCGTCTTATCAAGATATACACTATTTGTTTGAAACAGAAATGTTATAGTCACACCAGACCTGAACAAACGGTAAAGCGCATTGACGCCATCGGCGAGACTTTATTTTTTTTTTGCTGTTTATTCGGGTCCAGGTGACACATTTCAGTCTGAATTTCATGTATATTAAGGTATATCATTCAGTCGATGGGGGGTAAGATGATGTCTATTAGCAAATAAGCTACTGATATTACACACAACAAACCAATACGAGGATCTTACATAGGAATTGCGAGATGTCTCTCATCCATGACAACGTATAATTTAAACTTTGTCAGTTGTGTCTCTTGAACGTGGAAGATGCAGTAAACCCTAAAAAAGGGTCTGTTCTGAGTCTTCGCTGGTCGCTCAAACCTTCTTGTAGACTTTTTCATGCGCGGGCTCATATAATAGAATGGTAACGTTATTTCGTCTATTACATATGAGCCAGCGCATGACGAAACCTAATAGGAAGTCTTAAACGACCAGCGAAGATTCAGATCAGCATGCGCATCCCATTGTCACCCCCTATTGTAATAGAGGATGATTGCACAGGTTGATTTGGTCGCACCGGTCTAATTGTAGAGTTTGTCATGCGCCGGCTCTTATATCGTATGTGTTATGATTGTTAACGATTATAAAGATTTTTTCTTTGGTTTTGGGTTTTTCGGCCCATTCAAGATTATTTCACTCATATCGAGCCGATCGTTAATCAGAGATTGTGAAAACCGGAGTACCTGGAGAAAAACCACATGGTTTTCCGTTGCAGAACTTGGCATCTCACAAATGTTTCTCATTTTTTTTTTAATGTTGTCAGACATTTTGGGTTGGCAGACATTTTGGGTGACCATATTAATTGGGACCCGCTATTAAGATGCTTATTTTCCATGACATAAAACACGCCTAAAATTTTTACCCTTAAACCCCACATTTAAAAAAGTGGGGTTCGCTGGGTTATACATTATTTTCTTAACTCCTGCTCTACGACATAGATCGTTGGTACTAGTTAGTACAGTCTCGGCGAGGCGTTTCGAACAAGTGCCCGCGGCATCTGTTTAGAGCAGAAATAAAAACAAATCCTTTTTTTTTTCAACAGAAATTTTTCATTTTTTTTTTTTTTTTTTTGTTTCAGGTAAATTTTTTAATATGTTTAAGTAGGCGTTTGTGTAATTTAAGGTAAAGTTTTTAGCACAGGTATAACATATTTTTGTCTTTATCCCTCGACCGAAAAGGTTCGGGGGATAAAGCGATCAGCCTGGCGTCCGTCCGTATACGCAATCTTGTGATGGCCATAACTTAAATACCCTTTGAGATATATTGGTGATACTTGGCATACTTGTACACAAGGTTGAGACGGTGTGTCATGCGTAAGAATGGTTTTTGAGTTATCTTCCCTTTCAATAAAATAGAATGACTATCTTGTGATCTCCATAACTACTATACCCTGCAAGGTATATTTATGATAGTTGGCATAATTGTAGACAAGGTTGAGATGGTGTGTCATGCGCAAGAACCACAACTCTTGGTACCATGGTTTTAGAGTTATATCCCCTTCCAATAAAATACTATGACTATCTCGTGATCACCATAACTCCAAAACCCTTCAAGATCTATTGACAATACTTGGCATAATTGTTCACATGGTTGAGAATATGTGTAATGCGCTTTCTATTTGTGAAAATATTTTCTGAAGACAATATTGCCTTTTGGTCGGGGGATTTGCCAACCACTCTGATGTCTATTTTTTTTATAATCATAATTGATAATTAGCGAAAAAAAAAGAAGAAAAAAAAAAAAAAAAAAAAAAAAAAGATCTTAGTTACTTGTCATGCTGGCGGACTTCTAGAGATTGCGGACATACTCGAATCCATATATTCTAATGCTTATTTCGGAAGGTGAAACTTTTTAACATGGATTTAACGTCTTTTTATTTAATATTATTTGAAAATTAATAAACAAAAAAACATGCGTTCTCGTCCAATTTTTACGTTGTTGGACATTTAGGGATGGCGGACACTTAGGGATGACCATATTGGGATCCCTTATCAAGATGCTTATTTCCGAAGGTATTCTTTTTAGCATAGGTTTTTCTTTATAAATCATTATTCATTATTAGCGGTAAGAACTATTTTCCAAGTTACTTGTCATGCTGGTGGACATCTAGAGATTGCGGACATATTCGGATCCATATATTGCAATGCTTATTTCCAAAGGTGAACATTTTTAACATAGGTTTAACGTTGAATTTGTCTTTTTATTTATCATTGATTGATTATTAACAATAAAAATGCTTTCTTAGTCAATTTTCATGTTGTCGGACATTTAGGGATGGCGGACACTTAGGGATGCATGGGTCATCCCTAAGTGTCCGGCAGAAAAAAATGAAGTTAAATTGCGAATATTTTCGAGAAAAAAGCGAAGTTTTCACTTAAAATGTCACAATTGATCATTCCCCACCGTTTCGGACATCTTCCCGAGAAACTAAGATTTTGTCATGCTGGCGGACATCTAAGGATGCCGGTATATTCGGATCCATATATTGCAATGCTTATTTCCAAAGGTGAACATTTTTAACATAGGTTTAACGTTAAATTTGTCTTTTTATTTATCATTGATTGATTATTAACAATAAAAATGCTTTCTTAGTCAATTTTCATGTTGTCGGACATTTAGGGATGGCGGACACTTAGGGATGCATGGGGAACCCCGAAATGTCCGACAAGAAAAAATTGAAGTTAAATTTCGAATATTTCCACAATTTTTTTTTTCGAAATTTTCACTTAAAATGTCATAATTGAACATTCCCCACCGTTTCCAACAATTTTGCGAGAAATTAAAATTTTGTCGGACACTTAGGGATGTCGGACGTTTAGGGATGCAACATACGTAAACTGTTAAGCAGCACGCCGGCCATAATAGAAAGCCGTAGAAATCAGGGGAAAACACTGACTGAATATTTCGATCAAGAACTTCCACTGATTTATATCGCCTAGTCCGCAGCAGTAACGCTTTTGATTGTTTGTATTCGAACTTGAAAAAGGATAACCGTGGACGCCATTTCCGGTCCAACGAAGAAGTCGTGGCGGCACTGAGTTGAGGAGTGAGTCGGAGACGAGGACCCTGACTTCTTCATTTCTGGGCTGATGGCACTGTAACAGCATTGGTCCAAGTGTATCATTCTGGAGGGCAATTACATCGAAAAAGATGAGATCGATCTCACCCAGAAATAAGTAAGGCTGTCTTTTTATTGACTCGCCCTCGTAATATCTTTATTTGAAATTCATGAGCAGACTCTGAGCAGCCACACATGTTTTGATTTCATTACGAAAACATGCCTAAACAAATACATTGTAAATGTTACCGCCGAAAAAAAAAGAAGAAAATTTTAACATGAACATTTGTGACGTTTTTCTTATTTCTGCTCAAAATATAGATATTGTAGAGCAGAAATAAGAAAAATAAGGTTTACCCCTGTAAACCCCAGTTTTTTTATAGTAAAGTGGGGTTCAAGAGGGTCAGAATTATATAGGCATGTTTTCGTGATATGTTGTTAAACGTCCCCGTCAACACTATTACTAGATAACCATTAGGTCATTATGGAGACGCTGCTTCCACTTTTTTGGGACTTTTACCCGATATTGAGATGAAAAGGCATCTCAAACCCTGGCGACCAACGAAACCAATAGGTATTATATTCATGGACGGTCCGACTCGCACCACTTTGCCATGGCAGGCTTAGCTCTTCTAAGCGGGTTTCCAGTACTCATGTGTGGTCGCTTTCACCTCTGTGTAGATGCATCATCCAGCCCAATCTCGATATTCAAACCCCGATTGTTGGGAGGCCCAACCTTATAAAAGAAGCTGGAACTCTAGCAATTTATCATATGACGTCGCGTCTGAGAGTGTAATAACGCCATGTAATATTTTCGCTGGTCCACTAGTGGATTTAATATGCAAATTAGCTAGATACGTCCCGTAACGTTACATGTACGACGTCCTTAACGACGTCGCGTTTACTAACGGCGGAAAAGTGACATTTTTGTAAACAATCGTGAATAAAATGCGTTTTAAATGTCATCTGATAAATAGAATCTTGCATTCGTGCTCATGTATTATTGAATTTATTAAACTCATTGAGGAAAAGGGATGAAATGCTCGGCAAAGCCTCGCATTTTATCCCTTTTCCTCAACTCGTTTAAAAAATTCAATAATACATGAACACTCATGTAAGATCCTCTATATTTGAAACAAAAACACCCACCCAAGGGGGCCACCGCAGTCTAAATGTTGGTTAACTGTTGTTCCAGTATTGCAGTTTTTTCATGCTGTCGAGTCCTCTACGTTGTTTCATCTCTGTGTTCGTTTGACTTTTATGTTCTCGGAGATATTGCACTGATGAGTGAATATTCTTTCATGCGGAATGAACAAATTATGTCGAAACCACGACAGAACCAAAGTCGAGTATTGTAGCCACGTACCATCGATTTATCCGCCCCTACTTCCACCCCACCCCCGTCCGCCCCTCCCCCACCCGTTCCACCAACAGAAAACATTTAACCTACATGTACTTTTCCAAAGCGATTCCTCTGTTGTGGTTTATTATTATTATAGATCTTCTTTGCATGTATCTTTTTTATTTTGGATAGCCGGTTGGCCATATTGTGGGAAAGTAACCGTCCTTTTGGCTTTCTGCTTGTGAAGTTTTTATATTTGTGTTGTTTAATGTTTTTGTTTTATTTAACTTTGGTGTCTGAGATAGGAGGTCTGGGCTAATAGTATACAGTCCTGATCCTTGCCTTCGCTTCTATTTCGTAAACCTATCAAGATGAGTTGAGGAGCTCTGATAGAGAGTCAGCCAAAGAACTATGTATTTAATTTTAATCTCCTGAGCAGATACAGAAAGCAAATTTCTTTCTACTTTTGTTTCTTATTCTCTTCTTTCGTTGCCATAGCAAGAAGAGTTCTGCATTGATTCAAAAGGTTTGAAGGGGTCTATAAGAGGTCATTTACTATTTCTCTAAAAAATCAGGATTATTACGAAAACGCGCCAATATAATGTTGACCCACTTGAATCCAACTTTTGTATCGTAAAACTGGGATTTATAGGGGTAAACAATATTTTTTTTTATTTCAGCTTTAAAATTTAGAATGTGGGTTCTTGTTAGAACCGCCTCGGTGAGGCGGTTCTAACGTGAACCCACAATCTATATTTTGAGCAGAAATAAGAAAAAATATCACAAATTTTCATCTGAAAAGTTTCGGTTATTCGGCGGTAAAATTTACAATGTTTTTGTATAGGCACGTTTTCGTCATTTATCGATTACACAGCACAGAAAGTGTTTGAAACGACGACGCCGGGCACAATGCTGTTTCTGGGGCTTTGCAAGTCTCCGCAATTCATCGGGTAAAGCTACAACATCAGTGGTGATACTGGTAGAACATCGCAATCTTCAATATCACCAGACACGTTTTATCTATTCAAAGATATTTAATTACTCAGTTGATTGGACGGTAAACATTGTAGCTGAATGTGCTGTTTGAACAGGCATTTGAGCCCCGCCAAGCGAATTTGTGTCTTCGAGCATTCCGCCATGACAAATTTTAACTGCGCATGCCCAGCCATTCAGAGGGGCCAGGGATATGGCTTTCTGTCTGAAGGTTCCTCTTAATTTACTGCTTGTATGAGCGAGCAGCGAAGGTTCTGGCGAGACTGCGCGGATGCGCAGGCTCGCCTGAACCTTCGCTGCTCGCATAGGCGATAAGTACCAAAATCGCTTGACGGGGCCCTTTTTAATTGCATTTTACAATCATTGGGTATTGAACTTCTTGCACTAATTGCATTTTCTCCTTGGTCTATCTCGTTTGTCCTTTACAACATTATTTCAGTTCTAACGGAAAGCAAAAACACCATTTAAGCACGATCTGTTACCATCGAAATCCCATTAGGTACGTCAGAAATAGCAATCAAATGCCCCATGACACAGTTCGAGAAAATCATCAATATGTCATGTTAACAGTGGGTAATAAAGAGGGACACTAACAATCACTATGCTGAATATTTCATGATTTTTGTTTGTTTGTTTGGTTTGAGGTTTAACGTCCCCGTAAACACAGTAAAGGTCATATTGGAGACGTTGTTTCCAATTTCGTGGGACTTTTACCCGACATTGAGACAAAATGACATTTCAAGCCCTGTCGCCCAATGGAACCAAAAGGGTTTATAGGCTTGGACTTGCAACGCTTGCTTGGGCAGGCTTAGATCCTCTAAGCGGTTCACCAGTACTCGTGTGCGGCCTGTTTCAGCTATGTTTGGAAGCATCATGCAGCCCATCTATTTCTGCAAGCCCCGATTGAAGGGGGCGCGAATATATTTCAAGATGAAAAGATTTTCAACCATTTTCGTTTTTGTGTGAATTCATTTTTACCATGTTTTCAAAATTATAATGAAAAATAGTACTGATCCTGATCTGGATCTACGCTGTTTACAAATAAGGATACATGCATATCCTGTTTCAGTAATCTCAGGCTTAAGATCAGCCTGGAAATATGTTGGTACAATCTGATAACAGCTTTTCTCTCTCGGCAGAAAGACACTTATATAATTTGGACCCCCTTGATCCCAATTTTATATAGTGAAACTGGGGTTTAACATGCACTTATTGCTACTCTAAAATATAGATTGTTGGTACTCGTTAGAACCGGCTCACGTATACCCGCAATCTATATTTTGAGCAGAAATAAGAAAAGTATCTTAAAATTTCGATTTTTAAGCCTAGGTCACATAGCCCGACCGATGTCCGGCATCGGTGGAGCTCGGTAGATTTTTGGGGTGTCGCCGAGTTCCCCTCATCGGAGGCATAGCTCGGTAACGTGAACGGGCTCCGTCCGGAAATCTACACGCGACCGACCAAACACCGGTCGATGACCGTACGGGGTCTGTCTTAACAGGGGAGACTTTTTCGGCATATGTGGTAGCAACTACCGGCCGTGGGTCGATCGGACATCGGGGGGGGGGGGTATACAGCCGGTACCCGAGCAGGTTACATGACACCGTGCGATCACCGGACGGGTTGTAAACGGTCTTTGAAAACTGCCCGACCATTGTAACTCGGACCTGGCTGGGGGCTGGGGCGATGGTCAGCTTTTACATCACTGTGTTTATGTCCAACCTGCCTGACATGGTCATTTCCTCGCTATGGCTGCACCGAGAAGACTTCGATTGGCGTTGTTAGAACACGAGCTAGGTCAGGTCTCCTCATTCGCATCATTTTTCCTGGCAACTTTTGGCATCTTTAAAGTCTGTCAAGAGAGGGAGTACACATTGAAATCCTGATGTTGCTCGTGTGAGATGTTGCTTGTGTAAACACAACTGACTGAATGTTGTACACGGACTGGAGCGAGCGGTTTATATGCAAGCAGCGATATCCGGCCGAGTCCTGGCCGATTTCCGGCCGAACTTCGGCCACTGTCCCTTATAACGCTCAAACACCGGTACTATATTTTCCAAGGCTCGGTCCCACAGCGGTCGGACCTCGTCCGAAACTCGGTCGGTGTCCGTTCACAAAAGCTTGTCTTCTGGTGGCCTCAGATGCACGGGACACCGGCCGATACTCAGCCGTACACCAGGATGGGGCTGCGATGAAGAAGCTCGGTGAGAGCCCGTCGAATTTTAACTCCGAAGTTAAATTTCGCCGGGCTGCCACCGATGCGGTTTTAAGCCCCAAACGCCAGCCGGTGACCACGGGATTCCGGCCGGTGTTTGGCGAAAGTCGCATCGCTCGCTCATCGAAACCCCCTTCGGCCGGGCTATGTGACCGAGGCATTAGCCGGTGAAATTTACAATGCATTTGTATAGGCATGTTTTCGTAATGTGGATCTAGTATAGCTGCATATTTAGAGCTTTTAGTAAATGCTTTGATAAGGTTCGCAGTATTAAAATAAATAAAGGAAAACTCGAAGGAAGGTCACGACTGATCTATGTCAACAATCGCATGAACTAGCAGATAAGGAGGGAATAAAAACCATTAGGATACCATACAGAATGAAACCTGTATAACTTGAGCACAGATGACTCATCCACCATTGCGTAGTCACATATATGTTCTAGCTTTGGAATCAAGGAGTTCACCACAGAACTGAAAAGTTTGGAGTTTACATGTTTTCTTTACCAGACTATAACTAGTATCGGCTAATTAGGTCTTATCAGTAACACTGAATTATTTAAAAAAAATTCACATCCCAAAAGATAAAAACATATAAATTTTACTAAGGTGAAGGGCTGTGAGGTATTTTACGGCCGCCACACATTACCTTGGTATCAGCTGTTCATTTGTTATCATGCTATGAAAAGTATAATGGAAAACAGAATAGTTCCAGTAGCTGATGACGTCGTCGCTATAGAGAGCTTCTATATGCACGCATTAATGCGTAATTGCTGCCCAACGACGTTCGCGAATGCATCCATACTTTTGGCAAGGGTGATTTTTAATACGTTTACACACAACTCTTCACAGTATGTGTATTGATCCTCTACGAGATACTAGAAGAGAACTGGAGGCTTCCAAATCTGGCAAAAATGTGGAATAAATGGCCTCTGAAATTGTCAGTCTGACCTACCGTGCTGTCTGTATCAAACAAAAGCGGCTACAATGAAGACATGTCGACAATAGGTACAAAGAAGTAAAATGTACACGAGGGAAGACAGAGAGAAGAATAGGCAAATTAGGTAGAGAAAAAAAATCATGCGCATGGTTTAGCATAGCGTGACAACTGCGCCATGTCCTATGACGTCATCAAAAAGATTGTTTTCACATTCCGAACAGTATATTCTGTCTCCTATTGAAAATGGGCAAGACCAGGCTGTTTGACCCAACAGATCAGGTTATAGGGCGAAACGTAATTCCTTACCCCTATTTAAATGCCTGGCAGTCCTAAGGATATATAACCTAAGAAACAATTGTCAGGGTTAATTTAGTGAGACTTTAGCAAATTTTATCTTGCAAATATATGCTGTGCGTACTCATTAAAATCGCCTTGGTTAGGTGATTCTAATGAGTTCAAACAACACACGTTTTAGTTATAGAATATCAAAAAGTACCCCTAAGTGCTGTTACGAGCCAAGCGTAGTAGAAGGAATGTTGAAGCAAATCAGCAAACAGTTCTTACTAAAATTTAACCGAAAATAATTTATTTACATGTTTTAACTAATTGTTAGTACTAAACATTATTAAGAACATATACTTGCCTCTATTTTCACTTATCCTTAAAATTATTATGTCTGCTCCCACAATATGAGCACTAAGTCTAAACTCGATAATAATCCTGAAGTAATCCACCACAGAATTTAGAAAGAATTTTTCCTAAAACCCCCAAAACTTAACTAAATGAAAATCTTTCTCCTTATATAGATTCAGAGACATAACGGTCACACACCCGTGTTACATAGTGTATTTTTCACATCTCCAAAATGGCTACTTTTCTGATGAAAATCTGTGATATTTTGCTTATAAATTCTGCAAACATAGGTTGTGGGTACTCGTTAGAACCGCCTCAATGAGGCGGTTCTAACGAGTACCCATAACCTATGTCTTGGAGCAAAAATAAGGAAAATAGTGTATATCCCCTTAAACCCCAGTTTTCTCTATATAAAGTGGGGTATAGGGGGGGTCTTCATTTCACGGACTTGTTCACGTGATGAAGACTCTAGAACGCTGTATAAATAGATTTGCTTGTATGCTAAAATTAATGTGATCTTGAAGTTTCTGTAATCCCTTTCTGTTAGCAAAAGATCTTCACCAAGTGTTATTATTCTCTGACTCCTATTCAAGATATTTCCTCTTACATAAAAGTTAGTAAACAAAATCAAATTGGTATAATGTGGGAATCAGAAACAAATCTTAAACATAAACAAAAGGACAGTTACTGTCCGTCGAGGAATAGTTGACAGTGACGTCACGACTTGTTTTTGTTCTGAACCATGCAAAGCTTATGGGGCTAACGGTAAAATAGCTCAAATAGTCAGCTACGTCACTGCCAGCTATTTGTTGGCGAACTATACTTTCTCACAAAATGGCCAATAGGCTATCCAAAATAAAATAATATAAGCGACACAAACACCCAAAGACAGACCATTACCAAAATAAACCGCGACAGAAGAACCGCATTGGAACGGTCAGCGGAAACGAATTCCACTGGGGGGTTTGAATCGATTTACATGGCCACAATCTTTGCCCTTACCCTGGTGTTCTTACCCAAATCGAATAGACTCGCGTGTTTGATAAATGCAATGGTTGAATACGACTTCACATGCGCACGGTTGACCGGCCGCGATAGCTCAATTGGTAGAGTGTCCGTTCTGGGGAACGGGAGGTCACGGGTTCGATCCCAAAGGTGTCGACATATCAAAGTCGTTAAGAATGGTACTAGCTGCTCCTCGCTTGGCACTCAGATTTACGGGGTAGAGCTAGGACTGGTCGACCCAGTGTCAGGATAATGTGACTGGGTGTGGTATCATGTAATGTGTCTGGGACTTGATACTTCAGTGAGGCAGTACGATAAAAGTGAGCATTGAGCTCCCTGTCGCAACCAGACACCGTCGTGTTATGGCTGAAAAATTGTTGAAAGCGACGTTAAACCCGAATTCACACACACATACACACATGCGCACGGTTGACGTCACAGCACGTTACGTGACGTCACTAAACATCACTGTAGTGTCATCACAATATGGCTGACTTCGGCAACCGAAGTGACCTCATTATTTAAAAACCACGGTCAGAAATGGAAGATATGCAAGAAAAGAATCCTATATAGATGTGAGGGGTGGATAGAAAAATCCGGTCCTCATGATGCCGAACAGTGACCGTCGGGACGGTTTTTTTTCCATCCACCCCTCACACCCATATAAGATTCTTATAATATTGCGCACTAGGCCCCGTCCATCGGGCCTTGAAGAAATAGATGGGCTGCATGATGCTTCCACGCAGAGCTGAAACCGACCCGCACACGAGTACTGGTAAACCGTTTAGAGGATCTAAGCCTGTCCAGGCAAAGCGGTGGGAGTCGGATCTCCATGCTTATAAACCCTATTGGATTCATTGGGCGACAGGGCTTGAGAAGTCATTTTATCTCAATGTCGGGTAAAAGTCCCGAAAAAATTGGAAGTAATGTCTCCACAATGACCTATATAGTGTTGATAGGGACGTTAAACCTCAAATCAAACAAAAAACAAAACCGAAAAGTACATTTTTTCACCTATTGAAAATGGACAAGACAAGGCTGTTTGGCAAAACAATCAAGTTTTAGGGCGAAATGTTCATCCCTACCCCCGTTTTAGTCATGATTTCAAAACTGCCTGCAGTCCTAAGGATATACAACCTAAGGAACAAAGGTTAATTTAGTTGACATTACTAGGGCATATATTGCGCACAGGAAAGCTAATGTAACATAATCAAATCTTGCATACAAAACAGCTGTTCAAGAAAAAAAAAAGGTGCGAACATGTTCAGTTCAACAGATATTGATTTTGACACGAGGAAGCAAAGCAGATGCCAGTAAGTCTTTAACCCTTTCAATTACTCGTCAATTTTATGGTAAGAAGTAAATCTAAATTGACAGGATGAAGCTTTGGCGTTTGTGCAAAACACTTAAATTAGCAGGCACTCCGCTTGAAATGAATGAAATTAATAACCTACACAATAGTATTGAAATGAGTCAGGAACCTGATTAGAGCATTTGTACAATTTCAAACATCCGAGTTAAAAGTGGTCACATCGGGCTAACAAGTCCGTGTAAGGAACACTCCTGTAAGCATCACTTTATATTGAGAAAGGCGCCCCGTGGAGGCGGTTCTAACGAATTTCCACAACTGTTTTCATTTTAAAAACACGCCAATACAAATACATTGTAAATTTTACCTCAAAAAAAAGAAAGTTTTAAGAAGAAAAAAAAATGTGATTTTTTTTCTGATTTCTGCTCAGAATATAGATTGGTGGTACTCGGTGGGTCCTCGTTAGAAACGCCCCTTCGGGGCGGTTCTAACGAGTAAGAGGCAGTTCTAACGAGTACCCACAATCTATATTTTAGAGCAGAAATAAGAAAAATAAGTTTACCCTGTAAACCCTAGTTTTACTACATTAAAGCGAGGTTCAAAGGGGTCAAAATTATATAGGCGTGTTTTCGTAATGTTACTGAAAACACGGAAAATAATATCTAACACCTTGTAAACACATCTTTTCCCTCAGTATAGTTGGGATTGCAATGGTATGCATTTCACCGGCTTGTACATGCATTCTTTCATATCTCCTAAATGGCTACTTTTCCTATTACACTTGTGACATGTGTCTCATTTATTCTCAAGATATAGGATGCGGGTGCCCGTCAGAACCACCTCATCGAGGCGGTTCTAACGAGTACCGACAACCTGTGTCTTCGAGCAGAAATAGTAAAATAATGAATAGCCCTGTAAACCCCACTTTCCTCCATTTAAAGTAAGATTTAGGATTTCGCTCTCTCCCATCCTTCACTTTCTCCTCATCTACTGTCTCTCGTTTTTCCGGAAGACGACACAAAATGTCACACAAGGGTTGACGCGTCGTAGAACCCCTTAACAACCAATCAATCAATCAATACAAGCGAAAAAATCTTGAAAGGAATGTTTGTTTGTTTTGTTTGATTTAAGGTCTAACGTCCCCGTCAAATCTATATAGGTCATTTTGAAGACGTTGCTTACAATTTTGTTGGACTTTTACTCGACAGTGGGATAAAATAACACCTCAAGCCCTATCGCCCATTGAAACCAAAAGGGTTTATATGCATGGACGGTCCGACTCACACCACTTTTCCTGGACAGGCTTAGCCCCTCTAAGACATTTACCAGTACTCAGCAGTTTCAGCTCATGCAGCCCAGTCTATTTCTTCAAGCCCCGATGGGCGGGGCGGAAGAAAGGACTGTAAAACAAAACAAATATTAATAATAATATGTAATAGAAAATATCCAAACAAGCCTCTGCTCTCTACGGACAATAGTTCTTGGACAATCATTACGATAAAACACCCGGTTGACACGGTGCATTTTTTTCACATCTCCAAAATGGCTACTTTTCTGATAAAATATGTGATATTTTTCTTATAAATACTGCAAACATAGGTTGTGGATGCTCGTTAGAACCGCCTCGTGGAGGCGGTTCTCACGAGTACCCACAACCTATGTATTGGAGCAGATTTATACCCCCCTTAAACCCTAGTTTTATCTCTATATAAAGTGGGGTGTAGGGGGTGTTCATTTCACGGACTTGTGGACGTGATGGTACAATTGTAACTAAGCGCCACCCTTAAATGCTACTGTGTTAAATGTTGGTGACAGTTCGTATGACTAAATTGCTATTATTTTCCTTTATGAGACCGGTTAAATGTTTTTGTGCACGAACTAAAGTTATATCCGGAAAATGCTAGCGTGATAGTTTGTTGCTTGTCGGTTATTATCCAAAGTAAATTACTCATCTGTAATGAAGGACCCTGGTCCAGTGTATGAAAAATTGTCAATGAGATAGACAATGTCTGCACAGGAAATTACTTGAAAAGGGATGACCCGTGCAATAACTGTTTATTCATTAATTTCATGGCCACTTTGTTGCTGCAACCACGCAGGAGAGTCTAAAGCCAGGTCTGCTTTTGTTATTCTAAGTTCACGAAAAGTATAATACAAAATGTACATGTGACATGTGCGACGTGCAAAAACTCTGATCAGCCTCGTCTGTTCAGTTTTGATCGACACTTATATATAAGTAAGTCAGGGATAAATAAAAAACAGATGAGTTCCAAAATCGGCGATACTGGCCTATTTTTATAGAGTTATGACCCCTTCTTTACAGAAAGTACCTACTTTAGACCTTGTCATTATCATAAGTCATCAAGTTTTAAAGTTCAAACAAATTTTGTTGCTACGGCAGTGGATTAATTTTAGCTCACATAAACAAGTGAGTGTGATGATCACCAGGCCCTGATGTTATAAAACTTTTTTCATGCTCAACTCACTTGAGCATTAAAGTTGTCCTGCTCTCAAATAACATTATCTGCTGTCTGAGAAAGAAAAAATCACTTAACTTCTTGGTATTTTAATTTTTAAGGAACTCCACAAGTTTCATGCTCAGCTGCGTTGAGCATGAAAAAAGTTTTATAACATCAGGGCCCGTTGTCCACCATACGTACATCGTCAGCAGTTCGTCGTCCGGCATACATCATTAAAATTTACCTTGTTCACACTCTAGAGGCCACAGTTTTGCTTCAATCTTCATGAAACTTTAATAGTGTGTGTGACATGGTTATATCTCAGTCAGGTTCGAACATGAATCATGTTGGGTCTAAAACTAGGTCACTAGGTCAAATTACTTTGAAACAGTGTCTACCCTCTAGAGGACACAGTTTTGCTGCAATCTTCATGAAACTATACCAGTATATTTGTCTTGATCAACTGTTGCTCAGTGTCAAATATGGTTCATGTCGAATCAAAAACTAGGTCACTTGGTCAAATTCATTTAAAACCTTGTTCACCCTTAAGAGGCCACAGGTTTGCATCAGTCTTCATGAAACTATACCAGAATGTCTGTCTTGATTTTATCTTGATCAACTGTGATTGTTGCTCGGTCACTATGTCAAATTGCTTTAACCCATAAAACGCCATCGCATCCTGTCAAGCTTTGATCATTTGAACACTTTTTGGACTGGGAAAATCTGTTCTAGGCAAGGGTAGTTCTAGCCCTTAAGATGTCAATAAACAACTGTCGTCTGCATATTTGTCTGTCGTTTCTTTCAAAGTCATGTTGCAAACAGTCAGGACCAAGATCAGACTGTTCCTCTTGGACCACTGTTTGCTTGTATGCAAAGATAGTTTTAAAATGTTTGCAGGAAGATTCAGCAGCCGACATAAACAGACGACCTTTTCAGATGAAGTTTTTCTCGGCACTATAAAGGATTAAAAACTTGCTCAGCCTCTGAGACCACAAGTTTGTATCAATCTTCATGGCACTATACTAGAATGTTTGCCCTGATGAAATATTGGTCATGCTTCATGTCTGATAAATAATTATAACACTAGATCAAATTACTTAAAAAGCTTGTTCACCCACTAGAGGCAACAGTTTTGCTTTAGCCGCCTTGAATCTGCACCAGAATGTTTGTATTCAGATCAGGTTTGAATGTGGGTCATGTCAGATAAAAATCTAGGCCACTAGGTGAGATTGCTTCAAAACATTGTTCCCCCTCTAGAGGCCACAGTTTTGATTCAATCTTCATGAAACTCTACCAGGTCATTACGAAAACACGCCTATATAATTTTGACCCCTTTGAACCCCACTTTTATACAGTAAAACTGGGGTTTCTGGGGGTATACCTTATTTTTCTTATTTCTGCTCTAAAATATAGCTTGTGGGTGCTCGTTAGAACTGCCTCGATGAGGCGGTTCTAACGAGTGCCCACAATCTATATTTTGAGCAGAAATAAGAAAAATATCACAATTTTTCATCATAAAATTTTCATTTTTTCGGCGTTAAAGGTGGCAATGTATTTGTATAGGCGTGTTTGCGTAATGTTGTTTGACTTGATGATATCTAGGTCAGGTTGGAATATTGGTCATGTCAGATCAAACACTAGGCCACTAGGTAAAATTGCATTAATACCTTGTACACCCTCTATATGTCGCGGTTTTGCCTCTATCTTCATGAACCTATTCCAGAATGTTCCAGTATAAACATATTTTATAGCAACCTTTACATATATGTGTGTGCAGTGTGGTTGTGTCATAAGTTTTCTCAACATTAATTACGACCCGTCCCCTACCAGAATATATGTCTTGAAGATATCTTAATTAAGTTTGAATATGTGTTATATCAGATCGAAAACGAGATCACTAGATCAAATAACTTTAATACATTGTTTACCACCTGGAGAGCACGGTTTAGCTTCAATCTTCATGAAAATGTATCCGAATGTTTGTCTTTATTTTATCTTGGCCAGATTTGAGGATGAGTCATGTCGGATAAAAACACTAGGTCACCAGGTCTAATTTCTTTAGAACCTTGTTCACCATCCACAGACCAGTTTTGCTTCAATCTTCATTAACTTTGAACTTTCCCAGAATTGATAACTTAATGTTATCTTTGTCAGATTTTAATATGGGTTATTTTGGATCAAAAACTGGGTCACTAGGTCACATCTTTTTAAAACCTTGTTCACCCTGTAGAGGTCAATGTTTTGCTTCAATCTTCATGAAATTTCCCAGAATGTTTGTATTGATGATATATTGGTCAATTTGGAATATGGGTCATGTTAGTTTGTTTGTTTTGAGGATCAACGTCCCCTTCAACACTATTTAGGTGATTTTGGAGACGTTGTTTCCAATTTTGTGGGACTTTTACCCGACACTGAGATGAAATGACACCTTAATCCCTGCCTCACTATGAAACCCATAGGGGTTATATGCACGGACGGTCTGACTCACACCACTTTGTTTGGACAGGCTTAGAAATTCTAAGCGGTTTACCAGTACTCATGTGCGGTCGGTTTCAGCTCTGCGTGGAAGCATCATGCATCCAAAACTATTCCTCGAAACATCGATGGGCGGGGGGCGGGAGGGGGGAGGGCAATGCAATGGGTCATGTCAAGTGAAAAAGTGGGTCACTAGGTCAAATTATTTTAGTACATTATTAGGTCACAGTTTTGCTTAGGTTTCGTGAAACTTTGCCTGATTGTTTGTCTTGATGCTATTTCTATAAAGTTTTACATGTAATATCGGTTTTACAGAATATAAAAACTAGGTCACCAGATCAAATGTCTTTAATACCTACTTCACCGTCAGTCATAAGAGACCACAGATTTGCTCCAATCTTCATGAAACTTTGTCAGAATTTTAAACATCTTTTCCATACGCTACGAAACATCTTGGACTCAGGCGAGCGATCACGGGCCACCATGGCCGTCTTGTTTGTCTGTGTACCATTGCTTCGCCAACACCTTTCTTTGATTAGTCAGAATGGCTGATGTCCCATAACTTCATCCCATTCTCGTACAGGTGTATCAGATTTTCAACATACTCTGTATTCCAGTCCTTTTCCCTACTGACTGACTTTTTGGAGTTACATGTACTTTCCGCAATGATTTACAAAAATGTGCCGAATCATGACCTACTCATTAGCAAAGAAACGTGCCTCGGAAAAACTTGAATCCCTATGAAGTTGTATGCAATACAGCTTGCTCTATTAAAACTGTGTTTTATCCAACTCAGTAAGTCGTATGCTACAAAGATTTCGTATGACCCGTATGTCCTGTAATGATACCTACATTTTCAAGTTATACATGTATATATGACCAACTATGCTCACCAAGGCTCAGGGGGCACTGCCCACTGACAGTCAAGTAATGTAATGAACCATGGAAGCCATGAGCCCAAGGAAGCTACAAAATGAGGACCCAATCAGTCCAGTGGCTGAGCAGTAGGCCAAAAATCATAGATAGAAGATTGCTTAAAGAATATTTCTATGAAAGTTTTGCAAAACTATCCGCTAAGGGTTGACAGTAAATGCCATTTTCCCCATTATAAGTCAATGGAAACTCTAAGTTGCCATAGCAACCAAACAAAAGTGCCGAATTTCATAAAATATATAAAACCTGTTGAGGCAAATATGGTGAACATTTTCATAAAGTCTCGGCCTCATAGAGCACATGGTTTCTGAGGCGATGATGTTTTAAGATTTTGTTTCTATTTTGTGTTTGCATTTTGGTTTCCATGGCAACCAATAAAACTAAGCAATAGGCCTCAAATCATATGGCGAAAATAGATTGCTTAGGGAACATTTCTATGAAAGTTTTGTCAAAATACCTGCAAAGGCTTGGCAATTAATGCCATTTTTCAATTTTCCCCATAAGCAGTCAATTGAAATTCTAAATTGCCATAGCAACCAAACTAAAGAGCCGAATTCCATAAAAAATAATACAAAACCTAATGAGGTAGATATGGTGAATATTTTCATAGTATCTCAGCTTCATAGAACATATGGTTTCTGAGGAGATCATTTTTATGTTTTTTTTTGTTGGTTTTTTTTTTCTATTTTTTTTTTTTTGCGTTTTGGTTTCAATGGTAACCAACAAAAATCATATAGTAGATAGCAGATCGCTTATGGAACATTTCTAGAAAGTTTTGTCAAAATATCTGCAAACGCTTGGCAGTAAATGTCATTTTTCATTTTTCCTCATTATAAGTCTTTTGAAACTCTAAGTTACCATAGCAACCAAACTAAAGAGCCAAGTTTCATACAAAAACAGACTTTCAATCCCCTAGCCCAAGGATGCTACAGATGAAACTTGGGCACAATCGACCCAGTGGCTTCAGAGGAAATGTCGTTTGAAAGTGTCGACGGTCGGGTGACGACAGCCGACGTCGAAGACGACGGATCACTGCCTATCCTATAAGCGCCCCCGGAGTCTTCGGCTCTGGAGAGCTAAAAAGCTTCAGTGTGTAGCCACATTGTTTTAACATGTACTGAAACATATTCTTATATTTGTATGCACATATTCTACGTTGATACAGTAACCGACAAAAGTACTAAGAAACGCCGCGATAAAATAACACAGCACGGATATACCAACGGAAAGAGAAACCATCACGAAAACACGCCTATATAATTTTGACCTCCTTGAACCCCACTTTTATATAGTAAAACTGGGGTTTACAGGGGCAAACCTTATTTTTCTTATTTCTGCTCTAAAATATAGATCGTGGGCACTCGTTAGAACCGCCTCATAGAGGCGGTTCTAATGAGTACCCACAATCGATATTTTGAGCAAAAATAGGAAAAATATTAGATTTTTCGGCGGTAAAGTTTAAAATGTATTTGTATTGGCGTATTTTCGTAATGATAATGACCATATCGGTTGAACGAGGAACATTAAGCCACAGTCACACTGTCACGTTTTGGGGGCTCGGTGTTACTACGCTTTTTAAAACATAACAGAACGACGAGAAACGTGGTAAAACGTTGTGAAAACGTATTTCAAACGTCTATATATATGTTTACAAAGACCACAGTCTCACTGTCACATATTGATAGTTAGGTTTTACTGCGTATTTTAAAACTTAGCAGAACGGCAATACAAATACACATGGCAAACTTTACCGTCGAAAAAAAAACACACACAAAAAAAAAAAAAAAAAAAAAAAAAAACGAAAATTTTAAGATGAAAAATTCTGATATGTTTTTTATTATTATTTCTTTAGAGCCGAAATAAGAAAAAAAAGTTACCCCTGTTAACCCTATTGTACAATATAAAAGTAGGGTTCCATTACGAAAACACGCCTGTCCAAATATATTGAAAATTTTACCTCCAAAAAATGAAAATTTTCTGATGAAAAATTGCGATATTTTTCTTATTTCTGCTCGAAATTTATGTCTCAGAGCAGGAATAAGGAAAATAATGTATACCCCTGCAAGTCCCAGTTTTACTATATGAAAATCATATAGGCGTGTTCATGATGAAAATTATACCGGCGTGTTTTCGTGATGAGGTTCGCTGAGCTCACAGGCACGTATGTATTCCCAATGGTTCAGATGCAAATTCTTGATCATGATAGACTCCTATTAATTATAAAGCTAAAACGGAAGGCTATTGACACTACAACGTCGCTTAAGGTTATCAAAGACAATCAGTGGCTCCTAATTAATTAGTATTCTGACGAAAAGTTCCTGTAGGTTGCGTTTCTGTGGACAAAATAACATTATTTTTTACGATAAAATCTCAACAAAATGATTTATTGCTTAAAAGATCAAACGATAGTAAGCGCGTCAGCTGTGAAAGGATGTAAACATCGGAACTCACATGATAGCATGATATTGTTTGCGACAGTATGCTATAATAGCAAAGAATCTCGCCCCGTCCATCGGGGCTTGAAGAAACAGATGGGCTGCATGATGCTTCCACGCAGAGCTGAAACCGACCCGTACACCATTACGATAACACACCCGTATGGCATAGTGCATTTTTTTCACATCTCCAAAATGGCTCCTTTTCTGATGAAAATCTGTGATATTTTTCTTATAAATACTACAGACATAGGTTGTGGGCACTCCATAGAACCGCCTCAATGCGGCGGTTCTAACGAGTACCCACAACCTATGTCTTGGAGTAAAAGTAAGAAAAATTATGTTTACGCCCTTAAACCCCAGTTTTCTCTATATAAAGTGGGGTTTAGGGGTGTTCATTTCACGGACTTGTTCACGTGATGCGAGTACTGGTAAACCGCTTAGAGGAGCTGAGCCTGCCCAGGCAAAGCGGTGCGAGTTGGACCGTCCATGCTTATAAACCCTATATGTTTAATTGGGCCTAAGGGCTTGAGATGTAATTTCATCTCAATGTCGGGCAAAAGTCCCACAAAATTGGGAGTAACGTCTCCAAAATGACCTATATAATGTTGACGGAGACGTTAAACCTCAAATCAAACAAACAAACAATAGCAAATAGGAATCGCGGTGGAGACCACTGAAGGTTCGAATAATCTAAAATACATTTATAACGTTTATCTGAAAAGGAGATGCAATGACAATGATCAGGGATGGATATAATTATCTTACACCTTCATTACAACACAACCAACGACAAGAAGCGCCAACATTAAGCAACACCACTGTAAATAAAACATCACACGCAGAATGCCAAACGGACGGCTTCTTTTCCCACAAAATGTCTATTGTAATCTCCCTTTAGCTTCTGGTCTTTCTAGCAAGCTGCTTCACAGAAAATACTTGTTTCAGTCGCGCAACCAGAAAATGTATATTATATGATGGGTGGTCAAAAAGCTAAGATTACCCTTAGCAGCCTGCATGAAATTCTGTTCCTTTGCACTCGCCTATGTAATACGACGTTTTGGATATCGTATCAAATCAAGGCCTTTACAGCACTGGCGATTCACTGAGCCTAGTGTAGGCTGGATAAAAGATACTGTACGGTGACTTAGACTGTTGCGATACAAATAAAAATAAAATTTAAATCAAACACGGAAGGGAGAACTGTAGTCAGCTTCTTTGATGAGAGGTCCAAATCAGGAAAACACGCCTATATAATCTTGACACCCTTCAACCGCACGTGTGTATATAGTAAAACTGGGGTTTAGCGGGGTAAACTTATTTTTTTTTATTTCTGCTCTAAAATATAGATTGTTGGTACCCGTTAATGAGGCGGTTCATTGAGGCGGTTCTAACGAGTGCCCACTATCCATATTTAGAGCAAAAAATAAGAAAAATATCACAATTTTTCTGTTACAAATTTTTTTTTGGCGGTAAAGTTGACAATGTATTTGTATAGGTGTGTTTTCGTAATGGTTTGTATAAGCGTAGACTATAGAAAGACTATGCAAATTGCTGACAGGCATCATAAAACTATAAATGTTAAGTGCTTGGGCAAGACACGTAATGACACTGCCCCACTCCACCCAGGTGTAAATGGGTAGCAATGGTGTAAAAGCCACTACCTCTCTCTCTCGCGTGCGTGAAAACACCCGGAATGAGTGTTCGAGCGCGATTCAATAAGCATGAAGCTTTCATCGCAATCGAACTAAAATAAATTAGTATAAACTATAAGTTCTGCTAGCAATAGCAAATTAACCCGCAAGCATAAATTTACAGAATGTGTGCCTTGGGGTTGTTTGGTTCGACAGGAAATACTGGAAAGGTTTATTATATTCAAAACAGTACTGCCTATTGATAAGTTCACTTATTATCAGTTGAATATATGTACAGTCGAACTTCAATGGCTCGAACACCTTTGGGACCTCAAAAATCTCTTCGACACAGTGGTAGTTCGAGGCAATGAGGGTGACTGCCATGAGGCATAATGAGATCCAGGAGGCATGAGAAGATACTTTGGACATCTATTCGGTGTTTTTTAAAGAAAATGCATGTTGTGTGTACTCATTAGAATCGCCTCTTTGAGGCGATTCTAATTAGTATACACAGCATACATTTGCAAGATATAAGACGAAAATCTCCTACATAACCCCCCACTATTTCTTATGCTAAAGATTTCCTTAGGGACTCAAGTATGGGTTCGACTCAAACATGGTAAACGAACCCTCGGTGTTCGAGCCATCGAGGTTCTACTGTTTAGGTAAATGAAAATATCATTGTAGCTTATGATCAATTTAGCAGATCAGTAAACATGCAAATAAAGCCTTTTTTTCCTTGAATGGAGCTTAATATATAATTTATAAACTGTATCTGAACATCTGACACCATTCAAGAGGACTGAGTTAAACGAGGGTTAGCGTTTCTGAGAAGCCTATACTTGTGTATGAAATACTGGCGATGCCTTTTTTCTGGAGTGTGTGAACTTGGCTTGGAATTCGCGGGTTGGAATATCGATTGCACGACCCGCAGAAAAAGCGACCGAAGTCGGTTGATTTTCTAAGAGTGCCCTAAAATCACCGTGTCATTCTGTCATTCGGTCAATCGGTCATTCTGTCAGTCTGTCAGTCTGTCTGTCCGTCCGTAACCCGTTTGTGAAAATTGGTGATAGTGACTTAACCGCTTGGAATATTTAGACAATTTTTGGCATACTGATAGATTTCAATGAGATCTAACCAATGAACTTGTGAAATATTACATGCCATTTAGTATAGCCTCGCCGAGGCGAAAAATGTGAAAATTTTTGAACTGCTTCTTCTCGGAAACCGTTGGGCCGATTGAAGTCAAATTTCATATGGAGCCTCTATGGGATGGGGGAAAACAAAATTTGCTCATGGGGTCCAGGTCACATGACCAAAATGGCCGCCAAGCCATATATGGTCTGTCTGTCTGTCTGTCTGTCCGTAACCCGTTTGTGAAAATTGGTGATAGTGACTTAACCGCTTGGAATATTTGAACAATATTTGGCATACTGATAGATATCAATGAGCTCTAACCAATGAACTTGCGAAATATTACATTCCATTTAGTATAGCCTCGCCGAGGCGAAACATCCGTAACCCGTTTGTGAAAATTGGTGATAGTGACTTAACTGCTTGGAATATTTAAACAATTTTTGGCATACTGATAGATAGAAATGAGATCTAACCAATGTACTTGCGAAATAATACATTCCATTTAGTATAGCCTCGCCGAGGCGAAAAATGTGAAAATTTTCGAACTGCTTCTCCTCGGAAACCGTTGGGCCGATAGAAGTCAAATTTCATATGGAGCCTTTATGGGATGGGGGAAACCAAACTTTGCCCATGGGGTCCAGGTCACATGACCAAAATGGCCGCCAATCCATATATGGTCTGTCTGTCTGACCGTCCGTAACCCGTTTGTGAAAATTGGTGATAGTGATTTAACCGCTTGGAATATTTAAACAATGTTTGGCATACTGATAGATATCAATGAGATCTAACGAATGAACTTGCGAAATATTACATTCAATTTAGTATAGCCTCGCCGAGGCGAAAAATGTGAAAATTTTCGAACTGCTTCTCCTCGGAAACCGTTGGGCCGATTGAAGTCAAATTTCATATGGAGCCTCTATGGGATGGGGGAAACCAAAATTTGCTCATGGGGTCCAGGTCACATGACCAAAATGGCCGCCAAGCCATATATGGTCTGTCTGTCTGTCCGTCCGTAACCCGTTTGTGAAAATTGGTGATAGTGACTTAACCGCTTGGAATATTAAATCAATTTTTAGCATACTGATAGATATCAATGAGATCTAACCAATGAACTTGCGAAATATTACATTCCGTTTTGTATAGCCTCGTCGAGGCGAAAAATCCGTAACCCGTTTGTGAAAATTGGTGATAGTGACTTAACCGCTTGGAATATTTAAACAATTTTTGGCATACTGATAGTTATTAATGAGATCTAACCAATGTACCTGCGAAATATTACATGCCATTTAGTATAGCCTCGCCGAGGCGGAACATGTGAAAATTTTCGAACTGCTTCTCCTCGGAAACCGTTGGGCCGATTGAAGTCAAATTTCATATGGAGCCTCTATGGGATCGGGCTAACCAAAATGTGTGCATTGGGTCCAGCTCACATGACCAAAATGGCCGCCAAGCCATATATGGTCTGTCTGTCTGTCCGTCCGTAACCCGTTTTTGAAAATTGGTAATAGTGACTTAACCGCTTGGAATATTTAAACAATTTTTGGCATACTGATAGATATCAATGAGATCTAACCAACGAACTTGCGAAATATTACATTCCGTATAGTATAGCCTCGCAGAGGCGAAAAATGTGAAAATTTTCGAACTGCTTCTCCTCGGAAACCGTTGGGCCGATTGAAGTCAAATTTCATATGGCGCTTCTATGGGATGGGGTTACCAAAATTTGCTCATGGGGTCCAGGTCACATGACCAAAATGGCCGCCAAGCCATATATGGTAAAAACCCTTCAAAAATAGTCTTCTCCAGAAGCACTGGGCAGATTTCCACGAAACTTGATAAATGGCATCTGGGACGTAGGCCCATCATAAATTGCTAAAATGGTGACCCTGGGTTGACCTTGACCTTCTTTGTGCCTAGGTCAAACTTTGACACATATGCTTTTGTATTGGAAAATGTGAGAATGCATTTTATCCTGCAAACGATTCAGAATACAGGACTAAAGTATAAGATATATTTTTGCTCCTTACGATAAGGCGCATTTATTGGGGGAACCGTTTTAGGTCCAGTACACATGACCAAAATGGCCGCCATACCCATATTTGGTAACACTCATAAAGCTAAAAGCATCCGGCGGGTCGTGCACTTCAGCTGAAGCACTGGTTTTTCCTATCATTTACTAATATTTTACTATACTATAGTTGTCGCAGATAAGATTGACTAGGCGGAGCTATTCAGGTGTTGTCAATATATGTCAAATTCGCTGAATCCACCAGAAGATTCGGTAGAGTGCCTTTTGCATGCTTTCTGCAAGCGGACCAAATGGCCATATACGCCACTGTTTTGTTCGTGTTACAGTTGAATTCATACAACTGGGTGACTTGGTTTACCTTTTTGTTAATAGAATATTCCAAAGGCAGGTACAGACGAAAGCTCCGCCTAGTCAGTCTTAGCTGCGACTACTATACTACGGAATAAATCGAATTCCAAACTCCATACTCCAAACTCCAAGCCAACTTCATACATTTTTTTTTCTGAGTATTCGTATTGAAATAGCTACAATTCTTAGTAAATATCATTCATAACCGTACCTGTTTTTCACCTCTTACGGGTTTAAAAATATAAAATGATATTGCATAAATTTAATAGCAAAAAAAAAGTCATCACGAAAACATGCCAATATAATTTTGACCCCATTAAATCCCCACTTATATATAGCAAAACTGGGGTTTGCAGGGTATACATAATTTCTCTTATTTCTGCTCAAAAACATAGATTGTCGGTTCTAGTTAGAACCGCCTCGCCGAGGTTTTTCTAACGAGTATCCATAAAATATGTTTTGAGCAAAATACGAAAAATAAAAAAAAATCATCTGAAAATTTTCATTTTCACTGTAGACATGGAAGGGAATTTGAAATACTGCCACAAAAAGAGAGAAAATACATGTGTTCCCCCGTAAAGACACGCAGTTCGTAAAGTTGCCTGATTTTGTCTAAATATGCCGTTAGCTACTAAAACGTAATGCACCTTCGCTACCATGTAGTAATGTGTATTTTCCTCATATGACATGCTCTATGTCTTGAGATAATAAAAGTTTTGTCTGTCTGTCTGGTAAAATCTACAATGTACTTGTAGAGGCGTCTTTTTGTAATTTGAAGGCAATGATTAGGGATCTATGCAATTCCCTTACAACTTCCATCCTAGACACCAAAGAAAACACGCTTGGTAAAGTTGCAAATTGACCTCCGAAGGTGGTCCGTTAAAAACAATTTGATGTGCGTTGCTATGTTCCTATCGTCAAATGTCGATGTGTGCGGAGAGTGTCAAGTAAGCGATTACACTCTTCTGGAGTCCATGTCTGTTGATCCGAACATTGATATTTGCCCTTTTGTCTATGGATTAACGATTTTGGATTAACGCTTTGGTACTACGACCTAAACTACAATATATATTTTTAAAATGGGAGAATTTCATGCCAGAGGTATAATTTCCATGTGTTTTAGATCAAATAAAAATAAGTTTGGTTGTAAACCGTGGCATCACTTTTACGTTTGTCATGTAATCTTTGAGTTATAACGTCCCTGTCAATACTGTATAGGTCATTTGGAGACGTTGCTTCCAATTTTGTGGGACTTTTACTCGGCATTGAGATGAAATTACAGCTCCAGCCCTGTCGCCCAATGAAACTGACAGGGTTTGTATGCATGGACAGTCCGACTCGCACTGCTTTGACTGGACAGGCCTAGATCCTCTAAGTGCTTTACCAGTACTCGTTAGCGATCAGTTTCACTTCTATGTGGAATCATCATGCAGCCCATCTATTTCTTCAAGTCCCGAAGGGCGGGTGCCACTAGCAAGCTCCATGTCGAAATCGAAAGTAGGAATAAGACAAACACAGGTACAATTGCTTTGTTTGAGAATTCGGAAGCTTCCAGAGAAATATGCTACACATATGCTATTTTGTACTCTGAAGATACTCATTGCAAAAGCATGCCTATTTCAATAAAATATAGATGTTACCGCCGAAAAAGCGAAAACTTTTGATAAAAAATGTGATATTGTTCTTATTTCTGTTCTTAATATAGATTGCGGGTACTCGTTAGATCCGCCTCATCCAGGTGATTCTAACGAGTCCCGACAATCTATATGTTAGAGCAGAAATAAGATAAATAAGGTTATCCCTGTAACCCAGGGTTTTCTATATAAAAGTGGGGCTCAAGGGGGTCCGAATTGTACAGGCGTGTCTTTGTGATGCTGCTTTAAACAAAATGTAGGCTTAAGCAACTTTACTGTGTTGATTTGGATGTCACTGTCACAGGAGACAGAAACGGTAACTTTACATTAAGCGTTTGTAGAAAACGACATGAAAATTATTGCATTCAGGATATTAGCGCGAGATACCATTTACCATTAAAAAGCACATGAGTCAAATTAACCTTCATATTTTCAAATTGGCCACCAATGTCAAAACTGAGCTTTGAACAGAAAGCGTCATTTTTTTTTTTGTAAAACTGGTGTTTTGAAAGCAGCCTTCATTTCAATTTTGCACATCAGGGCTGTTTTGTTTGTGCCAATGTGGTGGCTGTAAAATGTCTCCCCGTACATGCATTTACTGCTCTTATTTTTCCAATCCACAGGGATTGAATTTACAAATCATTCTTCGAAATAAAAAGACAGAGAACTACATAAATGTTATACGACAGACTCCATGCATGGTAGTTAACCCAGTCACGGTTGACAACTTTGCTCCCCTCTTTAATTACACGCTGGTGGATCAGGTCTCAGATTTTATGACGGTTCAATCGTAAAGGCTTACTGAGAAATAGAGAGTATCTAATTTTAAGTAATGTTGGTTGGTGTCTGATGCTCTTGCTCTGCTCGGGTCCATCGAAGTCAAACTGTTGGTCTTCTTTTGCTCCAGTATTTCAGTTGTTTCTTGCTGTCGAGTCCTCACCGTTGTTTCATCTCGGTGGTTGTTTGCTTTTTGTGTTCATGGAGATGTTGCACTGGTGAGTTAGGAAGCCTTCAGTCGGACTGAAGAAATTATTTGTCTAAATCGCGACGGAAATAAGTCCCCCCCCCAACATACACACAGTGGAATTCGTTTCACTGACCGTTCCTGGGCGATTCTTCTGTCGTGATTTATTTTTTATGGCTTGTTTTGTGTAGCGCTTATATCATTTTGTGGGAAAGTAACTGTCCTTTTGGTTTTCCGCTAGTGATGTTTTCATTTGGGTCTAGATGCTTCATGTTTGTGTGTCTTTCCCTCGGTGTCTGTGATGGTAGCTATTGTTCATGATCGTTGCCTTCCATTATGGAATCGACGTAGCTGCCTGCGTCAATAATATTTCGCTGGAAACCTGCGAATGGGGAAACAGAGCAACTTTGACTGTGTTTGCCAAATGCCTACTTTCTTTTTCAACACGGAGATTGCAGGAAAAACGTGATAGCGATGACACGTTTTAAAACCACACCCTTCGATTGTAACTGAACATACCAAGACATTATACCTCTGGAATGACATTCTTCGATTAAAAAACATATATTTTGTGTTATGTAAATTATTACCTTAAGGGCTTGAAGAAATAGTTGGGCTGCATGTTGCTTCCACGCAGAGCTGAAACCGGCCGCTCACGAGTACTGGCGAACTGCTTAGAGGATCTAAGCCTGCCCAGGCAAAGCGGTGTGAGTCTGTCCGCCCATGCTTATAAACCCTATTTGTTTCATTGAGCGACAGGGCTTGAGATGTCATTTCATCTCAGTGTCGGGTAAAAACCCTATATAATTGGAAGCAACGTCTCCAAAATGACCTATTCAGAGTTGGTGGGGACGTTAAACCACCACTCAAACAAACCAAAACAAAATTATTTCCTTAAACTCTCGGCACACCTCGAAAATTGACGATAGGAACCTAACAAATTCTCGATATTTGGAATAGGCGTGTTTTCGTAATGTTGAAGACCTCTAAGATGTCTTTATTGTAGAAGGTTTGCAGCGATAGAGCGACAGTCTTTAGTGGACTACGATCTTTGATAATTGCTTTTTCCTCCACGTGTATATCCATTACGAAAAATACGCCTGTATATATAATTGTATTTCAACGTGAAAATTTTCCGATGAAAAATTGTGATATTTTTCTTAGTTCTGTTGAAATAAGAACAAACAATTTGTACCCCTGTAAACCTCAATTTTACAATATAAAACTTTGGGGTTCAAGAGCGTCAGAATTATATAGGCGTGTTTTCGTGATGAGTTTCTTTATGTTACTTCAACGCCCACTGATGTGGTCTCCGCACTGGGGTTAATATGACACACTGAACGACAGGACGCAAAATGAGATAGAATAAAATTAACTAACGACGCAGTCTGGGGACTCAGAAAGATACAATATTAACAGTCAGTATTTGATAAATCATACTACTTCTCGTGAGGTGTTTTATTAATAAAGACCCGGATTGCTTATGACGTTCCAGGAGGTATGAAAGTAGTGTGTTATCCGTCCAAGCTCATGAGATATAGGCACTTACGCGCCGATGTCCATTCGTCGTTATTACGTTGCATCGGAGTTGCCAAAACGTTGCATATATCATGTTATTTAGTAGATAACATCTTAACATATAATAAGTACATGGTTAGTGTCTTCAACAATAAAATAAAATCGGTAAGCCTTGGACATTTTTATATAAAATTGTCGCGGCGTACCGATTATGTTGTATTTTTTAAAACACTAATCATACCGCAATTCAAATAATCATGGGGTTTTGCAATTATTTAGTAAATTAAAAGGAAACAAAAAAAAAAAAAAAAAAAAAAAAAAAACACAGACACTTGTCAGACAGTATGGCATGTAAAACGAGATTCAGTGCCATGGTGTGCACACGTAGTTTATTGTGACGTCAACGAGTGCAAAGTTTTTGACATCAACGCTCCACAGAGACGTAGAAACAACATGACTTCTCGCATACAAGTTTCTCAGCGCTTTAAATTCTATATGAAAATCTGCAAATAAATAATTTATTTTAGCTTTAGAAATCATTTTCGAGCTTCAGACGCAACTGCAGTAACAGTGCGCAATTATTAGGGCCCCGCAAATTTACCCTTTCGTTTTTTATTCATAACTTACAAACCGTCAAATGCACTCACTTCAAACTTTAGATATAAGGTCACAATATCATTACACAATTACATGGCAAGATACGAAACTCTAGCTCCAATACTTTAAGGGTTATGGCCCTTTGAAAAAATAAATCCAACTCCTCTGATGGCACTGCCAGCTCTAGTTCCAACGGGCAATACAAACAAGGATAGTCCGAGAAGGTAAAAATTTGGCTGAACATTTGAAAATCTGTTTAAATAAAAATTGCAAAGATTTTAACTTGCAGTTTTGTTGTTTTCCCGTGTATAAAAGCTTGCATGCTATTGATTACACTTGCAAATGAGGGACCTGAAAAGTAGGTCCGGTCTATAAACAGTCACTAGACGTATTATAGGTCAGTAGAAGGCATAATACATGACGGTCACTACGGATGATAGCGTGCAATTAATCAACACCCTTTAATAGTTTACTGGAATGCCTGATTGCAGTATAAAATGATATGAGTACAGATGTTATAACACAGTAACTGACACGCAAAGGCATGACAGCTTCCGTGTCGACCCAAGGTTTTCTTGCACACCAGACAAGGAAATCCGTGAATTTACCCTGGGATAGAAATTTATGTTCTGACCCTGGTGTTCCCAACCCAAATCGAATATAAGCGCTTGTTTGATAGATGCACTGGTTGATTACGACCTCGTATGCGCCGTCGTGAAGGTTGACGTCATATCACGTTACGTGACGTCACTAAACATTCCTGAAGTGTCAACACAATAAGGCGGGCGTTGGTAACCGAAGTGACTGCAGCATTAAAATCCGCGCTAAGAAATGGTAGGTATGCAATAAAAAGAATCCAATATGGCTTTGAGGGGTGGATAGAAAAATCCGTCCCTCGGGATCACTGTCAGGCATCACTCGGCAAGCCTCGTGATGCCGGATAGTGTCCCTCGGGACGGAATTTTCCATCCACCCCTCACACCCATATAAGATTCTTATATTCTCTCAACATCTTGCTGCTAAGTTTCGACTTGTCAACGTAGATACAACGTGGGAAAGAACGTAACAATGTCATCTCTAACCTATAAATGCCAACAATCTAATGCTCCCGTTGTTGGTGTTTAATATTATTACAATAAATAAAACGTGCCCTGTACGAGATGCCAGAGGCTTCAGTTCTTGTTAAGTTCCAACAAAGTATGCTAGTAAATCAAGTATACAAGCAAAACATAGAAAACGTTTCTTCGACCATGATGCCGCAAGCTTGAAGTCTGTGATATTAAAGCATGCGTGTTGTATACCAATTGATACAGTACAGGTTCCGTGTCTGACCGATCAACTAGAAATGTTGATCGTCAACTTGTGAATGCACGATTCTGAATCGCAGATAAGTTGTCCTTTTCGATAAGTGGAAAACTTTTGCATAATGCGGCTCTTTCTGCGAGGAGCAGACGCTAGTGCGTCTCCCGAGACACACTCGGCAAGAAAGAAATAACAAGATAGCGGGGAATCTTTGTATTAAATGTCAATACATCAGATATAATCAGCAGATAAATCTGTGACACTGATTTTGTTTTCAATATCTAGATTTGTCATGGAGAGGAACAAAATGTTGCGTATATATCTGGTGGTAGATAGACAAATTATAGTTGCTTTCACCACTGAGTTTGTCTGGTTGACTCTCCTTATTTCTGCTCAAAATAAAGACTGTGGGTACACGTTAGAACCGCCTCATCGTGGCCGATAAGGCGGTTCTTATGAGTACACACAATCTATGCTAGAGCAGAATTAAGAAAAAAAAAATAGATTTAACCTTGTAAAATAGAAGAAAAGGCAATGATAAGAAATCGATAAAATTAACCCACAGCTCCCATCAGAGACACCAAAGGGACATAAGCACAAACACGAAACAACCAGACCCCAATGGAAACATCAATATCGGAAAGCCAAAAGGGCAGTTACTTTCCCATAAAATGGCTAATTGGCTAAAAACAAAATGATATAAGCGATACACACACTCAAAGACAAACCACAACAAAAGCAAACCGCGACAGAAGAACCGCCTTGGAACGGTCTGTGAAACGAATTCCACTGGGCATGTGCGCGGGGGGGGGGGGGGGGGCTTATTACGTGGCCTCAATACTTGCCCTTATAGACAAATAATTTGTTCTGTCCGCATGAAGGCCTAGTTTTACTATGTAAAATAGGTTCAAGATGGTCATAATTATATAGGCTTGTTTTCATGATGGAATTTGTATGCATACATGGACGCTCTTTGATCAAAAGGTTAACAGATAATTCTGATACTGACTAATTGTCTCGTTATGCGATTAATCGACTGAATCTACATGGTCGAAAGATTTGAAATGGTAAAATATGTTTTATTTGAATTGAAATATGGCAGATAAAAGATAGTCATTGCAAAACTTTTCTCTTTGCTTATCAAGTTAACAGCCCCCGCCCATAGGGGCTTGAAGAAATATATGGGCTGCATGATGCTTTCACGCAGAGCTGAATCCGGCCCACACACTAGTACTGGTAAACCGCTTAGAGGACTTAAGCCTGTTAAGGAACGGCGGTGCGAGGCGGACCGTCCATGCTAATAAACCCTATTGGTTTCATTGGGCGACAGGGCTTGAGATGTCATTTCATCTCAATGTCGGGTAAAAGTCCAACAAAATTGGAAGCAACGTCTCCAAAATGACCTTTACAGTGTTGACGGGGACGTTAAACCTCAAATCAAAAAAAGAAACTTATCAAGTTAACAAAATAGAAGTGAAGGCAATGAACAGGAATCGATACAATTACCGCACACCTCCCATCCAGGACAGGACCATGTAATGAACTATCTGAAAAATGTTCTGAGAAAAGTGTAATTTTATGGATGAAAGGAGTACAGTACAAAATTGAAAATTATGGAGTGTATTATATTTTTTGGGGGCCGGACTAGCTAATTTCGGTCAATTAGGCCTCATCAATGATCCTGAAATATTTCCTAAATTCCCATCACGAAAACACGCCAATATAATTTTGACCCCCTTGAACCCCACTTTTATATAGTAAAACTGGTGTTGCCGGGGCTATACCTTATTTTTCTTATTTCTGCTCTAAAATATAGATTGTGGGTACTCGTTAGAACCGCCTACAATCTATATTTTGAGCAGAAATGATTAAAATATCACAATTTCTCCTCTAAAATTTTTCATTTTTTCGCCGATAAAGGTTAGAATATACTGGTATAGTCGTGTTTTCGTAATGGAAGCAAGGAGTAGAGTACAGAACTGAAAATGGAATGTACAAATATTTCCTAAATTCAGCAGTGAAATCAATCAGATCCCAAAGGACTAGAAAATATGACCCACACTATGATGAAGGTCAGGGAGACTTCACATTCCCTTAACACCAGCTGTGATGAAGTTAAAAGTCGGACTTACCAGCTTTGAAGGTGAATATAATGTATCTTTGTTTGCACCGAAATATATACTGTTAACCTTTAAGACGCAGAGAAGAGCTACATCTGAAAAGGTCTTCTGCTTATGTCGTTTGCTGAATCTTCTTGCAAACTTTTCCGAAATATTTTTCATACAGGCAAACAGTGTAAAACAAGATCAGACTGCTCCTCTAGGAGCTGCTGATCCGAGTGCACACTGTTTGCAAAAAAATAGGTTTTAAAGTAACCTGCAGACGACGAAGCAGACGACAATTGTCGTGATTGGCGTCTTTTTAGAATGCTAATACCCGTAACAGCCGTGATACCGCCGTAGTTCAAACACGTATGATCAACTTTTGCACGGGTGGACATCAGGGGAGCTATCGCGAAATCGCGTGAGACAAGGAAATCCGTGATATTACCCTGCGATAGAAATTTATGTTCTGACCCTGGTGTTCCGACCCAAAATCGAATATAATCGCGTGTTTGATAAAGGCACTGGCTGATTACGATCTCGCATGCGCCGTCGTTAAGGTTGACGTCACAGCACGATACGTGACGCCATTAAACATTCCTGCAGTGTCATCACAATATGGCGGACGTTGAAAACCGAAGTGACTGCAGCATTAATAATCCGCGCTAAGAAATGAAAGGTATGCAAGAAAAACAATCCTATATGGGTGTGAGGGGTGGATAGAAAAATCCGTCCCTCGGGATCACTGTCCGGCATCACTCGGCAAGCCTCGTGATGCCGGACAGTGACCCGTGGGACGGATTTTGTCCATCCATCCCTCACACCCATATAAGATTCTTATATTATACAGGGCAATCAACTTTCTTTCATGCCTATGTAGGTGTCCGTTATCCTAAATTTCAATAATACTTGTGAGTGACTTAATTTTTTGGAAATAAATATTGCATCATTAGTGAAAAAAATCTTTAAGTAAATTGATTCTTTATCTTTTAGTCGCCCTGGGGAAGTAATTAACGACACATTACTCCCAAATAAAGCATAAAAATACAAACTAATCCATTTGGAATTGGAATTCAAATTTAAGTCATGCAATGCTCTCCTGAAAATTGATTTGATCGCGATGTGCATTTTTTTATCAAGTTGCCCTTTCTTTCCATGCGTTACTTTAGGATAACACATACATATAGTATATATTGACAATACTTACTTCGATGGTTTTTATCAGTCGAATTTACCCTTCAGAACTTCAATTAAATGAAGCAAATTCTTCTGATATCAAATCACTGTTTCGTTTTCTTTTTTTTTTTTTTTTTAAATTTATCTATTTCAGATGGGGATTTTTCGAGCAAAATTTATGACAAATGCTCGGATTTTGGTTTTGAGATTGTAAATTGTCCTTTCGTGGATTGTGATGTTCCTCATGGGACATCCTACGGTTTTTATATAGGTTACCGGTATCATAAACGTCGCAGAGTCTTTTCTAAGTGCTTTAGACGTCATGTCGATTTAGTTTCAAAATTAAATAATGTACTTAAATCTCTTTTGCAACAAGGCCTGTCGGGACCTGAATTTTATGACGACTTAGTATATGAATTCATAGAAATATATGCTTGCAATATTTTCGATATAAAACTATTTGGTACAATAAAAGTGTTATATGTCAGACCGCATGCATGACAAGTTGAAACCTTTGCTTCCCTCTTTAATTGCAGGTCGGCGGGTCGGGCGAGGTTTGCGGTCGCGTAAAATTGATTTACTAGAAAGCCCCTCCCCCCAGTTAAAACGTTTTACTGACTTTCCAAAGCGGCTCTTCTGTCGTGGTACATTATTGTTATAGTTCGTCTTTGCATGTACACATTACGAAAACATGCCTATACAAATACATTGTTACCTTTATCGCCGTAAAAATGAAAATTTTAAGACGGAAAATTGTGATATTTTTCTTATTTCTGCTCTAAAATATCGATTGTGAGTACTCGTTAGAACCGCCTCGATGAGGCGGTTCTAACGGGTACCCACAATCTATATTTTAGAGCAGAAATAAGAAAAATAAGGTTTATCCCTGTAAACCCCAGTTTTATTATATAAACGTGGGGTTCAAGGGGGTCAAAATTATATAGGTATGTTCTCGTGATGTTTTGCTTCTATTTTTATCTTGGATAGCTGTTTGGCAATTTTGTGGGAAAGTAACTGCCCTTTTAGGTTTCCGCTTGTAAAGTTGTCATTATAATGAAGTTATTTTATGTTTGTGTTTCGTTCCTTTGGTGTCTCTGATGGGGGTGTGAGGAAATTGTATCGAATTCTGATCATTGCCTTTCACTTCTAGTTTAGACCTAAACGGTTTATCAGTATTCGAGTTCAGTTGGATTCAGCTCTGCGCAGAATCACCATGCTGTCCAATTTATTTCTCTAAATCCGGATGGACGGGGCGAGGAATGTGCTTTTTAAACCCATATATGACATAAAGAATCTGCCACCGTCTATGAACATACCAATATGGGTGTCCAATGCGTTGTTGTACTTTTTGGAAAAAGCCTTTGCTACAGATAACATTGTAAAGTAGAAGTAAAACAAAGATCAGGAATCGATACAATTACAGTGGCGATTTAGTTTTTGTTGTCCACGGAAACGGATGCAAAACTCTTTTCAACGATTTGAAAACGCAGCGTTTAGACCACGCTTAAACGATCGTTTACATTTTCAACCAATCAGATCATCGTTTCTGAAACGTTTCAAGCGTTTCGTATATCAACCAATCACATTAGCGTTCGAAAAACGCTGTCATGGAAACCGTTTCTGGTTTCATATGTTCTTTTTCGTTAACCAATAAAATCCCGTAGACTCACTTTAATGTTAATAATAATAATGATAATTAATAATAATGAATAAAAATAAAAATAAATAGTAATAATAATAATAATAATTATTATTATTATTATTATTATTATTATTTATTACTATTTTGATTATTTTATTATGAAACAGAAAATAGATAAAAAATAATAGCGAAATGATTTTAAGGTAAAGAAGATCTCCTGCAATAAACAGCAAATTGTGTTTAACAGAAAGAAAATGTTTCCGGATTCTGTAGCTCAGTCGGATGCGCGTTTAACTGTTGATCCAGATTCGCGGGTTCAATGCTTGCCGGTGAAAAACAAACTACATAAGAACCTTTCATACATGGACAAAACATTAACCGAGAAGACTCTGTTTTCTATAGTTTTCGAATGGTTTTTGTGAGGGAATTTATTGTTCTCACCCATTGCGTACGGCCGCTATATTTTAGGGAAAAAAAATACACAATGAATTTGACATTAAACATGATTTTTCAGTATATGTGATCTCAATAATTATCCGTCATCAAATTAACATTAGATGACAGATGTCTTCTTCAATCATCACGAAAACACGCCTTTATAAATTTGACTCTCTTAAAACCACTTTTGTATTGAAAAACTTGGCTTGACAGGGTTAATTATTTTACATTATTTCTACTCAAATAAAGACTGTGGGTAAACGTTAAACCCGCATCGCCAAGGCGGTTCTAACGAGTACCCACAATCTATGTTTTGAGTAGATATTTGGACAAAAATATCAGAACTTTTATCCCAAAATTTACAATTTTGTTGTAGAGTAGAAGTTTTCAATTTATTTGATTAGGCTTGTTTTCGTATTGGAACAAAAATATTTTGTATTTGAACTGTCAGAATCAGACACACGTTAATATTTTTTTTTTTTTTTTTTATATTTCGGCGGTGAAAATATTTCATTTATAATTTTATAATATACTAAGCCGCGAAATCAATTTATATCTGAAACAAATAAAAATCATCGCTTCACCTCATTACAAAAACACGCACTTTCGTATTTTGAAAATTTAACCAAAAATCTATGACAAGTATTATATTTTTATATTTCTGCTCAAAGCATAGATTGTGAGAACTCGTTAGAGTCGCCTCGGTGAGTCGTTCTAACGAGTAACCACCATCTATGTTATAAGCAGAATTAAGAAGAAATATCACAATAACACACCCGTGCGACATAGTGGATTTATTTTTCAGATCTCCAAAATGTCTACTTTTCTAATGAAAATCCGTGATATTTTTCATTTATGCTGCAAATATAGGTTGTGGGTGCTCGTTGGAACCGCCTCAATGCGAAGGTTCTAACGAGTACCCACAACCTATGTCTTGGAGCAGAAATAAGAAAAAATAATCTAAACCCCCGTTCACCCCCATTTTCTCGATATAAAGTGAGGTTTAAGGGGGTGTTCATTTCACGGACTTTTTCACGCGATGATGTAAACCCATGTAAATTCCAGTAATATTATATAAAGGTTTGGTTTAAGGGCTCAAAATAATATAGGCTTGTTTTCATGATGTCGTGAAAACACGGTATGTTCCTATTGTGAACAATAAATATGATCGCCATATCTTCACAGTGGCAGCCTGGACTACTTTTTCAATATTCTTTTTTCATAAATGCCAAACAAATTTTGTCTAAAACATCAGAATTTTCACTCACGCTTCGCACTCGTGAAAATTCTGATATTTTGAATTTACGCCACATTAAACACTATGTTATTTTTGAGGCATCGATTCCCATTTTGAGTGTGTGTGTGTTTTTTTACCATACATTGAGATGAAATGACATCTCAAGCCCTGTCGCCCAAACAAACCAAAATGGTTTATATGTATGGACGGCCAGCCTCGAACCACTTTGGCTGGTCAGGCATAGATCCTGTAAGCGGTTTTCACATTTCAGTACTGATCATTGAAGAAATATATGGGCTGCATGATGCTTCCACGCAGAGCTGAATCCGGCCCGCACACTAGTACCGGTAAACGACTTAGAGAAACTAAGCCTGTCCAGGAACGACGGTGCGAGGCGGACCGCCCATGCTAATAAACCCTATTGGTTTCATTGGGCGACAGGGCTTGATATGTCATTTCATCTCAATGTCGGGTAAAAGTCCCACAAAATTGGAAGCAACGTCTCCAAAATGACATGTACAGTGTTGACGGGGACGTTAAACCTCAGATCAAACAAACAAATCAGTACTGGTCACGAACAGACTCAGTAAAACCGAGTCTGCTATTTTCGTTTATTTCGACTCGTATACATATATTGCATTCTGACATGCAGAACTCTAGTTAAATGTGAGATTGAGGGGTAGTGATTTGAATTGCCTCGGTGAGGCAAAACCCATTAATATCCACAACATTTTTTTCGGAGAAATGAAGACATTTATCCTAAATTGTCATCAACTAACTTCTAACCCCCCCCCCCCCCCCCCCCACACACACACACACTCTCTCTCTTCACCGTGTAAGACATATGATAATTCTCGTGCTGTTCATAGAGGCGGATCTAACGTGGAGCCTCAATACGGTTTGTGCGTTGTTATTTTTTTGGAAATCATGAATTGTGTAAAGTCGATAGCATCGCCTTAATAACCATCTTTTTTGCTCGAAACACAGATTATGAGTGCTCCTTAGCATCCTACATCTTTGAGACAAAGGTATGGGGTTACAGGGATCTACAATGGTTTCTTTATTTTTGCTATTTTAGAAATTAAAACATAGATTGTGGGTACTCGTTACCGAACACCAAACACAATGTTTGATAATATATCAAACAAATATCATTGTTTTTTATCGTCGGAAAACTGTCCGTTTTGTTTTTGTTTCATTCGCTATGTCAACCGGTCTGATACCATTATGTCCGCCGGCCTCGTTGGCTCAGTCGCATGTGCGTCTGACTGGTGATCAGGAGGACGCGGGTTCGACTCCGGCCGGGGTCGGCAACATTCTTTCGTGGAGATTGATCATGAAATCTTTTCTACGGTCATTCTCTCCCTTCTGCTGATTCAAGAAGGGCAGTTGTCAGTTTATGGCGAAAGAATGTGCACTGTACTGGTTAACAGCTTACGTATAAGCCTGCCCAGGAAAGTGTGGATAGGTAAACTGACCGGCTCAAAAATGACCTAAATAGTGTTGACTGGGCCGTTAAACTCCAATCCAAACACACAAACAAACCATTATGTCCACTAACATTTTAGGATGCAAAATTGTCACATTTTCCAGAGATTACAGGTTCTGGTAAAACTGCATCAGTCAGACGGTTCTAACGAGTGCCCACAATCTATGTTTTTGGAAAAGGAGTAAGAATGTTGCCCGGCTGGCAGAACTTGCGACCCCTGATCACCAGCTAGACGCGCATCAGACTGAGCTACAGATCCTCGAATTAATGTCGCCCGACCGGCAGCTACCGAACCCGCGACACCTGATCAACAGCCAGACGTACATCAGACTGTACTACAGGTCCCCGAATTAACGTTGTCCGACCGGCAGCTACCGAACCCGCGACACCTGATCAACAGTCAGACGTACATCAGACGGTACTACAAGTCCCCGAATTAACGTTGCCCGACCGGCAGGTATACCAACCCGCGAATCCTGATCACCAGCAAGACGCACACCAGACTGTGAGACAGATCCACGAATTAATGTTACCCGACCAGAGGGTACCGAACCCGCGACATCTGATCACCAGTCAGATGCGCATCAGACTGTGCTACAGACCCACGAATTAATGTTGCCCGGTCGGCAGGTACCGAACTCGCAACCTGTGATCACCAGTCAGACGCGCATCAGACTGCTACAGACCCACGAATTAATGTTGCGCGGCCGGCAGGTACCGAACTCGCAACCCCTGATCACCAGTCAGACGCGCGTCAGACTGCTACAGACCCACGAATTAATGTTGCCCGGCCGGCAGGTACCGAACTCGCAAACCCTGATCACCAGTCAGACGCGCATCAGACTATGCTTCCGAGGCCTGCATAAAGCAAGTGTTCCAGTTTGTTTTAGGGAAAACTAATATCAGATTGCGTATTCCTAGGCTTTCGCATGCTTCGCTGTTACCGTCCAGTTAGCTATATTAAGGTCATATCGAGCCGGCCAGTCAGTTTCTAAGCCACTTATTGTTTCCTGGACCAACACCATTTGATCAGCACATTACACATTATATCACCAGAAAGTTGCATCTTGCCCTTTAGAATCGGTGGAAGCGAGGGATATTTCAGGATCAATCACCACGAAAGAAGTTTACTGGGCCCATCGGGGATAGAACCCACTGCTCTGTGATCATCAGACCGGGTCACCGAGACCGACCACATGTGTAACCAATGGTTCTCTAGTAGAATTTGTATATATGTGCGTAGTTTAGGCTTTATCCTCGCTGGTCACACATGATGATAATGATGATGATGATGATACGTACGTCATATATGACGATGATGATGATGACGATGATGTTGATGATGACGGTGGTCACACATGATGATGATGATGATGATGATAATGATGATGATGATGATGATGATGATGATGATGATGATGATGATGATGATGATGATACGTACGTCATATATGTTTACCACTGCGAGTTGTATATGCGAATGATTTAACACCCTCCCCACCTCCCCCCCCCCCCTCCCCCCCACACACACGTCGGGTGTTGTGTAGTTTAAAAATATTATTAAAACATGGTGTATTTTGATTTTATAATACATTATTATTCAACTCAACAACGTTACTATGGTTATTTCCTGCTTATTTTTCCCACGAACGTATTAATGAGGAACTTGTATATTGAACAAGGCAGCTCTTTGATATCGGATTACACGGGACGGTATTGAGAAGATGTGCGGTTACCTGCAGGCCATTAGGTTAGCAGGGGAATGACAGGTACATACTGAGACGCGTCACGGCAAAAGAAACCTATAGGGAAATGTCGGTATTTGTGTTGTCCGATTTCGATAAAGTGGTTTTTCCGTTGTACTAAATGTTTTATTTATATGTTTTATTTATTTATTTATTTATATTTATTTATTTATCACCCGAGTGCTAAAATTTCAACTGCCACATCATTAGAACGTAGTTTTCAGATGAAAAGTAATGCTTTCATCTCAATCCAAATTTAGATTGTAGGTGTTCGTTACAACCGCCCCAGTGAGACAGATCTAACGAGTGGCCACAAATAACGTTTATGAGCAGAAAAATGAAAAATAATGTATATTTCTGTAAATTCCAATTTACTATATAAAGTGCGCGACCGCGTGTGTGTGTTATTTCCTTACATGTTTTTTTATTGTCTTCACTTGTCACTATTTCACCCAATTATGGTCTACACTATTTCCATATACATGTACATCCACACCAGCGTTGGATGATGATGAGTGTCATTATTATTATTATTGTTAATATTATTATTATTATTATTATTACTGAATCCGACAGAAAACAAAATCGGGAATGTCATACGTTATGTAGCGTATGTCAAGCGTCACATTTTCCAAAAAGTTGACTGAGGGCAAAACTCGAAAATACTTGGACTAGGATAGTCTTTGAAACCGTATTACGTAAGATGTGTATTGTTTGTTTGTTTGATTTGAGGTTAAACGTCCCCGTCAACACTGTAAATGTCATTTTGGAGACGTTGCTTCCAATTTTGTGGGACTTTTACCCGACATTGAGATGAAATGACATCTCAAGCCCTGTCGCCCAATGAAACCAATAGGGTTTATTAGCATGGACGGTCCGACACTCACTCCGCTTTGCCTGGGCAGGCTTAGATCCTCTAAGCAGTTTACCAGTACTCATGTGTGGGTCGGACTCAGCTCCTCGTGGAAGCATCATGCAGCCCATATATTTCTTCAAGCCCCGATGGGCGGGGTCGTACCGTCGTCTTTGAACAGAAATAAGAAAGATAATCAATCAATCAATCAATCAATCAATCAATCAAATTTTATTCGATTAAGCTTATGCAGCTCATCATGATAAAACATATATAGACAGACAAATAAGTGAAGAATAGCATAAAAGTGAATTACTGGTCGCACTGCGGTTCCTGGACAGGCTTAGATCCTCTAAGCGGTTTACCAGTACTAGTATGCGGGCTGGATTCAGCTCTGCGTGGAAGCATCATGCAGCCCATATATTTCTTCAAGCACAGAGCGAATTGACATGTACACAGAATGACGAGTCGAACTACGTACTTTGCCGCGTCACAGTATAACGAACCAACGTCGTTACCTTGATTCTTTCTTCTATTTCGAAAAACTGAGCGTTTACTTTTTCTGTCGTATTAATTTATTTATTGCTAATTGGATACACTTACCAAACACACTCGTGGGATGAAATTGCTTCTTTCATATAATCTGGCCCCTAAGTAATAAAAATGTTTCATGCTCAACTATGCTGAGCATGAAATCGATAATATTCGCAAATATTACAGTAATGGGACCAAACATATAATGTCTGTGCTCGTTACAACCATTCAATGGAGGCGGATCTAACGAGTACTCACAATCCACGCTTTTGAGGAGAAATATTATAGCAATGTATATAACTGTTAACCCAGAAAATTGTATATATAAAGAGTTTTGTTATTTCCATAAAACGCACTTGTTACTTTATCACCCGGCAGTTGCATCAGAAGCAAATAAAATCATGTGTCTTCATCTTTCATTACGATCAAACATCTGTGTGACATAGGGCATTTTTAGCATGTTTACTGATGAACATCTGTGATATTATTCTTATGCATATTCAAAAGCTACGCTGATGGTGCTCGTTCGAACCGGTTCATTGAGGCGGTGCTAATGAGTACCCACGACCGATGTCTTTGAACAGAAATAAGAAAAACAATCAATCGATCAATATTCAAACGATATGCTGATGGTGCTCGTCCGAACTGGTTCATTGATGCGGTGCCAATGTGCACCCACGACCGACGTCTTTGATTTGTTTGTTTGATTTGAGGTTTAACGTCCCCATCAACACTGTAAAGGTCATTTTGAAGACGTTGCTTCCAATTTTGTGGGACTTTTACCCGACATTGAGATGAAATGACATCTCAAGCCCTACCGCTCAATAAAACCAATAGGGTTTATAAGCATGGACGGTCCGACACTCACACCGCTTTGCCTGGGCAGGCTTAGATCCTCTAAGCAGTTTACTAGTACTCGTGTGTGGGTCGGACTCAGCTCCTCGTGGAAGCATCATGCAGCCCATATATTTCTTCAAGCCCCGATGGGCGGGGTCGTACCGTCGTCTTTGAACAGAAATAAGAAAGATAATCAATCAATCAATCAATCAATCAATCAATCAAATCTTATGCGCTTAAGCTTATGCAGCTCATCATGATAAAACATATATAGACAGACAAATAAGTGAAGAATAGCATAAAAGTGAATTACTGGATGGGGCATTGTCTTACACAATACAAGTTCTCAGGCTACATGTAGGCGACATACCTGTTAGAAGCTACCAAATCCCATGCAGCAAGTTAACGTCGCACGAGCGTCAAAACAAGATGTTGCATCGACGCCCATGCGACACCGACTAGACGTCGTTTATTTGTTTGTTTGATTTGGGGTTTTACGCCCCCGTCAACACTGTGTAGGTCATTTTGGAGACGTTGTTCCGATTTTGTGGGACTTATACCCGACATTGAGATATGACATCTCAAGCCCTGCCGCCTAATAAATCCAATATGGTTTATATGCATGGACGGTCCAACTCGCACCACTTTTCCTGGGCACGCTTAGTAATCACGTGCGGTTGGTTTCAGCTCTGCGTGGAAGCATCATGCAGCCATCTATTTCTTCAAGCCCCAATGGGCGGGGCGGGGCTGGACTAGACGTCTTATGGACGCTAGGTCACCTACGATACAGGTATGTGACTTCTGTGGAGGCTAAGATTTTGGAAAAGGTCTGCCGGCATGTCAGCAGACAATAATGATAATAATAATGAATTCCCCCGTCAAACCCAGTTTTTTCTTGATAAAGTGGGGTCTATGGGGAACTTCATTTCACGGACTTGTTAACCTGATGGTTATGTTTCTTTCCTTTTTATCTTCTCATGTATGTCATGAGCATGGCCATAAGGGATATTTTAGTCTGTTATATTACTTTATGCAACAAACACTCACGTAAACCTTCCTTAAGCGCAAAATTTGGGTTTACAGACATGAATATCCGTCACCGTTTTTAAACACACACACACACACACACACACACACACACACACACACACACACACACAGAGAGAGAATCACACACATGCACGCGCGCGAACACACAAACGCACACAGGTTAACAGCTGCGATTTGGATAAATCGCCAATGTCAGATTATTTTCTTAAGATCATCACGAAAAGTGTGTATATAATGTTGAGCCCCTTGAACCCCATTTTCATAAAGTACAACTGGGTTTAACGGTTTCCTATTTCTGCTCGAAGCGGTTCTAACGAGGACCAGCAATCTATGTTTAGGTTCACGTTCGGTGAAGATCAGCAATCCATGTTTAGAGCAGAAAAAATGCAAGATATCGGATATTTTGTCAGAAAATTTTCAATTTTTGGTGACAAAACTTTCAATATATTTGAATAGGCGTGTTTTTGTAAAGTTCCGTTGAAGATGAAATCTCCAAAATAGTTATTCTTAGTTTCGAGTGAAAACTTATCAATTTTATGCTCGGAACATAGATTCAACAAAGCTCGTTATAACCGCCGTGTACTTTGTTTTTCAAAAAAGTTGGGTTGCAGGGGTATTAATTAACAAATACTGATTAACGCGTTCTATTTCATAATTCGCTTTAGGAAAATAGAGGCACGAGACAAGCTGCATTCTTCCATAATATTCAGACGAAAAATAAAAATAATAAAAAGATAATTATCATTCGCGCTTATATCTGCATCAAACCATTATGATTACGCTCCCGTGCGCTAAATGTCTCTAAAACTAACGTTTCTCAGATGAAAATGTTTTTTTTAATTCTGCCATATTTATAGATTTATGACTGCTCATTAGAACCACCTTGGTAATACGGTTTTAACGAGTATCCGCAATCTATGTTTTAGAACAAAAATAAAAAAAAAAAAAAATGAATTCCCCGTAAATCCCATTTTCTAAAAAAAAAATGCTCATTAGAACCGCCCTGTCCAGACAGTTTTAAGGAGTACCCGAAATCTATGTTTTGGAGCAAAAATAAGGAAAGAAGGTATACCTGGTAAACCCAATGTACTCTATATACTGTTGGGATTAGAGGGGCCTTCTATTCACGGACTTGTGATCCTGATGCATTGGCTGTAGGGTGATTTTTAAAACCGCTTCAACAAATCGGTTCAAACAAAAACCCACATTCAATGCTCTTGAGATAATGTGGGATCTAGTTGGACATGTTGGAGTGTTTATTTAACGGACTTTTTGTTGAGGTGATGATGAATAATTTAGAAATTCAGAATTAACATATAACAAATATCGACTAATGTATAACAGTTTCCGGAAAGCAGATATTACACACGCGTGCAAACACATTGCATGGCAACGTAAGTGAAGTGTGGTCAGTGACAAATCTCGCCAATACTATTATATGACCCTAATGTCTTGGGAAATACGGTCATCTGTAGTTGCCAGAATATACAGGGGTTCTAATAATTTTGGCCTCAGTGTGGCGCAAATATTTCCTTAACAGTTAAACAAACAAAGAGCATTTCTCAGTTAATGCATTTTCTTAACCCGTATTTGACAAAGATGGAATCTCCCACCTAGAAAGTTTGGATTGGTCCATTTCCAATTATTGGGCTGCCAGGTTTGTTTTATTAGCGACACATTTTGCAACAATGTTTGTACTTTCAGCAAACAGTGTAGAAACAGGTCAGACGTCGTGTTTTGTGGCGTCTGATCTAGGTCTGCACTATTTGCCAAAGTTCCGCAAAAGGGCCGCTAGGCATATATGGGTTAAATCTTCGATACACTCATTTGTTTGTCTTTCTTTCTTTCTTTTTTTTTTTTTTTTTTTTTGGTTCTTTTGTTTTTAGAAAAAAAATCCATAAAGATTTTTAGGATGAACGTATTGTCTGAAAATTTATCATGCATTAAGCTGAGGTATTATCCATGTCATTCTCGATTGTTCTTTATATATGTATTGTTTAGTTAAGATTGTTCTTTGTACTCTGTATTTAAAGTCAATGAGCATGTCATTTCTTAAGCAATGGCATACATGTACTTACAGAATATTCATTTTTTTTCTCAAAGATAACTTTAATTTTAAATGACGCGATTGTAGTGAATATATATGTTAAGCTGTTGAAGATAATCGTAAATAAACATGCACATGTATTTAAAGGCATTTATTCTTGATTATTGAGGACTATCATTTCATTACATAATATTATGTAGCCCTCAGTGCTCACTGGAGAAAAGTCCTCTGTCTTCAACAGGTAAGGGGCCGCCTTGGGGAAAATCAATAAATTACTTGCTGTTGACTGGTGTACATTATTGATTTTCCCCTTAAGTGTCTCAGTCAGGGGATTCAACAAGAGCTACTAATCACCCTATTAAGGGCCGCCTTTGATCTGCTATAGTAAGTATATCACAGGGGGCAATAAAACAATTATAGACACACGGTGTGTTTTACTGTTACAGAATAAATGCCTTTAAGTCAACTAAAGCGATCGCGCATGCGCGCTTAATGCATAAATTCGATTGGCTCAGTCATAAAACGGTGTCAAACGGTCATACTATTGGCCAAAACGGGAAAGCGTTTTCAATAGCGTTTTGATCTTTTCAGAGCGCATGCGCAAATTTACCGTTTGTCTAAAACGATTCGCCTTGACTTTTGATTGGTCAAAACGATATGAAACGCTCGAACCGTTGTCGAAACGCAAACGTTTTGCAACGGTTTCAAAACGGACCCTAAACGCAAAAATGGGTAGGTCGAACGTTATCGCCACTGTAACTTACTCCGCCCATCAAAGACACCAACGGGAAAGAAACACAAACATGAAGAGACAAGACCATAATGGAAACCTAAACGAAGGAAGGCCATAAGGACAGTTACTTTCCCACAAAATGACCAAATGGCCATCCAAAATAAAAAGACACAAGTGATACACACAGTAAGTAACAAACTACTACATAAATAAACCGCCACAGAAGAACCGGATTGGAACGGTCAGTGGAAAGAATTCCACTGGGGGGGGGGGGGGGGGGGGGCTAAATCGATTTTACATGGCCATAATCCTCGCCGTTACCTCTGTCGCGGTATACACTAATTTTGTTAAGTCCACATGAAGGCTTCCTAACTCATCAGTCACACGGTAACAACTCATACAATTCCAAAAACTACAGAGATGAAACAAGGTTGAGGAATCGACAGCATACAGCAACAGAATTGCTGGAGCAAAAGAACACCAACAGTTAGACTCCGATGGGGCCCGACCAAAGATACCCTGGTCAGACATCGTGAAGATCTGGGCATACACTATTTGCCACTGCCTAATTGTTTAAATCTTGGGCGTACATGTATACTGCGTTAATGAGTGTGTCTTTACTAAGTATACAAATAAGACACTAGGGTCATTGCCTCCACTTCTGTTTTTCATATTGCCATCCCTCTTTTGCATGCTGGTTTTAATTGTGTGCTTTGTCTCGTCTATGATTTTTAATTAACTTTTTATGAAAAAGAAAAAGGCAACAAGTACTGACTGTTCCTAGGCGGTTCTTCTATCGCGTTTGTTACTTTTTTGGTTGTTGATGTTGTTGTTATAGTGTGCCTTTGTGTGTATGTTTAGCGTATGTCTTTTTCATTTTGGATAGCCCTTTGACCATTTTGTTGGAAAGCAACTGTCCTTTTTTGCTTTCCGCTTGTGATGTTTTCATTGCAGTTTAGCATCTCGAAAACAGTAGTAAAACTTGGGTTTTACAGGGGTAAACTTTATTTTTCTTATTTGTGCCCTAAAGTACACACAATCTAATTTTTGAGCAGAAATAAGGAAAATATCACAAATTTTATCGGATTTTTTTTTCTTTTTTTTTCGGTAGTAAAATTTACAAGGTAATAATATAGGCGTGTTTTCGTAATGTGCTGCTTTCCCTTTGGTGTATCTGATTGGAGGTGTTGGATAGTACTTATTGCCTTCACTTCTATTGTTCTAGGTCCTAATCTGGGTCCAAATTATGTGTAAAGGTTACAGGGGGCAACAAAAGTCGCCACTCATTAGAAAAACATGTACATGTGAAAAAATGGCGTCCAACATGGTGATGTTAGGCAAAAGTGATAACATCTTTCTAATTACTGCTTTCAACATAGTTTGTGGTTGCTCGATAGAACGGTTCTAACGAGTACCAACTATTTATGTTTTTGAGTGTGCAGATAATGTATACCCCCGCAAACCCCACTTTTCTCTATATAAAGTGGGGTTGAGGGGGGGGTCTTCGTTTCACGGACTTGTTATCGTGATGAGCACAAAACGAGCTAAAATAGAATTGAAGGCAATGATCAGGAATCGATAACAACAGCCCCCATCAGTGGCACCAAAGGGAATGAAAGTTAACACAAACACGAAATAACTAGCCCTTAATGGAAACATCAATAGCGGAAAGCCAAATGGATATCCCACAAATGGCCAATTGGCTATCCAAAACAAAATAATATAAGCTATACACACTATCAAAGACAAACCGTTACAAAAATAAACCGCGACATAAGAACCGCCGTGGAACTGTCAGTGAAACGAATTCCACTGTGGGGCTTAAATCGATTTTACGCAGCTGCAATCCTCGCCCTTACTTCCGTCGCGATTTAGACGGTTTAATGCCGATGAAACAACAATAGAGATCTCGAAGAAATATATGATTAGTTGAACCCGTTTTGTAAGCAATTGTATCCCCAGTCCATTAAACTGAACTTTGATCTGAACTGTTAATGATGTAGTTGAATTTTATCAAGTTATCCCAACTCGCTCGCAGTAAAATATGTTGCTATATATAGTTCTATTGCCGCAGTTTTAATGATGCCTTTGAACGATTTGTCACTTTATTATGTTGAAAATCAAAAAGCTTTATTCTATTGCCTCTAGTGGTAGAAAGAAACTCATAAAAAATGGAGTTAGATAATAATAAATATATTTCTTCGAACTCTCTGTTGTCGTTTCATCGGCATGTAAGAAACTCTCCTTTTGGCTTTCCGCTATTAATGTTTCCTTTAGGGTCTATTTTGTGTTTCTTTCCGTTTGTTGTCTATGATGGGTGGTCTGGGTGAATTGTATCGATTCCTGTTTATTGTCCTCACTTCTATACTGCCCTGCGCATATGTACGAGTACATTCAATGAGTTTATGACGGGTGAAGTATGGTTTTATTTCATTGCAAACGAAATAGAAAGCAAATGTGAAGTCATTGTAAATAAAATGCCGCTGCATTAAGCACAAATAGGAAAGGGATTGGGTTGATTTAACACGATTCCAACAACCCCAACTCACACATCTGTATTTTTCAGACCGACCCAAGACCATTACGCAAACACGCCTACACAAATATATTGCCATTTTTATCGCCGAAAAAATGAAAATTTTAAGATGAAAAATTGTGGTATTTTTCTTATTTCTGCTTAAAATATAGATTGTGGGTACACGTTAGAACCGCCTCATCGAAGCGGTTCTAACGAGTACCCACAATCTATATTTTAGAGCAGAAAAAAGAAAAATAAGGAATACCCCGGAAACCTCAGTTTTACTATATAAAAGTGGGGTTCGAGGGGGTCGAAAATATATAGGCGTGTTTTCGTTATGGGTGCTTTGTTATGATTCATTATTGTGATTGCTAATGTCTGCATATACATACTGGTCACATAATTTATTTTTGGTTAGGAACTGTCTGTGAGTTGTATGATGTGTTTGTATGTGTGTTGGGGAAGCGGGGTGGGGTGGGGGGGTTGACTGTGTGTGTATGTTTGTGGGCATCACGAAAACACGCTTTATAATTGTGTCCCCTTGAACCCCACTTTTGTATAGTAAAACTGGGTTTTCCGGGGGTATACCTTATTTTTCTTATTTCTGCTCTAAAATATAGATTGTGGGTACTCGTTAGAACCGCCTCGATGAGGCGGTTCTAACGAGTGCCCACAATCTATATTTGGAGCAGAAATAAGAAAAATATCACAATTTTTCATCATAAAATTTTCATTTTTTCGGCGATAAAGGTGGCAATGTATTTTTATAGGCGTGTTTGCGTAATGGATGTGTGGGAATAGAAACTTGCGTTCTGTTTTTTTTTTTTTTTTTTACTTTAAATGTTTAAGAACGGCGCCGTCGCCGTCGCTTAATGATTGTGCGTCTGTCCGTTTGGTGGCTTAAGTAATTGCATCGATTCCTGATCATTACTAAGTTAGATAAACACCCCATTGTTCCGATACGATTTCCATGCTGCGTGTTTGCATCTCCGAAAATCGTGAACCTGGGGATTATGAAATGGAACACCATTGTTAAGGGCGAGCGTAGTGGCCACATAATGTGGCATATAAACATATAGATTTGTAATTGTAATTATGACTGATTATGAGCAGGAGGAATTTAATCGCGACCTATAAACATTTCTAATTCCTTTTCAAACTTGTTTGTTTGCTTCGAATTCTTCGAATCGAACTTCAGTGACTCCAACACATTTGGGACCATGGGCATTTGTGCGCGGCAGAGGTAATGGGAGCTTGTGAAGTCATTCCTTTTTTCTAGGTAAGAGGCATGGTAGGGATGTCTTTTCGATTTCTTTGAGGAGGTTCTAATGATTACACACGACATACATTGTCAAGATCCAGCATACAATATCTCAAATATATTAATGTCTGCAGTTTTGTTTTAGTGGCCCGAAACCGAGTTCGAAACAGTCTGTGAAAGGAGTCCGTTACGAAAATACGCCTATACAAATACACTGTAAACTTTACCGCCGAAAAAAAATAAAATTTTAAGATGAACAATTGTAATATTTTTTTTCTTATTTCTGCTCAAAATATGGATTGCGGGTAGTCGTTAGAATCGCCTCATCGAGATGATTCTAACGAGTACCCAGCAGCCCTGTAAACCCCAGTTTTACTATATAAAAGTGGGGTTCAAGGGTATCAAAATCATATAGGCGTGTTTTCATGATGATCGATGTTCGAGCCATTGAAGTTTATACAATTATATAAAATTTATATATTAATATAAAATTTGGTACTAAGTTATTTAGTCAAATTATGGGAAATCCGATGAGTACGAACTGTGCACCCCTTGTGGCTCATTTGTTCTTTTTCCGTTATGAAAGAGATGGCATGATCTCCTTTCATCTCGAAAACACGCCTTATAATTCCTACCCCCTCGAACCCACTTTTATAAAGTAAAAATTGGGTTTACAGGGGTAAAACTTATCTTTCTTATTTCTGCTCTTAAATATAGATTGTTGGTACTCATCAGAACCGCCACGATGGTGTACCCACCATCAATGTTTTGGGCAGAAATAAGAAAAATATCACACATTTTTCATCTTAAATTTTAATTTTTGCGGCAGTAAAATTAAAGCGTATTTGTATGGGCATGTTTTGGTCAGGACCGTTGAAAAGCAATCTGAAGTTATTGAAGTATTTTTTGTACGACGTCTAGATATTTGGGGGATTTGTTAAATATTGACAATACCTACTTCGATGGTTTGATCATTTAAATTTACCCTCCAAAACGTCAGTTAAATAAAGCAAATTCTTCTCATAACGAAAAATAAAGTGAAGTGATCAGAATTCTATACCACCACCAGACACTCCCATCAGGGACACCAAAGGGAAAGAAATACAAACATATAATGAAACTATTACAAGCGAAAAGCCAAAAAGGACAGTTACTCTAGTTGATTTTATCATTAAGATAATACATTCGTGTGGCTTAGTATCTAATTATGATACATGTACGATATGATACTCGTAACTCACCCGTGCGACGTAGTGCATTTTTCACATCTCCGAAATGGCTACTTTTCTGATGAAAATCCATGAAATTGTTCTTATAAATACTTAAAACATAGTTTGTGTGTGCTCGTTAGAACAGCCTCAGTGAGGCGGTTCTAACGAGTACCCACACCCTATTATATGTATTGGAGCAGAAATAAGAAAAATAATGTATACCCCGTAAACCCCAATTTATCTATACGAAGTGGGGTTAGGGGGTCTTAATGTCACGGACTAGTTCACGTGATGTCCAAAAGAGTAATTGTTCTGACGAGTGTGTGTAGGGGAATTCGTGTGTGTGTGTGTGTGTGTGTGTGTGTATGTGTGTGGGAATTCGGGTTTAACGTCGCTTTCAACAATTTTTCAGTCATATCACGACGGTGTCTGGTTGCGACAGGGAGCTCAATGCTCACTTTATAGTGCTGCCTCACTTTAGTTTCATGTCCCAGACACATTACATGATACCACACCCAGTCACATTATTCTGACACTGGGTCGACCAGTCTTAACTCTACCCCGTAAATCTGAGTGCCAAGCGAGGAGCAGCTATTACCATTCTTAACGACTTTGGTATGTCGCGGCCCGGGATCGAACCCGTGACCTCCCGTTCCCCGGAGCGGACACTCTACTAACTGAGATATCGGGGCCGGTTATTGTTCTGATGAAAATCTGTTCTATATACTCTTAACATAGGTTTCTGGTTAAGGCGGTTCTCAACTATACACATCATTTCTTGGAGAGGAAATAAGAGAAGGAATGTGTACCCCTGCAAACACCAGCATTCTCTATATAAAGTAGGGTTTACTGGGTTGTTCAGTTCACGGACTAGTTAACACGCTGTTTTCTTTTAAATATTTAGAATCGCTATTTCTACGTTAGAAAAAAACAGCCCCGCCTATCGGGGCTTGGAGAAAAAGATTGGACTGCATGGTGCCTCCACGCAGAGCTGAAACCGAACACACGTGAATACCGGTTAACAGCTTAGAGGTTCTTAGCCTGTCCAGGAAAAGAGGAGCGAGTCCATGTATAAAAACCTTATTGGTTTCTTTTGGCGGCAGGGTTTGAGATGTCATTTCAGTTCAATGTCGGGTAAGTCCCACAAAATTGGAAGTGACCTACACAGTGTTGGCGGGGACGTTAAACCTCAAATCAAACAAACAAACGTTAGAATAATTACATGTGCGCATTCATTGCGCCTTAATAATAAAAATCAAAAATGAGTTCCTTTAAGAGCAATGAAAACCCTCATAAGAAAGAAGATGGGTCATACTACGTAGTTTCGGCTAATGAAGCCTCATCAGTGACCCTGTAATGATCCGGCAAAGAAAGCCAGAGGAAACATACTGCAATTTTGCGAACTTCGAATATGTCTGTCTTTGAATTTGTTTGATTTGAGGTTGAACGTCCCCGTCAACACTGTGAAGGTCGTTTTGGAGACGTTGCTTCCAGTTTTGTGGGACTTTTACCCGACATTGAGATGAAATGACATCTCAAGCCCTGTCGCTCAATGAAACCAATAGGGTTTATAAGCATGGGCGGACCGACTCGCACCGCTTTGCCTGGGCAGGCTTAGATCCTCTAAGCTGTTTACCAGTACTCGTGTGCGGGTCCTGTCTTTGAATTTAAAACAAATGACAAATTACGACGAACAATCTCAGTATGACCTAATTGTCCGTGCATGCATTCGTGTGTTTAATTGTTAATTACATCTTCAAAAAGGACAAATAGGAAGAAAAGCAGTCTCACGGGGATGTTGTCAGGGAAAATAAAAGGAAAAGGAAATACGAGAGCCAACATTTACAAGCAAGCCCATTACGAAAACACGCCTATACAAATACATTGTAATCTTTATCGCCGAAAAAATAAAAATTTTAAGATGGAAAATTGTGATATTTTTTCTTATTTCTGCTCAAAACATAGATTGTGGGTACTCGTTAGAACCGCCTCATCGAGGCGGTTCTAACGAGTACCCATAACCTTTGTCTTGGAGTAAAAATATGAAAAATAATGTTTACCACCGTAAACCCCAGTTTTCTCTATACAAAGTGGGGTGTAAGTGGGTGTTCATTTCACGGACTTGTTCACGTGATGAGGCTGTAAATATATCTAAGAGTGACAAAAAATGACAGATAGCCTTCCCCTCTGACCAAAGTATAGTTTTAAATGACGTTTTCTTACATGCTTTACAATGAAATATAGAGATTTCTCAGTGAAATCGAAAACGATTTTCTCACTGTTTCAAACAGTGACTGATATCAATTTATATTTTTCACTGTTTGGGACTCCTGTTTTCTCGAAATCTACTTCTGTGGTCAGTTTTTCCACTGTCAGTTGATTGAAAATTAATGAACTGTATTAGAATTGACGCTAAGCCCGTCCACACGTCACGAGGACGTTAATGACGTCATTTTTGACTCAGCCATCACGTAGTTTGTCGCGCGACGTGAGATCTGTCCGCACATTGTTTGGGAAACAGTCTCCCAATAATTTAAGTAACCATTCATTGAAATGCCAGCCCAGGGTATATCTTCTAGTTTACACCATATATTATACCCAGTAAAAACGTTGAACACCACTAAATTGACGCGAAACGACTAGAAACAAAGTTAGTTTTCTCTGAGGGTGAGTGACACGATTAGTGAAGCTAAATATTGCCGTTTTGAGGAATGTAAGAAACAGAAAATTTGATTTTTTTAGAGTAAGATAAAATTTTATTTCACTCATGAACACAAAAACTGGTATTTTCACTCGTGGCTACGCCACTCGTGAAAATACTGGTTTCGGTGTTCATTCGGTGAAATACAATTCGATCTTACACTGAAAACAAGCAAATTTCCTCTATATGTTCATACGCCCAAGAAACACACATTGTCATCATATATGCCTAGGGTCCCATAGGATGATAATTAGCAAATAGTGCAAACCCGGATCAGCCACCACAGACAGGTCAAAGTCCAAACTATTTGCCTAAATAGCCACAATTTAGGGTAGTTTTGTCTGTAAATCACATTTAACAGCGTCCCTGTAATTGGCTTAAAATATAAAGTAGAAGTAAAACAAAGATCAGGAATCGATACAATTAACTTACCCCACCCATCAAAGACACCAAAGGGAAAGAAACACAAACATGAAGCGACCAGACCATAATGGAAACTAAACAAAGGATGGCCATAAGGACAGTTACTTTCCAACAAAATGACCAAATGACCATCCCAAATAAAAAAAAAAAAAAAAAAAAAAAAACAAGTGATACACACAGTGAGTAGTAACAAACAACAACATAAATAAACCGCCACAGAAGAACCGCCTTGGAACGGTCGTTCGAAAGAATTCCGCTGGGGGGCTTAAATCGATTTTATATGGCCATAATCCTCGCCCTTACCACTGTCGCGGTATACACAAATTTTGTTTAGTCCGCATGAAAAGTAGAAGTAAAACAAAGATCAGGAGCGATACAATTAACTTACTCCACCCAACAAAGACACCAAAGGGAAAGAAACACAAACATGAAGCGACCAGACCATAAAGGAAACCTAAACAAAGGATGGCCATAAGGACAGTTACTTTCCCACAAAATGCCCAAATGACTATCCAAAATAAAAAGACACAAGTGATACACACAGTGAGTAGTAACAAACAACAACATAAATAAACCGCCACAGAAGAACCGCCTTGGAACGGTCATCGGAAAGAATTCCACTGGGGGCTTAAATCGATTTTACGTGGCCACAATCCTCGCCCTTACTTCCGTCGCGATTTAGACAAATAATTTGTTCAGTCCGCATGAAGGCCTCCTAACTTATCAGTGCAACATCTCCGTGAACACAAATAATCAAAAAACCACAGAGATGAGACAGCGGTGAGGACTCGACAGCAAAAAAAAAAAACACTGAAACGCTGGAGCAAAAGAAAACCAACAGTTAGACTCCGATGGGCCCGACCAGAGACAGAGCATGAAGGCTTCCTAACTCATCAGAATACAATAACAGAATTGCTGGAGCAAAAGAAAACCAACAGTTAGATTCCGAGGGGCCCGACCAAAGATGGAGCATCCGGCGCCAACCAACATAAAGAATACTAAAATAAAATAAAATTCCATTAATTTTATGTTTTTACACTGGAACCGTCATATAATCTTAAGCCCGACCCACCGGTGTGCAATCAAAGAGGGAAGCAAAGTTGCCAACCGTGATTGGGTTAACCACCATGCACGCAGTATGTTTTATAATATTGATGTTGTACCCAATCGTTATATATCGACGAACGATTTTACGAAATTCGGTACCAAAGTCATTAGAGGCATGTATTTTTCTAATCTGAGTTATTTGTTTATTAACTCGTTGCCAACTGTTATTACATATTTATTTTAGCTGTGTGAACTATTGCCAAGCGATTGGTCACGATTATAGGTTTGCTTAATATGTATAACCCTGCATTGGATACCGAGATTGTGTTGAAATGTCACAAACACCAGAGTTGTGATAGGTGAGTGCCAGCGCGTGCGTGTATGATTGTGTGGCTTGGCCACTTTACTTCCTGAGGCTTGTTGTTGGTGCCTGATGCTCTGTCTCTGGTCGGGCCCATCGGAGTCTAACTGTTGGTTTTCTTTTGCTCCAGCATTTCAGTGGTTTCTTGCGGTCGAGTCCTCACCGTTGTCTCACCTCTGTGGTTATTTAATTATTTGTGTTCACGGAGATGTTGCACTGATGAGTTAGGAGGCCTTCATGCGGACTGAACAAATTATTTGTCTAAATTGCGACGGAAGTAAGGGCGAGGATTGTGGCCACGTAAAATCTATTTAAGCCCCTCAGTGGAAATCTTTCCATTGACCGTTCCAAGGCGGTCCTTCTGTGGCGATTTATTTATGTTGTTTTTTGTTACTTACTGTGTGTATCACTTGTGTCTTTTTATTTTGGATGGCCATATGGCCATTTTGTGGGAAAGTAACTGTCCTTATGACCTTCTTTTGTTTAGGTTTCCATTATGGTCTGGTCGCTTAATGTTTGTGTTTCTTTCCCTTTGGTGCCTTTGATGGGTGGAGTAAGTTAATTGTATCGATCCCTGATCTTTGTTTTACTTCTACTTTGAGATGGCTGCCATTGATTTTATCAGTTAACCCCTATTTTAATAGCTTTGTAACATCTTGACCTGATAAAGATATCTATCTCAGGATAACTGAGTTTTATCAGACCAGCGTGACATTGTACTTCTATGAACTGTACTGCTGGAAAAAAAATCAAAAATGTTAGAGCGTACAAGGGGACTACGTGTAACTGATAAATAGAATACGAGATTCGTGCCATTTGATATAAAGTATATTTGATATAAAGTTTATCAGGCTCGGCTTCGAGAACGCATGTAGAATCGCTCGGCAAGCCTCGCGATTCTGCAAGCGTTCTCGAAGCTTTACCTGATAAACTTTGTATAAAAACACGAACCTGGTATTCTCTATGCACCATCACGCTTAAATGTTCATAAAACAAATTCCTTTTAATTCTCACTTTAAATGATATAAAGTTTCCTTTTGAAAGGAAGGCTTCCCCAGTTTTTAAAGTTAATTATTCCCCACTAAAAGACGCTAGAAGTTATAATTATTATTATTATTATTATTAATTTTATTATTATTATTATTGTGGAGGGTCACGAGAAAAAAATATAGCACTTTCAAATTTACATTTATTAAACGCATGAACGCGACCAACTAAAACGCATAGCCTGCGTACGAGGCTACGAGCGCAGACATGCCCTTATTAGGTAATTTCACAGGAAACTAGACAAAGAAATTTGAGATACATGTATATTATATAGGCAAAGCTATATCTGTAGATGTGGGTAAAAAGAGGATTTATCCTCCTCACAAAAACGTACCTACATACTTTTGACCGCTTAAACCCCACTTTTACATAGTAAAAATGGGGTTTATATATAGGGGTTCACAATATTTTTATATTATTATTTCCGCTCAAAAACATAGATTGTGGGTACTCGCTAGAACTGCCTCGTTAAGCGGTTCGAACGAGTACCCACAATCTATGTTTGCAACAACAACAACAACGAAAATGAAAAATATGTGTTTTTTGTTGTTGTTTTTTTGTGATAGAATTGTCAATATATTTGAATAGGCGTGTTTTCGTAACGTGGATTCAGCAATGCAATTTACACATTATTACGAAAACAAATTCTATTCAAATGATAGATAAGCTGAAATTTTTGTCATCAAAGAATGGAAAATTTTCAGATAAAAAGAATCTGATATTTTCATGTATCTGCTCAAATCATAGGTTGTAAGTACTCGTTAGAATCACCTTGCTTAGGCGGTTCTAACGGGTACCAATAATCTATGATTTTGAGCCGAAATACGGAAATAATGTATAGGCCACTAAACTGGGGTTAAAGGGCCGCAAAATTATCTACGCGTTTTCGTGAGGTGGTTTGGCAACAGGCACTGTGAATGAAACAAGTGTCCATGGTAGTCTTGCTCTGTTTAGGATGAAATAATGTTCTGAGCTGTACTCTTGCTCAGCAATTTCTGTGTCAATAGATTTACACTACTGATGGTACGTGACTATCATTATAAAACGATATCCAGGTAACGTTTATTTACAGCTGCGCTATCCTTTTCAGGTACGAAGTTTTGGACTGGTCTTATTTGTTGGGTTATGTAAAACGTGTAGACCCAGATCAGATGCTACACAATGCATCATCTGATCAGGGTATACACCGTTTGCAGAATGTAAAAGTTATCATAAAGATATTTTCTTATATACCAACAATAATATTTACTAAAACTGATGATTAAAATTCATAAATCTGCCAAATTAGCCTACATGTAACTTATATTCTACTACCAATAATACTAAAGTTACAAAGGCAGTCCTGGAACTTTTCGACTGCACCTCGTACATCAAGGTGTTAAGCCGTGTAAGTTTTCTTCCACGATGCTCAAAGTAGATGATGCTCAAAGTAGATGATGCTCAAAGCCTCATTGTTTGAATGTTTTCTGGTATTATGGTTGGAATTTAGTCCTCACAAAAGAGTTTACTATTTTTTCCATATTTACAAGCACACTTATGCAGCATACACATGAAAACATGCATTTTTTACTTTCAAATAAATTATTCATGTGTTTGTTTGATATAAGGTTTAACGTCCGCTAAACACAATATAGGCCATTTTCGAAACGTTGCTTCCAATTTTTAAGATTTTTATCCGATATTGAGATGAAATGACATCTCAAGCATTGCCGCAAATGTTTGGACAGTCCAACACCAGCTACTTTGCCTGGCCAGGCTTAGACCCTCTAAGCAGTTTACCAGGACTCGGGTGCGACCGGTTTCAGCTCTGGATGGAAGCAGCATGCGGCCCTATCTATTTCTCTTTAAGCCCCGATGTGCGGGGGGGGGGGGCATTTTGTAAAAGCTTATACTTGTTAAATTACAGGACCAATTCTTGGAATTGGTCGATGTCTATTTATAAAGCGATAACAACCGGCAACCAGTCCGGATAAGCTGCATACAGCTAAATTTTAAATGTGTTTACAGTACTCATTCTGTACTCGAGGAGTGACCGTCTATGTAAATGCGGTATGCAGCCATATTTGTTGCGCACATATTTGAACAGGGTTTTCCCAGTTACGTCAGTAGACTGTCTAAATTAAACAGGGGTATCACCAATCCAATCTAAATGGCTTCCAATCGAAATTGGAAGCCAAAAACGGTGAGTTTACATTTAATTTAGTAATTATTAGCTTTCCTATTTTTACTGAAACGCACTGATTGAGAGTATACATTAGAACTATCCCAACCAAGCAAGGCTAACAGAAATATTGCACATCATGAAAGTAGACCTATATATTTTTGACCCCATAAAACACCGGTTTTATACAGTAAAGCTGGGGTTTACAGGCGTATTTTTATTTCTGCTCAGAACATAGATTGGGGGTACTCGATAGAACCGTGTATTTAGAGCCTGTGTTTTGCACAGTTTTGATTTTGGATCGTGTTGTTTCCTTGAGCAAAATACTTTATCCACATTGCTCAGTACTGGTTACTATCCAGGCAAAAAGGGTCACATGGAAGATTAGTACTAGCTCACTAAATGTGTTACCCTTTATAAATTATGCCGAATATTATTATGTATTATTATTAGGTGTTAGAATAATTCGTTTTTCATTGCATGTTTATCTCTAGCATTAGTAGAGATTCAAGACTGATAGGCGAGATGGCATTTTGTATATAGGAATATAGAAGTACATATATTCTTCATTTTCGAGTTCAACCTACGGGTAATTTCATTTATATTTTTCAAGATTATGTCAAAGCCTTAGGACCATTTTTGGATTCATTTAATAAGACAACCATCTTGTCTCCGTGTTTTCAGACGTGTTAAACCAGACTCGATTGGATTTAAAAAAAGAAAATAGGAACCAAAACTAGCACGCTAAAGCACGCAAAGTTTCTTCCGAGCATACTAAATACATGTAGATTAAAATTTGACGTTTCCATTAGGGTCTAGTTGTTTCATGTTTGTGCTTCTTTTTCCCTTTGGTGTCTCTGATTGGAGCTGTGGGTTAATTGTATCGACTGCTGCTTATTACCTTCACTTCTATTTATTTATCATAATACCGTCATGTCTGAAAATGTAATAATGTCACGTATTATATTGGGTAACCCTCAAGTGTATTAAATATGCGCCCCGTAACGTCATAAGTAAGACGTCGTTTACTAATGATGGAATAATGACATTTATTTTTGAAATCGGGAATAAAATGAGTTTTTAATGTCATATATTTAGTAAAATCTTAAATTGGTGCTCATGTATAATTAAATTTATTGAACTCGTTGGCGAAGCCTCGCAAATTATCGCTTTTCCTAAACCCGTTAATAAGTTCACTCTTGTAAGATCCTCTGTTTAATTTTTCTACACACAGAGTCCTCTAGTAAAGGATCACCTATTGAACTGTTCAAAAGTGGTCTTAAAGACAACTTTTAAGTGGTCCAAAAGGTGGTCCTAAATAAGAATGTTAGTGTATTTGTTACAATAGAGAAACATCATGCACTTCAAACGCGGGGAAGTAATCTGAAAGCCATCAAGCTGATTTCGATACTGGAAAGACAAATCTGTCATGCTACAGACGGTCATTAAATTTGACTGAAATTCCATATCTTGTCCACATGGGATATTGAAAATTGTCTTGGCGTAACCAGACCGACGAAGCTCATAGACTCCTAATTATCAGATAATATGTTAGCCAATATGTTCAAAAAGCCATGTTAAATTCCGTCTGTATAGTAATCTTCGAGACTACACACATGGCGAAAAGTTACGAAATATTCATCCCTGTGTAATACTTCTCATTACGATAATACATCCGTGCGACATAGTGCATTTTTCATATCTCCTAAATGGCTAGTCTTCTGAAGAAAATCCGTTATATTTTTCTCACTTCTACTGCAAACATAGGTTGTTGGTGCTCGTTAGAACCGCCTCATTGAGGCGGTTCTAATGAGTGCCTACAACATGTCTTGGAGCAGGAATAAGAAAAATAAGGTATATCCCCGTAAACCCCAGGATTCTCTATATAAAGTTTGGTTTAGAGGGTGTTCATTACACGGACTTGTTAACATGATGTGCTTTGGATAGAGTTTTAAGATTAGAAATATGGTCGAAGAGGCTGTTCTAACTAGTTCACATAAGGTATGTATAAACATATTTTGAACCCTTTGTTTTTGTTTCCAGAGTGCGATATACATGCATTGTCAAATTTTAAGAAGTATCGAAAGAAATAAAAACTGCAACACATAATCTTAAACAGAAGTGAGGGCAATGAACAGGAATTGATACAATTAACCCACAGCTCCCATCGGGAAAGAAACACAAACATGAAACAACCAGACCCCAATAGCGGAAAGTCAAAAAGACAGTTACTTTTCCACAATGGCCAACCGGCTATCCAAAAGAAAACAATACAAGCGATACACACACTCAAAGGCAAACCATAACAAAAACAAACCGCGACAGAAGAACCCCCCCCCCCACACACACACACACACCGGAACGGCCAGCGAAACGAACCCCGCCGGTCGGCTTGTACGTGGCAACGTCGTATATACGTCGGTCAGATGTTGGCTCGATGTAAGCCCGATGTGGATCGACCCGTTGTTTTGTGCTACATGTAACTATGATTTTCTTACATGTTAGCACTGAATGATCTCAATCCATCTTATATTTTTAGATGTATGAAAATCGACAAATTTAACTCCTGCAAATAGGTCTCTAACCACACTGAAAGCCAATCCCTGCTAGCATTCTACATAAATCTACAGCGGGCCGTTAGCGGCCCGTCAGCTTCCCTGACGGGCCGCTAACGGCCCGCTGTAGATTTATGTAGAATGCTTACTGGGATAATGCTCTGCACGCTGGCTTATTTTCATGCACAGCTGCTAAGCTTTGAACACAGTAGGCTATTATAACCTCTGAATGCATTGAAATGGAATGTTAAGGCTCATAATTTATGCTGCATTTCTGTTGACATTACGAAAGCACGCCTATACAAATACATTGTAAATTTTACCGCCCCCCAAAAAAAACAAAGATTTTAAGATTAAAATGTGTAATATTTTTCTTATTTCTGCTCAAAATATAGATTGTGGGTACACGTTAGAACCGCCTCATCGAGGCGGTTTTAACGAGTACCCACAATCTATTTGTTTGAGCAGAAAAAAGAAAAAATAAGTTTTACCCCTGTAAACCCTAGAGGGGTAAACCCAAGTTTTTTTTATATAAAAGTGGGTTTCAAGAAGGTCAGAATAATATAAGCGAGTTTTCTTGATTAATACTGCTGCATATCTTATCAAAAGTAACAATTTAAACAGCTCGCCGTGCATAATACTGCATGGTAATTTTCACGCGAACAACTCCGTGAAATGAACAGCCTCTAAGCCCCAATTGACACTGAATATATACCAGACGTCCGATTTAGAAAACCCAGGGGTATCAAGCTGCGTTATCTTAAAATCAATCAGAAAATTGTTGAACTTTTTGCAAACAGTGTATTTCTAGGCCCACACTGTTTGCCAGTATCCTGCTTGAGGGTACATAATGGGTTAACATGTGACCTGTCAGGTGAAAGAGACGCACTTTGGTCATCTGAGTTGAAAAAAAGTACATGTATGTGCAAAATTTCAAAATAGTGTGTTACCATAGTTACACTCATCTTGATGAAACAACTCAAAACCACACTGCCTCGTGTATTCAAACATATTTTGCTTTCGAAAATAACTGGTACACAGCTTACTGTATCCAATAATTTATTCAAATTTGTATAAATTATTTATGTTTCTAGACACCCATATCCCTTGGACTCATTTCCCCGATAGGTCGTAAGTCAGTATCAGTCTACAGTATATTATTCCCTAGAACCACCTCAACTCATCATGTTAACAAGTTCGTGAAATGAACACCCTAAAAAACTCCACTTTATAGAGAGACAAGAATTCCGCCGAAGGCTATGTCGCGCCTCTGGGGTGCAAAGTCACTGAATCATTAAATCAAGGTCAAGGTCAAACATGGATGTCTGCATAAAAGTTGTCACTCCAAGTCTTTATTAAGACATTGGTGTTTTTTTTAGTCCGTACTAAATTTATGTTGTTCAATATTATTAATAAATTTAATAATTACAACGTAATGATATTACTTTGTTTGTTTTTCCTCAGCGGTGGCATTTCATGAGTAGCTACATGGGAACTGCCACAACGATGCCTAAGAATCCGGCTATACGCAGACAAATCTACTCAAAGGCGAACTATTCCCACTCATTGTTTATGTTGCTTACCCATTTGTCATTGGGTTCCGTGTTTCAAACTGACAGCCAGTAAGGTCTCACATGGCATTATGTCGCATACGATGTAAGGCTACACGCAATACTGATCATGTTTAAAGGGAAACGGGAACACCTGGCAGATGTTTCCGCCATTTGTCAGAGGGAGACAACTTTCGGAACGTCCTGTTCGCGTTTCGGTAAGCACTGTCCCCTTTCCATCGAAATAGGTACTTGTTTCATACTTCAACATTACGATAACGCACCAGTGCGACATAGTGCATTTTTTCACATCTCCAAAATGGCTAATTTTCTGAAGAAAATCCTTTTTATTTAATACCTAGCAGTGAAATCAGTGCATATCTGAAACAAATAAAAGTGATATTTTCACACTGTGAAAATATAAACGATATTTTCACAGTGTGAAAAATAACATGACCATGTTATTTTCACAGTAGCAGCCCGGACTATTTTCTCGCCAAAATTCATATGATATCTATAAAATAATTCTGTAAAATACCTTGCAAAAGCATTCTCTGAACTGTAAAATGCTGTATTAAAATGGCGACTGTTTATGGTTTGCAACTGACAGTTGTGACGTCATAGCCAAGTCAAAAATTGTGACGTAAGAACCGATTGATCAATTACAGTAAGTGTCCTAAAATATTATCAAATAAAAAGAAAATTTACTTTTTTTGCGATAAATATCAAAAATATTTCATCTCGTGTGTTGAAAACATCAGAATTTTCACTCGTGCTTCGCACTCGTGAAAATTGTGACATTTTCAACACACTCGATGAAATATTTTTGATATTTATCGAAAAAAAGTAAATATCCTCTATATATTTTTGTTATAAATGTTCAAAACATAGGTTGAGGGTGCTCGTTAGTACCGGCGGTTCTAACGAATACCCTCAACCTATGTATTGGAGCAGAAATAAGAAAAATAGACAATACCCCCGTAAACCCCATTTTTTTCTATATAAAGTGGGGTGTAGGGGGGTCTTCATTTCACGGAATTGTTCACGTGATGAGAAGCGACACATCTCGCATTATTGACTTCTGATGATTTGATTACGGTAAAAGATGTTTTATTTTGGTGTTTACACCCCCTTTGATGTCTTTGATGGAAGGTGTGAGGTAATTATATCGAATCCTGATCATTGTCTTTACTTTTTTTGTTCTCACTCAATCTATTAACACGGACGACCAACTTACATAATCAGACATAAGCCATACAAACGCAAAACCATTTTATAAATTTGACAAAAGCTACATGTATATGCTTCATAGAATAAGTTCGTTAATGTTCAACCATACCTTGTGTATATTGTTTATGACAATGCGGCGAAATAATGATCAATTATTACTTATTTACCAAAGCTATTAAGATAATAAGAAAGCAATTGGCAGTTACAGAAATTGTGGATGGCCAGTGCAATGCTCGATGTTACTCAGATTTTTCTTCAGGATAAGTTGGCGAGCGTGCTAACGACCCTTGGTACTCGTATGCACATTTTTATTTTCATTACGAAACCATGCCTATACAAATACATTGTAACCTTTAGTGCCGAAACAAATGCAAATTATATGATGAAAAATTGTGATATTGTTCTTATTTTTACTCTATATTTCAGAGCAGAGTAACCGTCTCCAACTTCATTCCACTGTCTTCTTAAATGAAAACATAAACTATTTTATGGTCATCCTCTATTCTTATTCTTTCTATGAGCATGCTGAAGGTCTTACTTGTAAACATGACCCCAAGGTTATAAAACTTTTCCAAGCTGAACTCACCTACACATGGCATTTGGCATGCTCATCAATTTTAAAATGACAAAAATTGTTGGCATTTTAACTTTTATAAGCAGGATAAACAACATACTTTGCTGATCTGAGCAGACAAATTGCATAAAAATTATAAGCATTTCAAATTCCATGCCAAAGTGAGTTGAGCATGGAAAAATCTATAATCTCGGGGTCAGGATACGCAGACTGAGGCATGTGTTCGGGGGATGATAAAATTACAAACGTTTAAAAGAGTATTGAATCAGCCTCGAGCTTTGCCAGATATTATTCAACATTCATAACAGAGGTTTGATAAGTATACAGTCCGAAACAAAGCTAAACACTCTGACATTTGTTTGAGGCTTTATTCAGACCGCTTAGTATTCATAAACAACTTAAAAATATCTTTTGTTTACGTTTCCTTGCCAGAGATTTCTTCTGTAGGATAATCGATGTTGCCTTATTTTTCAAACATTTTTTCCACCTGGTTGGTGTTCTCTATTATTTATTTTAGCACGTTTAAGTTTGTTTTTAGATGGACGTATACTCTGTTTTAGCCCAAATATGAACCGGGTCAACTTGCGGAAAAATTGGTAAACACTGGCGTTTGATCTGGGTATACATGGTTAGCTAAAATTACCGGTCTGCGATTTCCGTGAAACATGCAATAAATAAGATAAATTAAATGGGTAAAGACAGACAAAGGTTGAACTGAAAATGAGTCTTCTTAAGCCAGGTGTCAGACGTGGGATAAAACACTTGGAATCACTTGCAATTACGATAACACACCCGTACGACAGTGCATTTTTCCTATTTGCAAAATGGTTACTTTTCTGAAGAAAATCCGTGATATTTTTCTTATTACAACTGCAAACATAGCTTTTTGGTACTCATTAGAACTGCCGTACCCACAAACTATGTCTAGCTTGTGGGTACTTGTTAGATGAGGCGGTTCTAAGAGGCGGTTCTAACGGGTATCCACAACCTATGTCTTGGAGCAGAAATAAGAACAATATTGTATATTCCCGTAAACCCCAGTCTTTTGTATATAAACTGGGTTATGGGGGTTGTTTATTTCACGGACTTGTTCACGTGATGCAAATTAATTGAATAAAAGGACTAAGACATAATAAATGTCAACAATTATTCTTCTTAAAACACGAATGCGCAAACAAATACGACGAACACGTTACTTATTAATGAATAAGTTTTGAATTTTCGCATAGGTTCGTGTTGACCAAGAACAAAAATTGACCATGCTCTTTGGTTTTCTTTTGCTTCAGCATTTCAGTGGTTTCTTGCTGTCGAGTTATCACCGTTGTTTCATCTCTGTGGTTGTTTGATTTTTTGTGTTCACGGAGATGTTGCACTAATGAGATAGGAGGCCTTCAAGCGGACTGAACAAATCATTTGTCTAAATAAGTAAGGGCGAGGATTGTGGCCACGTAAAATCGATTTAAGCCCCCAGTGGAATTTATTTCTTTGACCATTCCAAGGCGGTTCTTCTGTCGCGGTTTTTTGTTATGGTTTGTCTTCCGTCTTTGTTCGGGCCCCTCGGAGTCTAACTTTTGGTTTTCTTTTGCTCCAGCAATTCTGTTGTTGTATGCTGTCGAGTCCTCAACCTTGTTTTATCTCGGAGATATTACACTGATGAGTTAGGAAGCCTTCATTCGGACTAAACAAAATTAGTGTATACCGCGACACAGGTAAGGGCGAGGATTATGGCCATGTAAAATCGATTTAAGTGGAATTCTTTCCACTAACCGTTCCAAGGCGGTTCATCTGTGTCGGTTTATTTATGCTGTTGTTTGTTATTTACTGTGTGTATCACTTGTGTCTTTTTATTTTGGATGGCCATTTTGGCCATTTTGTGGGAAAGTAACTGTCCTTATGGCCTTCCTTTGTTTAAGTTTCCATTATGGTCTGGTCGCTTCATGTTTGTGTTTCTTTCCCTTTGGTGTCTTTGATGGTTGGAGTAAGTTAATTGTATCGATTCCTGGTCTTTGTTTTACTTATACTTTGTTTCACTTATATCATTTTGTTTTGGATAGTCACTTGGTCATTTTATGGGAAAGTAACTGTTCTTTTGGCTTTCCGCTATTGATATTTCCATTAGGGTCTGTTGTTTCATGTTTTTGGTGTCTCTGATGTGAGCTGTGGGTTAATTGCATCCATTCCTGGTCATTGCCTTCACTTCTATTTTGTCATTAATTGTAGGTTAGGACAAGAACGCACATGCGCACAGTCTTTCTTCTTATATGCTAGGGCTACATTAAGGATCTACAGGATTAAAAGTTAAAAATAAAGCGTTTACTTGGTAAATTACTTGCCTCATTTCTGTTATTTCCGTTCCAGAACATTGTAGTTACTCGCTAGAATCACCCAAATGAGATTAGTGTGACGAATATCCGCAAGGTACATTTCTGGCGTGGCAGAATTAGGAAATATAGCAAACTCGTTTGTAAAATTCAAATTGAAAAGTCATGTGTGTGTTTGAGTTTTACGTCCCAGCAACAACTAAGGTCACATGGAGACGGGACCTTAGTTTAAAGACGCATCCGAATGTCTGGAGAAGCCAGGAATCGCCCCTACGATCCCTGGTTTGCGAGGCGAGTAGCTTATCCACTACACGACTGAGGCTTCTAAAAGTCATGAAAGAAAATTAGAACCGTTCATGTGTAGAGGGGCGCGGTGAAAAATCCGTCTTTTGGATCACTATTCAGGACAGTCTGTATGTTTTTTTTTCTACCCGCTACGAATATACACGATAAACATAGATTCTTGCTTCTTGCATTCCTTTTGATTTCGATTATGATACATTATAACGTTGACGTCTGCAATAACGTGGTAAGGTCATTTTGCGTTCAACAGAGTTAAGCCTAAGTGAAGGTTCTTGCGATTTACTTTGTAATTTGTATGCGAATCGAAATTGTTTATTTTTTATCCTACCCATAGATGAGATATGGAGGAGGATTCTGTAATTTATAATGCTGTGTAAATACCTATCCTAATCTGGTATGCAGGAAAATATTGTATCATACAGCTGTCAATGAAATGTAAACCTTTGTATTTGCTACTAAATCGTCAATTCTTTCCGAATATGCATAAAAGTCAGTCACCATTATCATTACGATAACACATCCGTGTGATATAATACATTTTTCAAACCTGAAAAAAGGCATTTTTTTTCTGATAAAATTTGGTGATATTTTTCTTATTTATTCTTCAAACATAGGTTTTGAGTGCTCGTTAGAACCGCCTCATTGAGGCGGTTCTAACGAGTACCCAAAACCTATGTCTTGGAGCAGAAATAAGGAAAATAATGTTTAACCCCTTAAACCCCATGTTTCTCTATATAAAGTGGGGTTTAGGGGGGTCTTTATTTCACGGACTTGTTCACGTGATGTTATTTTGCGGAAGAACACGGAAAGAAGAATTTGCATGGACATCGAATTTAAATAGAAGTATAGGCAATGACCGAAACAAGTAAGCCACACTTCCCATCAGACACACTAAAGGGAAAGAAACACAAACATGAAATAACTACAGTCGAACTTCGATGGCTCGAACACCGATGGCTCTTTCACCATGGCTGAGTCGAACCCGTTTTTGAGTCCCTAGGGAATTCCTCTGCATAAGAAAAAGTGTGGGATAATTAAGGAGATTTTCGACTTTTATCTTGCAAATGTATGCTGTGTGTACTCATTAGAATCGCCTCAATGATTCCGAAGGGGTTCGAGCCATCGAAGTTCGACTGTTTACCCTGTGGAAAACCAAAACGACATTTACTTTCCCACAAAATGGCTATCCAAAACAAAAAGATACATGTGTGAGCGATACGTACATTCAAAGACGAACCATAAAAAAATAAACCGCGACAAAAGAACCGCATTGCAACGATCATTGAACACTGTTTCACTGGAGATGGGGGAGGGGGTGGTGCATTATTCGATTTTACGCGGCCGAAATCCTAGCCCTTATTTCCGTCGCGATTTAGACAAATTAGATTCAGTCCGCATGAAGGTTTCCTAACTCACCAGTGCAGCATTTCCGAGCAATTAGTATAGAGATTCATTAATTTTCGTTAGAGACATATTTGTTAATGTACGCTTCTGGGATTTTTAATTTATTTGAAAAGATGCCAAGATCGATTTACGTTTTTAAAACTAAGAATGCGGACAACTAATGTAAGTCAACATTTAGATAGTTTTCTAGAGCGACTGAAGTGTGCTGACTATATTCTTTTCTTAAGATTGATTTAGCGTCTCAAAGATGTAAGACAATTCATAACTTTTGTGTTTGTATTGACTTATACCAGGAGGAAACAGACAGACATTTGGAATATTCGCTAAATGGACAGAAAGCCTTTCGGAAATGATTTAATTTATATGTAAGTTGCTTATAAATCAATCGTTTTTGTTATTCTGAGAGGAACTATTCCATTTGAATGATAATTTATTAGTTTTCTGAAAGACAGAAAATTTTATGTTCATGCTTGGGAAACTGAATTCCTCAGTTCTGTGCTTAGATAAGGCAACGGTTCTTCCTTTACAGACATATATACTCCCAGCAATTGGTACAAATATGGTGTTGAATTTGGACATGTATATTTTAATAAATAAGGGTTTTGTCCAATCTCCCATTTCACCGCATTAAAACATTATCTTATAAGATCTGCATCACGAAAACACACCTATATATTTTTTGACCCCCTGATATCCCACTTTTGTACTGTAAAGCTGGGGTTTACAGGGGTAAACCTTGTTTTTCTTATTTCCGCTCTGAAATATATAATAGATTGCGGATACTCGATATAACCTCCAGGCGGTTCTAACGTGTACCAACAATCTATATTTTGAGCAGAAATAAGGAAATATTTCAATTGTCTTCAGTTTTACGTCGGTAAAATTTACAGTGTATTTGTATAGGCGTGTTTTCGTAATGTGGAACGGTCGTCAATGTTTGCTGCTTAATGATATCTGCTTTGTTGCTGAGACATTGGACAACCCATTCATTTTGAACGACCAGCTTAACTAAGGTTCTCTAAATTTTAGCAAAATAGACGTAGAGGCAATGATCAGGAATCGATACAATTAACCCATAGCTCCCATCAGATACACCAAAGGGAAAGAAACACAAACATGAAGCAACAGTCCCCAGCGGAAACACCAACAGCGGAAAGCCAAAAGGACAGTTACTTTCCCATAAAATGACCAAAAGGCTATCCAAAATAAAATAATATAAGCGACACAAACACCCAAAGACAAACTATAACAAAAATAAACCGCGACAGAAGAACCGCCTTGGAACGGTCAGCGGAAACGAATTCCACTGGGAGGCTTAAATCGATTTACGTGCCCTTACTTCCGTCGCGATTAAGACAAATAATTTGTTCAGTCCGCATGAAGGCCTCCTAACTCATCCAGTCCATTTCATTACGAAATCAAGCCTATTCAAATATATATTGGAAAAATTACCATCAAAAGTGAAAATTTCAGATGAAAACTTCTCTTCGTTTCCATATTTCTGATCCATACATACATGTAGATTGCGGGAACGCGTTAGAACCGCCCCACACGAAAACCAACAATCTACGATTTTGAGCAGAAATAAGAAAAATAATGTATACCACTGTTAATCCCAGTTTTACGAGGATTGTGGCCACGTAAAATCGATTTAAGCCCCCCAGTGGAAATCTTCCACTGACCGTTCCAAGGCGGCTCTTCTGTGGCGATTTATTTATGTTGTTGTTTGTTGCTTGCTGTGTGTGTCGCTTGTGTCTTTTGGTTTTGGGTGGCCATATGCCCATTTTGTGGGAAAGTAACTGTCCATATGGCCTTCCTTTGTTTAGGTTTCCATTATGGTCTGGTCGCTTAATGTTTGTATTTCTTTCCCTTTGGTGTCTTTTATGGATGGAGTAAGTTAATTGTATCAATTCCTGATCTTTGTTTTACTTCTACTTTACTATTATATAAAAGTGGGGTTCAAGTGGGTCAAAATTATATAGGCGTGTTTCGTGATGTGATGAAGGCCCTTGTAAGCACATGACCCCGAGGTTATAAAGTACATTTCGAAAACACGCCTATACACATACACTGCCACTTTTTTTGGCCAAACATTAGACATTTAGAGATGAAAAATTGTGATATTTTTTCTTATTTCTGCTCAAAACATAGATTGTGGGGACTCGGTAGAACCGCCTCGATCTATGTTTGTGAGCAGAAATAAGAAAAATAAGGTTTACCCCTGCAAACCCCAGTTTTACTATATATTTCGTGATGAGAAGTGGTGGCAATAATCAGTATCAGCTGAGCATGGAATTTACAATGTTTATTAAAACACACATGAAAGAGGCAATGTTCCTGCTCAGAAAGCACGTTATATCATTTGTTTCTCATAAATATTAAAATGCCAACAATTATTTGCAGGGCAAATTTCATGCTCAAGTGGGTTGAACAAATAACCTCGAGGCCAGTTTATATACGACAGTGCATTCTTTTCCCTGACTGTTGCATATTATCTCGCATGTGCCTCTTATCCTAATACAGAGAGTATTAGGTATTTAGTTTCGGACGATATGGGTGGCTGCGGTTAGATCCAACGTCACTTTATTTTCTATATGCTAAATTAACGCGCATTATACTGAACCCGGATATTTTCTTTCTGAAAATATTGGATAGATATACATGTACTGTTTACTGTGCTGTTTTAGTCGGTGAGTTCACGGAGTGAAGTCGTCAGACTTTAGTCATCGCTCGATGACCCTTCTTATCCACCATCTATTGAGTGGTTTTTAGATGTATATTTGTTGTCGCTTTTTGGACATGCCTTCGGATTCATATGTAAACCTCCGTTCAAAATGTAGTTCCTGTCTTATTAAAGATCTAGAGGATTGTGCTTTCTCTTTCAGCAGACATAACACAGCTGTGTTTCCCTATCAGAATGAATGACCCGATAAACTGATTAAATGTGGCAGCTCATAATAATTTATAAACCTGTAATCCAGCATCATTCTTGTGGTTTACAAGAACCCAATTTAAAGAGTAAACATTCTAAGACCAATAAGGTCAACAAGCCTATGTAATTAACACCCGCATATACCCATTTTTTCAGAGGAAAATAAGGTCTACAAGGAATGTTGGTACTCGTAAGAACCTATTCATTGACGCAGTTCTAATGAGCACCTACAATCGATGTTTGAAGCAGATATAAAAAAGCGTTACCAGGAAAACATCAGTGTTTGAGCTGTAAAAGAATGCGTCTACTATGTACATGAAATACATATAACAGTCCAGAATCATCCTACAACTGTTTTGTCAAAGAGACATAAAAAATAATGTTGGACACTGGGCAAATAGTGTAGATCCGGATCAAATACCCTGTAATTCACCGACTTTGAAGCATCTCAAGCATTTGATTAGTATACTTAGCTGTTTTAATTCTGCTTCTGAATCCATGGAAAAAAGTAAACCATGCAACACAAATTAGTGAAAATGGGTGAGGAGTGTAGAATATTAAAATATTCAACATCGTGAACGTTAAAAGAAAAGTTGTGTGGCTGGATTTATCACTATTAGCTATGACTCTTTGACGGCTCCGATCTGAATCTTTCATAAGGTTGATGCCTGATGCCATGTCATTTGTCCGACCCTCTAATGATCCGTTACTGGTTTTCTTTAGCTCTGGCTGGCAGTAATTGAGTGTGAGCCAAGAACCCTCATCTTTGTGTCATCGCAGTGGTTTAATATGATATACCTATCATTGATTGATTTGTTTGTTTGATTTGATGTTTAACGGCCCCGTCAACACCATATAGGGTAGTTTCGGAGACGTTGCCCCTTTGCAAAATCTATTCACATTTGTTCAGCAGAAATGTTAGGATTGTGCCATATTTAATAATCAATCATTACGATAACACACCCGTGTGACATAGTGCTTTTTCACATCTCAGAAATGACTACTTTTCGGATGAGAACCCGTGATATTTTTCTTATTTATACTGCAAACATAGGTTGTTGGTGCTCGTTAGGACCGCCCAAGTGAGGCGGTTCTAACGAGTACCAACAACCTATGTCTTGGAGTAAAAATAAGAAAAATAATGTTTACCCCCGTACACCCCAGTTTTCTCTATACAAAGTGGGATTTAAGCGGCTGTTCATTTTACGGACTTGTTCACGTGATGATAGTAACTTGTTAACTAACAGTGTTGTTAGTTTAAAACAACGGGGTACAGGTCTTCTTATTTCTTCAGTAACGCACCACGATAACAAGTCCGTGAAACGAAGACCCTCTAAACCCAACTTATATAGAGAAAAGTGGGGTTTACGGGGGTATACATTATCTGCTTCATTTTTGCTCATAAACATAGATTGTGGGTACTCGTTAAAACCGCCTAATTGAGGCAGTTCTAACGAGCACCAACAATCTATGTTGAAAGCAGAAATAATCAAAATGCTATCATCTTTACTTAATATTTATCATTTTCTGACACCATGTTGGACGCCATTATTCTTACGGACATGTTTTCCTGATGGGTCCGTTGTTATTTTTACTCAAAATAGAACTCATAACGAAAACGCGCCGATACAAATATATTGGAAAAATTAACCACACAAAAAATGAAAATTTTCTGATCAAAATTCTGTTACTTTCTTTTTTCTGCTCAAAGCATTGATTGCAGGGACTCTATAGACGAGGCGGTTCTCTCTAATACCCACAATATTATGCTTTTACGCAGAAATAAAAAAAAAATTGTTTACCTCCGAAAACCCCAGTTTTACTATATAAAAATGGGTTAAAATGGGGTCAAAGTCTTAAGGGACGGTATTTTCATGAAGGAAGACAAAGATCAGGAATCAATACACAAACCTCACACCCATCCTAGACACCTAAGGGAAAGAAACATCAACATAAAACAACATCACAATAATGAGAACAACGTAAGCGGAAAGCCAACAGGACAGTTACATTGCCACCATTACGAAAACATGCCTATACCAATACATTGTAACCTTTATTGCCGAAAAAATGAAAATTTTAAGATGAAAAATTGTAATATTTTTCTTAATTCTGCTCTGAAATATAGATTGTGGGCACTCGTTAGAACCGCCTCGATGATTGTGGGTACTCGTTAGAACCGCCTCATCGAGGCGGTTCTAACGAGTACCCACAATCTATATTTCAGAGCAGAAATACGAAAAATAGGTTTACCCCTTTAAACCCCAGTTTTACTATATAAAAGTTGGGTTCGAGGGGGTCAAAATTATATAGGCGTGTTTTCGCACAAAATGGCCAAACGGCTTTCCAAAATAAAAGAAAAAAATATACATGTTTAAGAAATACATTCATGCAAAGACGGCTATCCAAAATAAAAATATACATGTTTAAGAAATACATACATGCAAAGATGAACAATAACAATATCAAACCGGAACAGAAGAACCACCTTGGAAGGGTCAGTAAAATAGAAGTAGATGCAATGATCAGGAATCGATACAATTAACCCACAGCTCCCATCAGAGACACCAAAGGGAAATAAACACAAACATGAAGCAACAGACCAAAACGGAAACACCAACAATGGAAAGCCAAAAGGACAGTTACGTTCCCACAAAATGGCCAAAAGGCTATCCAAAATAAAATAATATAAGCGACACGAACACCCAAAGACAAACCATAACAAAAATAAACCCCGCCTTTTTACTGGGCGACTCAAATCGATTTTACGTGGCCACAATCCTCGCCATCGGTTCTGTCGTGATTCAGATAAATAAATTGTTCAGTCCGCTAACTCCTCAGTGCATCATCTCCGAAAACATAAAAAATCAAACAAATGCAGAGATACAGAGATGAAACAACGATGAGGACTCGGAGGAATGAACTAACTGAAACGCTGGCAGCAAAACTCAGGAAACCAGCAGTTGGACTCCGGTTGGTCCGACCAGAGTGAGCATCAGGCACCAACCGACATTACTTAAAACATGGGTAAATATAACGGTCTCAAACATAAATTCGTATTCAAAGCGAAAACAACGCTTTAGTGCGGACATTTTGCAAAGAATGTAAAACGTTGAGAAATATTTTGCCAAGCGGACATATTGCTCATGCTGTCATTCTGACGAACTGACGTTACAATGTTATAAATGCTAATCTGATCTCCTTAACTTGACGTAACTCTTGGACGTGCGCCATGACAGCAGGAAGTGACTCTAAGCCACATACATTCCTCAACAATAAAAATTAAACGGCAATTTCTGTTATAATAGAGCCGGCCTCGGTAGCTCAGTCGGATGCACGTCTGACTGGTGATCAGGAGGACGCGGGTTCGATACCTGCCGGGGTCAGCAACATTCTTTCTTGGAGATTGATCATAAAATCTTTTCTACGGTCATTCTCTCCCTTCCGCTGATTCAAGAAGGGCAGTTGTCAATTTCTGGCAAAAGAATGTGCACTGCACTGGTTAACCGCTTACGCATAAGCTTACCCAGTAAAAGTGTGGATAGGTAAACTGACCGGCTCAAAAATTACCTAAAGTAGTGTTGACTGGGCCGTTAAATTCCAATACAAACAAACAAACTATTTAAATATGATACATGTATATTGTAGACTGCACTATAGTTAATAAGTTCAAGTATAGTATATCAGTTGGACATTCGCTATGCAAATATACGTGTAACACATTAAATAAAGGCCAACGTTGTATTTTATATTAAATTCGTAATGATCATCACAATGGAACTTGCGTCTAATCCAGGATCATTTCCAAAACAGATCAAGAATCTTGCTTGGCGTTTGTTCCGAGAATGTTAGCCAAAACGAAATGTTACGAGTATATATAGACTGTTATTTCACCATCCAATAGGTCAGTACACTATATTGTTTTGATTCTGGAAGGGAAACATGAGACCACATTTCCCGACTGAGAACGATAGTTTAGCTTTTCAGACGGGAAATGTGACGGCTCGGGCGTCAAGTATAAAGAAAACTACATGTAATAATATAGTGTACTAATGTCGGCTTCGATATAGACAAACTTAAGTAAAAATCGACATTGGAATCGTTAGAAATAGAGGATCTTACATGAGTGTTCATGTTTTATTGAATTTATTAAACGCGTTGAGGAAAAGGGATAAAATGCTCGACAGAGCCGAGCATTTTATCCATTTTCCTCAACGCGCCGAGCGTCTTATGTCTTTCCTCAATGCGTTTAATAAATTCAATAATACATGAACACGAATGCAAGATTCTTTTTATCATATGACATTTAAAACGCATTTTATTCATGATTCTTTTACAAAAATGTCAATATTCCGCCATTAGTAAACGCGACGTCGTTAAGGGCGGCGTACATGTAACGTTACGGCGCGATCTAACTAATTTGCTTATTTAATCCACTAGTGGATTATCGAATTTATTACATGACGTTATTACATTCTCAGACGCGACGTCATATGATAATTAGCCTTATTCTTAAGGGTACAGTGGGTCAACCATATGTTCAATATAGAAATTGTCGACATTTAGAACCTCGTCCAAAAGTCGAGTTTAAAATGTAACATGAACCGTCTAGGGTACCTTTGGAAAGGACCGCCGTGGTTCTAACGCGGTTAATTCTGTGACCCATTGTTGAAGTTACAAACAGTGTTTTCTTTATCTTTTGTTTAAAACGTTGATTGGGACAATCGTATAATTGTTCATTCTTTATTTTTCTAAAAACGTAGCCTGTGGGTGCTCGTTAGAATGGCCTTAACAGATTGTGGTGGCTTGATAGAAATGCCTAGGTAAGGCGGTTCTAACGCGCATCCGACCACAATGCACTTTTGTTGTACAAATGAGAAAAACTATTTCGAAGTTTCTTTTAAACTGAGAGTTTAAGAGACCATTAGATTAACAAGTCCGTGTAATGGACGCTCCTCTAAACCCCACCTTATGTAGAGAAAAGTGTTGATTACAGGGGTATACATTATTTTGTTTATTTTTTTTATTTTTTGCTCACGTAAATAGATTATAGGTACTCGTTAGAAAGATTGTTGGTACTCGTTAGAACCGCCTCAATGAGGCGATTCTAACGATCACCCACAATCTATGTTCGGACTAAAATAAGAACAAAAATTAAATATATGTTATGAAAATTGCTAGTTCCAGGGATTTAAAAGACGCCATTTTAGGACATGGTTTCGATAGTATACGCGGGTGTAGCCCCCGCCCATCGGGGCTTGAAGAAATAGATGACCTGCATGATTCTTTCACGCAGAGCTGAAACCGGCCGCACAAAAGAGTACTGGTAAACCGCTTAGAGGATCTGAGTCTGCCCAGGCAAAGCAGTGCGAGTCGGACCCCCATGCTTATAAACCCTATTGGTTTCATTGGGCGACAGGGCTTAAGATGTCATTTCATCTCAATGTCGGGTAAGCAACGTCTCCAAAAGGACCTATACTCGTATTGACAGGGACGATAACCTCAAATCAAATAAACAAAGTACATGTTTTTGCTATTATAATGTATGACACTATTATACGCGGGTGTGCTATCTTCTTGATTGATATTTTGCTATATTCATGTGTTTAGTCATAACCATATGTCGCAGAAAACATTAAGCTGATATAACATTTTCCTTAAATGTTACTATTTCAGATCCATCACGGATATCATTAACTGTCGCTATCAAAGTATATTTCTTTATGATTTGATGTAACAGTTGGGTTTAATACCCTCAACAGCACGTGTCAATTTCGAACCAATTACTTTAATTTTCAGTTGTCAGCAATTTGCCGTTTCATAGAGAATACATGATAACTGATCGAAACTAGTGCTTTAGGGAGAAATACAACTCGCTCGAGGTTTGGAACATCAATTTGTTTATTTTTGTTTGATGTTTTGGTTCGTAAATATTGTAAATCTCTATATTTTTTACGCGTTGACACAGATTAGTTTTAGAGCCAGGCGTCAAGCTGGTACCTAGGTCAAACATATAAACGTTACGTTTAGGAAATGAAGTTGCTTTTAATTTTTATCATATGACGTCGCGTCTAAGAGTGTAATAACGCCATGTATAATTTTTGATAACCCACTAGTGGATTAAATAATCAAATTACATGTAGCTAGTTAAGTCCCGTAACGTTACATGTACGGCGTCCTTAACGACGTCGCTTTTACTAACGTCGGAATATTGACATTTTTGTAAACAAACATGAATAAAATGCGTTTTAAATGTCATATGATAAACAGAATCTTGCATTCGTGATCATGCATTATACATGAACACTCATGTAAGATCCTCTATATCTATATATTTTTTTTTCTTCTCTTCGCCTTCTCTTTTTTCTATTTCTTTTTCTTCTTATGCTTTACGCCCTTTAGGTGTGGTATCCTTATCATATAATGTTAACAAGTCATTTAATGAAACCCCCCGCCACCCCTCCCAAACCCTACTTTATATAGAGAAAACTGATGTTTTTACGGAGGTATACATTATTTTTAATATTTCTGCTCAAAAACATAGGTTTTTTTCCAAGGCGGTTCTTCTGTGGCGATTTATTTATGTTGTTGTTTGTTACTTACTGTGTGTATCACTTATGTCTTTTAATTTTGGATGGCCATATGGCCATTTTGTGGGAAAGTAAGTGTCCTTATGGCCTTCCTTTGTTTAGGTTTCCATTATGGTCTGGTCGCTTAATGTTTGTATTTCTTTCCCTTTGGTGTCTTTGGTGGGTGGAGTAAGTTAATTGTATCGATTCCTGATCTTTGTTTTACTTCTATTTTGGTACTCATTGATGCAGTTCTAACGAGCACCCATAACCTATGTTTGCTGTATAAATAAGAAAACTATCACAGATTTTCTTCAGAAAAACAGCCAATTTGGAGATGAAGAAATGCACTTTATCGCACGGCTGTGTTATCGTAATGACAAAATATCACGTCACACGGTACCATCGGTGACTATTTTGCGTAAACCACATTCAAGTAGGACGTACTACAATTGTTTGAGGTTGATAGTGCGGTTCGTAACTATATGGCAGCGACTTCAGACAACTACGCATATGTGTCACTATGCGTTTACATGTAATCCAATTTTTCTTGAGACTGATGTTTTTAGTATTATTGACTTTCAATTAAGGTGTAACTATACCAAATTTAGTGACACAGAGACCTTTCTGATATTTAATCTTCATCAGTGTGTCTAAACCCCAAAGTTTTGAAACCGAAACGGATGATGGACAAAACCCGGCAAACACAGCACACCCCCCCCCCCCCTCCGAGCACACACCGACCGACGTAGCTCATGAGACATGTCAGCTGGAGGCATCAGGCAAGAGATGCCCGATCCAGATAGGCAGTGAGAATTTGTTTCATATTCAACTCATTCAAGAAAATTCAGAAAAGAATCTGCTTAGTACTGACTAGATAAAAAAAGATTTTGCCTGTTTCAGATGTTCAACAACCGTTTGTTTATTAACATCCCAGCTGAAAAGGTTTCACTGAGTGTTCATCGTTTTTCATCTCTGTATTCGTATTTGATTTTATGTTCTCGGCGATGTTGCACTGGCATTTCGCAAACACGCCTATACAAATACACTGCCCCCTTCATCACCGAAAAAATGAAAATTTTAAGATGAAAAATTGTGATATTTTTCTTTTTTCTGCTCAAAATATAGATTGTGGGTACTCGTTAGAACAGAAATAAGAAAAATAAGGTATTTCCCCGGAAACCCCAGTTTTACTATATAAAAGTTGGATTCAAGGGGGTCAAAATTATATAGACGTGTTTTCGTGATGTGCTTAGTACCGACGAAATACAAAAAAAAAAAAAATTGCCTGTTTCAGATGTTCAACAACCGTTTGTTTATTAACATCCCAGCTGAACAGGTTTTATCGAGTCTTCATCGTTTTTGGGTCGATTGTTTATCAATCGACCCAAAGGTATAAAGGACAAAACCTCTATTAGTGCTGGAGTCCACGTGACTATCACTGATTTGTAGAAATCCACGCAGATTATTTATAGAATTTTATCGCAGTGAGGTCAGCGTGTTTACGTGAAAAAGTTAAGTGTGAAATCTGGGCTGGAATCATGGGTTGGGCTAGGCAAACAGTGTAGATCCAGATCAGACGCCGCAGAAAGCGGCGTCTGATCAGGGTCTTCACTGCTTGCTTAGAGTATAGGAATTTAAGGGTCAGGCGGCGAAAAACGCAGCGTCTGATCAGGGTCTACACGGTTTGCATTCAGTAAAGGAGTTAAAGGGTTAAACGAAACAGTCCACGCTCAGGCCCACTTTTCCTAACTACACCCAGAGACAATCGACCCACCAGTACTCTCAGTGCTTTGATTTCATCTCTGTATTCGTATTTGATTTTATGTTCTCGGAGATGTTGCACTGGTGAGTTAGAAACTCGTCATGCGCACTGAACAAATTTGTTGTCTAAACCAAGACAGAAATAAGAGCGAGGATTGTTGCCACTTAAAATTGATTTGAGCCATCACTCCTACCCCGTTCAGTAGAAAACGTTTTACTTACCATTCCAATGCGGTTCATATTACAGTCGAACTTCAATGGCTCGAACACCTTTGGGACATCTAAAATCTGTCCGAGACAGGGGTAGTTCGAGCCACTGAGGTTACTGTCAGGAGGCATAACGAGATACGTTTTGACATCTTTTCGGTGTTCTATAATGAATATGTATGTTGTGTGTACTCATTAGAATCGCCTCATCGAGGCGATTCTAATGAGTACACACAGCATACATGTACAAGCTAAAAGACTAAAATCTCCTTAATTATCCCCCACTATTTCTTATGTACAGGATTTCGCTAGGGGCTCAAGAATGTGTTCGACTCATCCATGGTAAACGAGTCAATCGAAGTTCTACTGTATTATTATTGTTCTAGTTCTTTGGTTTTTGGTTTTACGGCCCTTTCAAGATTATTTCACTCATATCGAGCCGATCGTTAATCAAATGTGGGCGAAAACGGGAGTACCCGGAGAAAAACCACCTGACCTTCCGTTGCAGAACTTGGCGTCTCACATGTGACCCGAGCGAGGCTCGAACCACAGCGGTGAGAGACCTAATGATCAAGAGTCAGCGCTCTTAACCACTCGGCCACGGAGGCCCGTCATTTTTTTTTTTATTGTTATAGTTCATCTTTGTATGTATGTAGTGCTACTATTTTTATTTAGGATAGCCGTTTTGGCGATTTTATGGGAAAGTACCTGTCATTTTGGCTTTCCGCTTATGGCGTCATCACGAAAACACGCCTGTATAATTTTGACCCCCTTGAACCCCACTTTTATATAGTAAAACTAGGGTTTCCAGAGGTATACCTTATTTTTCTTATTTCTGCTCTAAAATATAGATTGTGGCGGTTCTAACGAGTGCCCACAATCTATATTTTGAGCTGAAATAAGAAAAATAGCACAATTTTTCATCTTAAAATTTTCATTTTTTCGGCGGTAAAGGTGGCAATGTCTTATAGGCGTGTTTGCATTATATTTCTTATTTCTGCTCAAAAACATAGACGCCTCGTCGATCTGGTTCTAACGAGTATCAACAATCTATGTTTTGAGGAGAAATAAGAAAAATATCACATTTTTTTTATCTGAAAATATTCATTTTTCAGTGGTAAAATTTACAATGTATTTGTATAGGTATTTTTTCATAATGCGTATGCGCAATGACATGTAAGCAGAGTCAGGTGTCAAAACATTTGATCCGTCTATTGAATACATGCATATGAACGCCACTTGTTCGTATATAACGTGGTGCAGCTAGAAGTCAGTACCATCCGGTGGGGTGGCGGTCGAACACATCGCATCACCCATATTTAGTCATAGTGTAGGTTTATATTTGCATTGCCATTTCGAGTCCTTAAAGTTGTTTGATGGTCATTGATGAGGCCAAATTAAAACATTGACCATCATTTTCATTACGATAAAACATCCGTGTGATACAGTATATTTTTCAAATCTCTAAAAAGGCAATTTTTCTGATGAAAATGTGTGATATTTTTCTTATTGATACTCCAAACATAGGTTTTGGGTGCTCGTTAGAACCGCCTCATTGAGGCGGTTCTAACGAGCCTACCCACAACCTATGTCTTGGAGCAAAAATAAGGAAAATCGTAAAGTGGGGTTTAGGGGTTCTTTATTTCACAGACTTGTTACCAAAGGATCTAACTTCAGAACTTTTGTTTTCACTGTAGCTGGTGTTGTGGCACGTGGCGGCCGTAACACGTCTCCTCGTACTTCATCATAGTGCAGATTATATTTTCTGATCCTTTGGGATCATTGAGTTCATTTGGTATCTTTTTGAAAATGGAGTTCTGCTTAAGCCGGTGCTAGAGGGCATGGCCGGTGTTGCACATTTCAGTACTGGTCATGAACAGACGCAATAAAACCGAGTCTGCTATTTTCGTTTATTTGGTGTAGTCCTTGCTTCCAAAGGATCCAACTTCAGAACGTATTTGTTCATGTGGTGTCTTTATGTGCTTCGACTTTCCAAATGAAAGGCGAATGTAAAAGATTACAGATGCAGCAACTCATGTGACTTTTTTCACCGGAATTCCATTGGGACGATACAAAATCGTATCAGAATATTTTCTTCCTGTAAAACATACTTGGTGAATCAATATCTCACTTAAACACTTTATATCCTTTACTTGCATGATTAATCTTCATGCAGTCTTTTATAAGGCGTTAAATCAATGTTGTTCTGTGTCCCAGAGCAATAAATAAATACGATCTGTTCAACTTTTATCCAAGGAACATGAACGCTTAAAAACAAAATATTGTCTTCAGAACTGGCGAAAATAAACGGTTAGATGGATATGTACACAGTGTATGCTACAGGACTGCTGCGTCCTTGTGTCATGGCACTGGCAGTTTAGAGAATGTAACGAATGAACATTTCGATTCAAGGGTCGAAAAGTTCTATAGATCAATAACAATAAAGAATAAAAAGAAACTACCGAAGAAAAGTACCAGTCCATCAGTGTCAATGACAAAAAGGACAAAGTTAGCCATGTAATGTGAAATTCTGATGGCCTGCTCACACATTACCGGATAGCACTAACTGACGATGAACGGATAATAAAAATAAGAATTAAATTATATCCGTTGCTGTCCGGTTGTAAAAATCGAAACTCGAGCTCTCTGAAGCATCCGCAATCTTGGTATTAAACGCATAAAAAGACAACCGAACATGTACAGAACAAGCAACGAACGAGTAACGTTTGAACCGTACACGTAACGGACGTACACCGGATAAAACGAACATCGTACGCACGAATAACGGATAAAACGGACTTAGAACGTATGCAGAACGTGCTCGCGCCGGTCACGTGACGGCGAGAGCGCATATAATTACCACGCCATGTCAAAAGGCTGTCATTCAAGTTCAAGTTATCGTCCGTCATCAGGTTGGACCAATTTGAAATGAGGAACCATTTAATGTCCGTAAGATGTCCGTGTTTGTGCGTTCCGTGTCTGGTTTGCTCGTTCAGTGTACGGTATAGGTCCGGAAGACCTCCGTTTGATCCGTTGCATGTTCGGTAGAGATCCGGTCGAGAATCGGGTCTACCGGATACCAACGGACACCAACGGATGACGGGCGGGCAAGTACAGTATTCGAACCGAACGAGAAGCGGACAAAACGGAAAACTAACGTACATCCACCAGATGCACTTTTCCGTCCGTGTCCGTTCCAAGCTTTGAACATACTCAAAATTTTTCACCGGACGTAAGGACATGAACAGAATTCGACGTACAAAGAACGGACTCACCGGATGAGAAACGAACGTGAAACGGATGCAAACGGAGACGAACGGATTAAATTATTTATCATCCGTTTAACGTCCGTTAGTGCTATCCGGTGATGTGTGAGCAGGGCGTGAGACATCTATTTGAAATTCTCACACAGCGCGCCTATATAGACACTGGAAAGGAACCGTGACTTATCATGCAACAAATCACCAGTCGAAAGAGCATGCCGAGTGACGTCATTGAAATTCGCCGTTATATGACGTCACTCATAGATTCCTTGAAACGTTATTTCTCACAGCAAAAACATTGCACAAGGCAAAACTGTGTGCCTGATACAGACAATAATTTTGGCGGGGATTTGTTCCAACAATGGCGAGAGGCTGGAAGCATTTGAAGGAAGCAATATAATTGTTGTCGTGTTTTTTTTTTTTTTTTTGTTTTTTGTTTTTGGTTTTGTGTTTCTGTTAGAATCGAAATAGAGCAACTCTTGTGTGTGCTTTGTTGAGTTATAAACTAATTTACAACTGATCTACAAACTGTGATTTACTACTCAACAAATCACTGCTAGAGCTGATCTATTTATTTATCAACACCAGCGCAGTCTCATTAGCATTTTATGTTCACTGCTCGATAATACCCTGCCACTTTCAAGACACTCAGGCGGTTCTAACAAGCACCAAAAACACATGTTTGCAATGTAAATAAGAAAAATATCATGGATTTTCTTCAGAAAAGTAGCCATGTTGGAGATGTGAAGAAATGCACTGTTACACAGGTTGGCTATCGGGATGGGAAAACAAACACCAACATTTTACAACTCCGCCCAAATAAAAACCTCACAAGCTGAAAGCCAAAAGGACAGATTCCTTGCCACAAAATAGCCAAAATTATAATAAAAATACTAAAAGTGCAGGGGTAAACCTTATTCTTATTTCTGCTCTAAAATATAGATTCTGGGTACTCGTTAGAACCGCCTTGATGAGGCGGTTCTAACGAGTACCCACAATCTATATTTTGAACAGAAATAAGAAAAAAAATATCACACTTTTTCATCTTGAATGAGGTGGAGGTACAGGCGTGTTTTCATACTGTACATGCAAACAAGACAATCCTGACAATAATCAACCACTACATATATACTAGCTTCGCACCCAATTCCAATAAACTGAACGCATGGAGGAATCCTGACTCAACTCCGAGTCATGACAGGTACATACAGAGTAAAGCAACTACTTATGAATTAAGGCAATTGTTAATCAGGGCTGAGGTCTCAACAACAATCTGACGTCAAGATAGAAGAAAACCATCATCAAGATCGGGTAGTGCCGAACTCAGAATTATAAAGATGGGATGGGATTCAAACCTCCAACTATCGTAAAATGAATCAGGATGGTGTCATCACAGAGTCCAAAATCAGATACACCGTTATGCAACCAAAGAACGAATCAAACTTTGAATGTGTGTATCGCGTATATCTTTTTGTTTTGGATCGCCGATTGGCCATTTTGTTTGAAAGTAACTCTGTAATTTTGGCTTTGCGCTGTTGGTGTTTCAACGGTCTGGTTGTTTCGGGTTTGTGTTTTTTTCCCCTTTGGTGTCTCTCATGGGTGGTGTGGATTAGTTGTATCGATTCCTGGCCATTGCTTTCACTTCTATTTTACAGTCGATTATTCCGATTATTCCGTTTTACGGGGCAGTTGTCGCGTGGCCGTAAAACGAAATTTCAGATCGTAAAAATGTCGATTAAAAATTATTGACGTTCTGATACTTATATTGTTACTGTTTATTGTGTTGTATATCTGCAGAGTGTGGAAATAAATATATTTAAACCAAACTGCCGATTTACCTGCCCAAATGACAATTCCCTTAATTATACGTAGACATTACGGCCCCGGTTGGAGATATTTAGCGCGCGCAGTTGATGATATTCTGTGGTGGTAATGTTATCAACATGGAAATGCTAGTTTAATTCCTCATACGGGAATGGAGGAGGGTCTTCCACTCCTTAAATATTTGCCCAATCTTTTTGTCCTGCCTTCTATTTTGTTGCGTCTCATGTGTATGTGTCAATGGTGTCAATACTTTTAAGGATGTGGGGTGGGTTATTTTGTTCCAAAGAGCTGAGATTTCGTTCGCAATATTGTACTATTGTTTATGTCGGCCAAAGCTGTTGGTAGTTTTTTGGAGTTGGCTGTTCAAGCGTGTTACACGTATGGACATCTGCACATCGTTTCGTCTATTCATATAGTTGTTAAGGCACAGATTTAATTCTGCGGCAATTGTATTATTTTCTGTATCTTCCAGTATGTTTTTGTTTTCAAGAATATTTGTCCTGCATTGTCTAACATACCCCGCTAGAATTAATGTTGGTATTTGCTACAACCAGAGACCTGAGTCAACTATGTTTTAGAGCGAATATATTTAAGTTAATCATTTGTACATGTTCATCCCACTTTTTGCTATATATCTGCTCTATATGAGGGAATATACAACAGTATTAATTGCCAGAACTTCTAAATTCCGGGAGCTCTACTGATTAATACACGTTACCGTTAAATTTAATGATGGTGACAATACAGCGTCGAAAGTCAGAAAGCCTTACTTTGAATTAATCTTTGAACCAATAAAAATATTTTACTCAATGAACTTAACAGATGGGCATGCCTAGTCGTGACGCAGCGCAAACAATATCCGACAAAGAAGCGTGAAGGTCTTCAGCATTATCTCCATTTAAAATAAAGTATTCACATGTACGCTATAGAGTGTATGCAAATGTAATCATAGTAAGGTTATGAAGCATTCATTTAACCCATATATGACAATGGAATATTCTACTTAATGAGTTTAGAGTGATCTATTTCCAATTGTAGGGGTATCAGGTATCTTTTTGTTTGTGGCAAATTTTATTTTCTTTAAGCAAACATGGTTGACCCACGGCAGACGTCTGATCTGGATCTACCCTGTTTGACAACGTCCCACAAAGGGGCCACTAGGCATATATGGGGTTAATGTGACACTGGCTTCAGAAGTTAACCCATATCTGACGGATAAAATCTTCACTTACTAGCTTTGGCTAGGTTCGGATCCAAATACAGGAGTGTCAGATTCCATCACGCGCACAAGTCCGTGAAAAACACCCCCAAAGCCATATTTTATTGGAGAAAACTGGAGTATCATTCCGATTTAATTTTAAAATTCAATGTTGGACTTAAATAGGTCTATCGGAACCCGAATTTTATGGCGACTTAATAATAAATGCAGAAAAATATATACTTGCAAATTTCGTAAAATCATTCTTCGATATAGAAAGATTGGATACAGCATAAATTTTATACGAAAGACTGCATGTATGGTCACAGTTGACAACTTTGCTTCCCTCCTTACATGTAATTGCACGCGGGTGGGCCAGGCCTCAGATTCTATGACTTTTCCAGCGTAAAAGCATACTGAGAATTAGAGAGAATTAAATTTTATGTAATGTTGGTTTGTGCCTGATGCTATGCCTCTGGTCTGGCCCATCGGAGTCTTACTGTTAGTTTTCTTTTGTTCCAGCATTTCAGTGGTTTCTTGCAGTCGAATCATCACCGTTGTTTCAACTCTGTGGTTGTTTGATTTTTTTGTGTTCACGGCGATGTTGCCCTGATGAGTTAGGAGGCCTTTATGCGGACTGAACAAATAATTCTTCTTAATCGCGAGGGCGAGTAAATCGATTTAAGCGCCCAAGTGGAATTCGTTTCACTGGCCCTTCCGGGGCGGTTCTACGGTCGCGGTTTATTTTTGTTATGATTTGTCTTTCAGAGTGTGTATCGTTTATACTTTTGTTTTGTATAGCCAATTGGCCGTTTTGTGGGAAAGAAACTGTCCTTTTGGCCTTCCGTTTTTGGTGTTTCCATTAGGGCCTTGTTATTTCATGTTTGTGTTTTTTTTCCCTTTGGTGTCTCTGATGGGAGTTGTGGGTTAAATTGTATCGATTCCTTGTCATTGCCTTCACCTATTTCTATTCAAATACATAGGTTGTGAGTATTCGTTAGAACCGCCTCAATCAGGCGGTTCTAACGAGCACATACAACCTGTGTTTGAAGTTTAACCAAGAAAAATGTCACAGATTTTCATCCGAAAATTAGCCATTTTGGAGATGTAAAAAATGCGCTATGTCGCACGGGTGTTTTATCGTAATGCATGTTGGTTCCTTGAACGTTTACTCAAATCTGTGTACTTAAAGCAAATAGTGTATATCTAGATCAGATGCCACCTTTTACATCTTCTGTCAAAGCCCTCAAAATATGTCGCTACACATATATGAGTTCGGTAGTACTGGGAAGATCAAGGACGTTTTTTCTTCTTCGCCGCTCAGTTATGAAGAAAAAATAATAAGGAATTCGGCTTGAGAGAAAAACATATAACCGCAATGACTTCAGCACCCAATTTCGTAAACTAATTCTTCGATATAAAAAGATTGGGTATAACATAAATGTTATACGACAGACTGCGTGCATGGTAGTTAACCCAATCACGGTTGACAACTTTGCTTCCCTCTTTAATTGCACGCCGGTGGGCCAGGCCTCAGATTCTATGACGGTTCCAACGTAAAGGCTTATGTTGGTTGCTACCTGATGCTCTGTCTCTGGTCGAGCCCATCGGAGTCTAACTGTTGGTTTTCTTTTGCTCCAGCATTTCAGTGGTTTCTTGCTGTCGAGTCCTCACCGTTGTTTCATCTCTGTGGTTGTTTGATTTTTAGCTCCACTGTACGAAGGCCAGCGGGGCTATTGTCATGGCCCTGTGTCCGTCGTGCGTCCGTCCGTCAGTGCGTCCGTGCGTCCAGTCGTCCGTGCGTTAACTTTTTTCTTTAAACATCTTCTCCTCCTAAACTACTGGGCCAATTGTAACCAAACTTCACAGGAATGTTCCTTACTTAGTCCTCTTCTAAATTCCTTCAACTTCCAGAACTCTGGTTGCCATGGTGACAAAACCACAAAAAAATGAAAATCTTTAAAAATCTTCTCCTCCAAACCACCTGTTGGATTTCATTTTTATTTTGCATGAATGTTCCTTGGGTGGACCTCTTTCAGATTCCTTGAAGAAATTTTGATCCGACAAAAAACATGGCCGCCATGGGCGGGGCTTTTTTCACTATTTAACATATAGAGTAATGCTAAAACATCTTCTCCTCCTTAACTACTGGGCCAATTGTAACCAAACTTCACAGGAATGTTCCTTACTTAGTCCTCTTCTAAATTCCTTCAAAAAATTTTGTCAGACCCAGAGCTCTGGTTGCCATGACAACAAAACCACAAAAAAAATAAAATAAAAAAAAATAATAAAAAAAAAAAATCTTCTCCTCCAAAACCACCTGTTGGATTTCATTTTTATTTTGTATGAATGTTCATTGGGTGGACCTCTTTCAGATTCCTTGAAGAAATTTTGATCCGACAAAAAACATGGCCGCCATGGGCGGGGCTTATTTTCACTATTAAACATATAGTGTAATGCTCAAACATCTTCTCCTCCTAAACTACTTGGCCAATTGTAACCAAACTTCACAGGAATGTTCCTTACTTAGTCCTCTTCTAAATTCCTTCATAGAATTTTGTTAAACCTAGAACTCTGGTTGCCATGGCAACAAAACAACACAAAAATTAAAAATCTTTAAAAATCTTCTCCTCCAAAACCACCTGTTGGATTTCATTTTTATTTTGCATGAATGTTCCTTGGGTGGACTTCTTTCAGATTCCTTGAAGAAATTTTGATCCGACAAAACACATGGCCACCATGGGCGGGGCTTATTTTCACTATTTAACATAGTGTAATGCTAAAACATCTCCTAAACTACTGGGCCAATTGTAACAAAACTTCACAGGAATGTTCCTTACTTAGTCTTCTTCTAAATTTCTTCAAAGAATTTTGTTACACCCAGAACTCTGGTTGCCATGGCGACAAAACCACAAATAAATAAAAATCTTTAAAAATCTTCTCCAAAACCACCTGTTGGATTTCATTTTTATTTTGCATGAATGTTCCTTGGGTGGACCTCTTTCAGATTCCTTGAAAAAAAAATTTGATCCAACAAAAAACATGGCCGCCATGGGCGGGGCTTATTTTCACTATTTAACATATAGTGTAATGCTCAAACATCTTCTCCTCCTAAACTACTTGGCCAATTGTAACCAAACTTCACAGGTATGTCCCTTACTTAGTCCTCTTCTTAATTCCTTCAAAGAATTTCGTTACACCGAGAACTCTGGTTGCCATGGCAACAAAACCACACAAAAAATTAAAAATCTTTAAAAATCTTCTCCTCCAAAACCACCTGTTGGATTTCATTTTTATTTTGCATGAATGTTCCTTGGGTGGACCTCTTTCAGATTCCTTGAAGAAATTTGGATCCGACAAAAACATGGCCGCCATGGGCGGGGCTTATTTTCTCTATTTAACCTATAGTGTAATGCTACAAAGTAGAAGTAAAACAAAGATCAGGAATTGATACAATTAACTTACTCCATCCATAAAAGACACCAAAGGGAAAGAAATACAAACATTAAGCGACCAGACCATAATGGAAACCTAAACAAAAGAAGGCCATATGGACAGTTACTTTCCCACAAAATGGCCATATGGCCATCCAAAATTAAAAGACACAAGTGATACACACAGTAAGTAACAAACAACAACATAAATAAATCGCCACAGAAGAGCCGCCTTGGAACGGTCAGTGGAAGATTTCCACTGGGGGGCTTAAATCGACTTTACGTGGCCACAATCCTCGCCCTTACTTCCGTCGCGATTTAGACAAATAATTTGTTCAGTCTGCATGAAGGCCTCCTAACTCATCAGTGCAACATCTCCGTGAACACAGAAATCAAAGAACCACAGAGGTGAGACAACGGTGAGGACTCGACAGCAAGAAACCACTGAAATGCTGGAGCAAAAGAAAACCAACAGTTAGACTCCGATGAGCCCGACCAGAGACAGAGCATCAGGCACCAACCAACCTTCTTCTGCAAAAGTACTTGTGGGATTTCATTGTAATTTGGATCAAACAAAAATCATGGCTGTCATGGCCATGCCCCACATGGCTGCCATGGCCATGCCTCTTGGCTCATTAGCTTTCAAAGACTTGTAAGGGGAAATGTTTTAAAAAACCTTCTCCTCTCCTCCAAAACCGCTCAGCTCAGTGGATTTAATTCTTACTTTGCATGAATGTTCCTTGAGTGGACCTTTGTCAGATTCCTTGAAGCAATTTTGATCAGACAAAAAACATGGCCGCCATGGACACGCCCATTGGCTAATTAGCTTCCATAGACTTATAAAGGGATCTTTTTTTTTTAAATCTTCTCCTCCAAAACCGCTAAATGGATTTCGTTCTTAATTTTCATGAATGTTCCTTGTGTGGACCATTGTCAGATTCATTGAAGAAATTTTGATCAGACAAAAACATGGCCGCCATGGCCACCACCTTTGGCTCATTAGCTTCCATTGACCAATAAAGGGAAAAACTTCAACAATCTTCTTCTCTGAAACCATAAGGCCTAAAGCTAAGACATTTAGTATGTAGCAAAGTTATGTGGTCATCTACGAAGTCCTGCGAACTATGCCTCTGTAGTCCGAATTGGCAACGCCCCGGTGCTTAGTAATTCCCATAGACAAATATTGAAAAAATCTTGAAACTTTTCTCCTTTGAAACCATAAGGCCAAGAGCTTAGTATGTCGCAACTTGAAGTATTCAACTGCATAAATCCTGCCAACCATGGCCCTGGGGTCCAAATTGGCCACACCCTGAGGCCCATAAGCTCCTATAGACTTATACTGGGAAAAACTGTCAAAAATCTTCTCTGAAACCATCAGTGCCCAGAGCTTAGATATTTAGTATGCAGCAACGTCAAGTGCTCACTCACATAAATCCTGCCAACAATGCCCCTGGGGTAAAAAATTGGCCACGCCCAGAGGCTTATTAGTTCCCATAGACTTATAATAGGAAAAACTTAAAAAAGTCTTCTTCTCTGAAACCGTAAGGCCCAGAGCTTTAGATATTTAGAACGGAGCAATGCCAAATGGTCACTCACATAAATCCTGCCAACCATGGCTCTGGGGTCCAAAAATATAGAATGGACATTCCTTGGGTGGATCACTTGTTTTTGTTTTTTTACCCATTTTATACGGGAAAACCCTAAACGGGTACCTTGGCAAACCGTGCTGGCCCAGATCAGATCCCGCAGAACACCATGTCTGATCAGGGCCTGCACTATTTGCTTACAGAATTTTCCATCAAAAATAGAAAAAATAGGCCTGACACCCCTTATATGACAAATGGACTGGTCCATCATATAGCAATATAAGAGTCCACTAGTATACAATTGGTTAATATAATAAATATGACAATTGTCTGAAGTTAGCCGGTGGAGCGACAGGCCCTCTTGGGCCTCTTGTTTGTGTTCACTGAGATGTTGCACTGATGAAATAGGAGGCCTTCATGCGGACTGAACAAATTATCTGTCTTAATCGCGACGGAAGTAAGGGCGAGGATTGTGTTCGCGTTAAATCGATTTTAGCCCCTGCCCCACCCCCCAGTGGAATTCGTTTTCCGCTGACCGTTCCAAGGCGGTTCTTCTGTCACGGTTTATTTTTGTTATCGTTTGTCTTTGGGTGTCTGTGTCGCGTATATTATTTTATTTTTGATAGCCTATTGGCCATTTTGTGGGAAAGTAACTGTTCTTTTGGCTTTCGCTATTGATGTTTCCATTAGGGTCTTTTGTTTCATGTAAACTTTGGGTTTCTTTCCCTTTGGTGTCTCTGATGGGAGATGTGGGTTAATTGTATCGATTCCTGATCATTGCCTCCACTTCTACTTTTTTATTCAGTATGATATGATCCCCGACAAAAAGTCTGTAGATTTCAGACATAAATGTCATACATGTAGCATTATCAGATATCGTAGCTGCTCAGACTGCGCGGGCAGGCGCATGTACACATCACGAAAACACGCCTATATAATATTGACCCGTTGAACCCCAGTTTTATACAGGAAAACTGGCGTTTACGGGGTAAACTTTATTTTTCTTATTTCTGCTCTTAAATATAGATTGTGGGTACTCGTTAGAACCGCCTCAATAAGGCGGTCCTAACGAGTACATCCAATCTATACATTGAGCAGAAATAAGAAAAAGTTCTATTTCTGTTCTAAAATATAGATTGTGGGTACTCTTTAGAACCGCTTCAATGAGGCGGTTCTAACGAGTACACAATCTATACTTGGAGCAGAAATAAGAAAAAATACCACAATTTTTTCATCTTTAAATATTAGTTCTTTTTCGGCGGTAAAATTAACAATGTATTTGTACAGGCATGTCTTCGTAATGTCTATCATGAAACGGATTTTCTCACAACGCAACTCATAAAATGTTTTCCTTTATATTATAAAAATGCATACTATTAATAAAGAAATATACTGTGGTATTTATATTATTTCTACTTGAAATATGGAGGCGGTTCTAGCGAGTACGCCCAACCTATGTTTTGGAGCACAATACGAAAAAGAAACGCATCCTCCTAAAAACGCACTAAAGTCTTCCTAAATTTCGGTTTACAATGTCCTAGCCACGCGGCACTATGATTGCACTATGTATTTTTTTTTATTTTTTGTGTGTTTGTGTGTGTGTCGGAACTCATCTAAGACATGTCGTTTGCTTCTTCTGATCACATTTCTCAAATAAACAAGCCTGAATTAGTTTTCATATTTCATAAACGTTGAAACGTTTTGCAATGTACCAGTATTTGCACTCGGAGGATGCCCATACTACACTACGTTGAAATTTCGACTTTAACAAAAACTATTTTAGCCGAATAGAGGCATATAGTTTGCAAAATGCATGTGACTTATGTATATCCTTTGGAGAATAGAAGTGAAGGCAATGATCAGGAATCGATACAATTAACTCACACCTCCCATCAGAAACTCAAAAGGGAAAGAAACACAAACATGAAATAACTAGACCCTAACGGAAATATCAATAGCGGAAAGCCAAAAGGATAGGTACTTTCTGACAAAATGGCCAGTTGACTGTCCAAAACATAAAAAATATAAGCGTTATCAAAGACGAACTATAACAAAAATCAACCGCGGCAGAAGAACCGCCTTGGAACGGTCAGAGAAATGCATTTCAATGGGAGTGGGGAGGGTGGGACAACGGATAGGACTCGACAGCAAGAAATAACTGAAATGCCAGAGCAAAAGATATGCAAACAGTTAGACTACGTTAACAAGTCCGTTAAATTAACACCCCAATAAATATAAGTGGAGGCAATGATCAGGAATCGATACAATTAACCCACAACTCCCTTCAGAGACACCAAAGGGAAAGACACACAAACATGAAACAATAGACCCTAATGGAAACACCAACAGCGGTAAGCCGAAAGGACAGTTACTTTCCCACAAAATGGCCAATAGGCTACCCAAAATAAAATAACACAAGCGAAACAAACACCCAAAGACAAACCATAACAAAAAACACCGCAACAGAAGAACCGCCTTGGAACGGTCAGCGGAAACGAATTCCACTGGGGGGCTTAAATCGATTTTACGTGGCCACAATCCTCGCCCTTACTTCCGTCGCGATTAAGACAAATAATTTGTTCAGTCCGCACGAAGGCCTCCTAACACATCAGTGCAACATCTCCGTGAACACAATAATCAAGCAACCACAGAGATGAAACAACGGTGAGGACTCGACAGCAAGAAACCACTGAAATGCTGGAGCAAAAGAAACCAACAGTTAGACTCCGACGGGCCCCGATTTATACAGAGAAAACTGGGGTTTACGGGGTTATGAATTATATTTCTTATTTCTGCTCCAAGACATAGGTTGTTGGGTACTCGTTAGAACCGCCTCAATGAGGCCGTTCTAACGAGCACCCAAAACTTATATTTGCAATATAAATCAGAAAAATATCACGGATTTTCATGAGAAAAGTAGCCATTTTGGAGATGTGAAAAAATGCACCATGTCGCACGGGTGTTATCGTAATGTTGAGGAAAAGGGTGAACAGCAACATCACAAGTTTTTATACAGACAGTCACAGCATTGCAGTAAAACTGACACTATCTGATCACCCAATGGTATCGACATGGCATCAAAATTAGCAAATGTTTCCACAAGGATGCACTTTATGTATTTTCTTATTGCATTAGCTTAGAATATGTGATGGAAATAGATATGGGCAGTTCTTGCTTTCTCAATAGCGTTCAACATTAAATAGAAAAGTTGTTCTGACAAGGCAGCTGTACTGCATCAGTACAGATATAATTATTTTGGCAAGTACGGGAAAGTTGTTGTAACTTGGTCAAACGGCTTTGGACTTTTAAACGAATAATATACATGCATCTCACAAAATGAGAAAAGCCCAGGTTAAATATGTTCTATAATAGGGTTATCCTTTGGAAGCATGGAATACACCGTAGAACTGACAATATGGAGTGTACATGTTTTCTGGGCCAGACTAGCCAGCTTCGGCCAATTAGGCCCCATCAGTGACCCTCATATATTTACAAAATTCCACAATGGAATCAATGATCCAAAAGGACAAGAAAATATCATCTACACTATGATGTTTCACCTTTGTTTCATTTCATTATCGCCGCGGTTACAAAATAACAACTTTTGCAGCATTCCTTATGCAAACCGGACGCGGTTTAGTGAGGCAAAGGTGATGTGTTTCTTGCGTCACTGGGGCGTCCATCTGATGTTGTCTTACAAGTGGACAATGCCTGCTGTCCTTTCAGCAGGTACATGTAAGAGTAGAGGGGGGATATTGTTATTGCTTTGTTTCCATACTTCCATTCATTTCCTCTTTCTCCTTTGTCCCTCTCGCCATCTCCTCTCTCCTCTACTGTTTCTTCCATCTCTTTTGTTCCCATTCTCTAAGCGACGACACAAAATGGCTTACAAGGGTTTATGTGTCATTCAACCTAAAATAATCAATCACAATCAATCCTTGTGCAAACCACATAACTGTCTACCCTTTGGAGTTGCAGCAGTCATAAAGTAATCAACAATTGCGAACGACAAAGGTACAGTTCAGCCAATCTAATCAAAATTTCAATTTTCGCATCTCGGATTATACTTATATACAGTCGAACTTCAATAGCTCCAATACCTTTGGGGCAATGAAAGTTTGTTTGTGATTGGGGTAGTTCGAAGTATTGCGGTTTTATAATAGTTCCAGGTCACGAGGCATAATGGGAATCACTTGAGGATACCTGTACGGTATATAGCCAAGGTATGTTGTGAGGCGATTTTTATGAGTACACACAACACACTGACCTAAAATATCCAAGTAAATGGCGACATGGCCCATCGGAGCTTGAAGAAACAAGTTGGCTGCTTCAAAAAGCATCCAATAGGTTTGGTCTTGTCAGTCTACATTCTGATTTGAGCCAGCTGATATCATTATCCCACTTAATGCATTTTTTGAATAAAAATAATAAACTTTAATACAAAACGTGTACATAAAAATTTCGAAGTCTGTGACCTTGGTATCAGGAGGGGTAGGTAGTGATGAGTATTCTGTGGTAAATTGTTTAACGCCATGGCAAGTATAAACTAAATGTAACTTACATATGGTTTACACATGTATAGCATAAAACTTAACCAAACGAAAATGTAAACCGAATTTTTCAAAGGGTCATAACTCTGTTAGTACTTGGTGGCATATCTTCACATCTTAGCCTTACTACATACACATTTTAGGCTTGATCGGATGAAAACTGTAGAGTAGGAGTTATACGGAAACGAAAAAAAAAAGTTTACGAACGGACGGACGGACACCAATCCCATAAGTTAATACGACCGTTTTTTTGTTTTGTTCTGGTATTTTTTTTTGTTGTTGTTGTTGTTGTTTTTCAAACGGGCATATAAAAAAAATTTTCCTAAGTCATCAGGCCTTCTATAGGGCCTTGGTTATCTATTTCATTTGTTGTTAACGTCCCTGTTATCACTGTATGAGTCTTTTTTGAGACATTGCTTCCAATTTTGTGGGACTTTTACTCAGTACTAAGATAAAACGGGCAGATAAACTCCTTCTCAAGCCCTGTCGCCCAATGAAACTAAATGGTTGAAATGCATGAACAGTCCGACTCGAGCCACTTTTCCTGAGCAGGCTTAGACTTTCTAGGCGATTTAATACTACTCATGTGCGGCCGGTATCAGCTCTGTGTGGAAGAATCATGCAGCCCAATCTATTTCTTCAATCCCCGATGGACTGGGGCCGATCAGACCTTGGGGCAATATATTGGACTTCTGTATTCCTGAACCGCCTAGAAAGATCTAAGCCTGCCCAGACAAAGTGCTGCGAATCAGAATGTATCTTAAACCTCGGTCGTTTCTTTGAGCGGTACCTCCGCAAAACCTGAAATTTGCAATCCTTTTGTATATCTTTCTGGATCACAGTTTAATTGAAAAAGAAACTGATTAGTAAAGCGTCAAGTATTGAGTGGAAATAAAGAACACCATTCTCGGCTTATCAGACACAATAGCTCCCATCGAATGCGCCAAAATGTCTTTTAACAACTCAGTATGTAACTGGGGGTAGGTCACTTAGTAGTCATGAAGTTTTTGAACAAGAACTATTGCTATCTGTGCTGGGCTCAAGAACAATAAACAACGACCCATCAACGTTATGACTTTGTTTCGCTCCCTAAATATTTTATATATTTGGAAGAGTTAGAACCTTCGACTTTGGCACTGCCGTTTATTCTAGTAGCAAAGACATGAAAATGTTTTTACACACCCAGCGATCTTTTTTATGTTTGGTTTTACGATCCTTTCAAGATTATTTCACTCACATCAAGCCGATCGTTAATCGGAGGTGAGCGAAAACTAGAGTAACCGATGAAAAACCTCATGACCTTCCATTGCAGAACTTCTCATTATGTGACCTGAGCCATGCTCAAACCTACACCGTTGAGAGATCTAATGATTAAGAGTCAGCACTCTTATCCACTAGGCCACACCCAGCGATCTTTATAAATGAGGAAAAATAACATTCTCTGCCTTTCCAACATTTACGTTTTATTAGAGCTACCACATTACCGAAAGATGTTATGAATATATAAATCTGTTCCTATCTGTGTGAAGAAAACTTTGCAAGTTTTGTTTATTTGTATTTAACGGCCCAGTCAACACTGATTTGGGTCATGTTTGGGCCTGTCAGTGTACCTATGCACACTTTTCCTGAGCAGGCTTATCCGTAAGCGGTTTACCAGTTCAGTGCACATTCTGTCGCCCAAAACTGACCCCTGCCCTTCTTGAATCAGCGGAAGGGAGAGAATGACCACAGAAAAGATTTCATAATCAATCTCCACGAAAGAATGTTGCCGACCCCGGTAGGTATCGAACCTGAGTCTTCCTTATCGCCAGTCGGACTGCATCCGACTGAGCTACCGCAGCCAGCCACACTTTGTGAGTAGTAGTAGTTATGTTCTGTTGTTTTTCGTTTCCATGGCCCCATGGACTTACTCCGTAATGGCATTGCAAAACGTAAAATTTGCGAAAATGACTGCTACTCCTGCAAAAGTAATTTCTGTTTTGATATGTCTAAGGGGTATACTCTTAAAGGAAAGAATTTGCTCCGTGGGAGTAAATTCTTCCCTTTTAGATTAGACCCCTTGAGGAGCAAATTCTTCCCCTTTTAGAGTAGACCCATTTTTCAGTTGGACAGAGTCAACAGAGTAGCAGCCATAAGGTCCTTAAAGTCGTATTTCCATCACGAAATCATGCCTATAGAATTGTGATCCCCTTTAATATGTTCTATAAAAGGGTTACTCTTTGGAAGCAAGGAATACATCACAGAACTGAACAATATGGTATGCACATGTTTTCCGGGCCAGACTAGCTAGTTTCGGCCAATTAGGCCTCATCAGTGACCCTAAGATATTTTCAAAATTCCACAATGGAATCAATGATCCCAAAGGACAAGAAAATATAATCTACACTATGATGTAGGGCACGGAGACGTTTTACAGCCGCCACACATTCCCACACACCAGTTGTAGTGAAGTTAAATATGTTCTATAAAAGGGCTATCCTTTGGAAGCAAGGAATACACCATAGAACTGAAAAATATGGAGTGTACATGTTTATGGGCCAGACTAGCTATTTTCGGCCAATTAGGCCTCATCAGTGACCCTCAGATATTTTCTAAATTCCACAATGGAATCAATGATCCCAAGGGACAAGAAAATATAATGTACACTTTTATATAGTAAAGCTCGGGTTTGCAGGGGTATACATTAATTTCCGTATTCATGCTCTGAGACACTAGATTGTGGGTACTCGATAGAATCGCCTCGTCGAGGCGTTTTTTTCGACTCTCCGCAATCTATGTTTTGAGCAAAAAAGGCAACTTGAATATTCCAATTTTTCTTTTTAAAATTTCTTTTTCTTTGGTCAAAAAATGACAATGTATTTGAATAGGTGTGTTTCGAAATACGGTAAAAATGGTAGACTACGGTAGGTGACCAATTAGTTCGAACACCATAGCAGTTCGAACACCCAAAATTATTTCGAATCTGTGGCTGAAAACTTTCTCATTTAATTCGAACTCCCAAATTTTTCAGAAATCAGAATTTTTAATACTTTGAACACACAAAAAATGCCGAAAAATGCTTCCAGAACAAGCATTTCGGACCGTTCCCGAGTTCATCATTACAACATCGTACTGGTCGTATATGAATTAGCGCACGAAAAAAAGAAAACTTAGCATGAAATATGTGCGACTTCCAAAGACTCGGATTAACATGCACTCTGTGAGGCAAATGGTTTTCGCTTCTCTCACTTGCATAGCCCTGTGGTAATGGAAGGTTCATACCCTCACCGAATACTGATCAGAATGTGAGAAACGCAGGCAGCAAGTGCTTAGATCAACCTTGATGAGCCACAGGAGTTTCGCTTATTTATGTTGTGAAATCCCATCGTCTGCATCAGGCTCATACGATCAGCGAAGACTCTAATCGGATTGCATGAGTATGTGTCTTCGCTGCTTTCTCAACGACCTGCAAACACTGAACATGCGCACCCACTACCGGTATGTACACACGGGGTATTCGACTACCTGGAACGCAGACGGATACCAAAAACGCCGACGGAAAAACAACAACAAACATTCGTGGCGAGTTGAACAAATCGCATTTTTACGGGCATATATCAAATAGATGCCCACAGATGTTGATAGCAATCTGTTTCGCAGTGTCTCGGAATACTTTCCACGAACTGTGGATGCAAATCCTTCTGTCAATGACGAGATATGACCTATTTTATTCGGCAAAATATAGATGCTTGATGCAAGTCGACAGTTTTTTTAGTTTTACAGCAATAATTCGTATATAATTAAAAAGCAGGATTTTATAATTATAGATGTGAATTTCTTGATGAGGGTGTTCGAATAAGGATACCAATGACGACCCGCACAGATACCACGCAATGCAGACGGCACAAAGTTATGGTTACCATTGACGTGGAAACCACAAGCGTGGAAAAATAAAAAAGGAGTAAAATACATTCTGTTTTCGTTTAATTGGAAAGTTAATATAGACACTGAGTCTTACCACAGTGTACCCCGACCAAAGAGGGTGTTCTCGATGTAGAAGGGAAGGCAGTGACCAGGAATCGATACGATTGCCTTTCGCTTCTCGCCAAAAGACACCAACGTGACGGTTTGTCTTAATACCACATGTGGGCCATATTCGCGCATATGACTTTATGTAGCGCACATGACCCGTCAATTCTTATAAGGTGTCATAAATCTGTGATTTCATAATGTTAGATACTTTTACGATCAAATAGGCACGATTTGTAAATTTCCTTAGGTATATTAATAGCGTAGTCCCACAAAACAACCCCGGACATGAATTCAGCCCTTCTCGCTAGAACGCAGAGTACTTTTAAAATCATTATTTTGACAGATAAATATGAATATAGAGTCGAACTTCAATGGCTCGAACACTTTTGGGACCAAGAAAATTTGTTCGAGACCACGGTGGTTCGAGCGACAGGGGGTTGATCTTGGAGCTAGGGGAGGAGGCCGAATACAGACATATTTTCAGTTTTCTTCAAAACAAATGCATGTTGTGTGTACTCATCAGAATCGCCTCATCGAGGCGATTCTTGTGAGTACACAAAACATACATTTTCAAGATCAAATCAGACAATTATTATACAAACTATATTTATATCTGCAGTTATGGCATTTTTTTTCTAGGGACTCAAGAAAGAGTTCGACTCGGCCGTAGTAAATGGGCCATCAGTGTTTGAGTCATCGAAGTTTCACTGTACATTAAGTTTCAAAACAGATCGTTTTTTTTTTTTTTTTTTTTTTTTTTTTTTTTTTGGTTTTGGTTTTACGGCCCTTTCAAGATTATTTCACTCATGTCGAGCCGATCGTTAATCAGAGGTGGGCGAAAACCGGAGAAAAACGACCTGACCTTCCGTTGCAGAACTTGGCGTCTCACATGTGACCCGAGCAAGGCTCGAACTCAAAACAGATCGTATTAGAACTGTACGAGTTTGTTTCATTATTTTTACCGATAAATATGATTATACATTATTGCAATGCCCATAGGGGCTTGAAGAAATATCTGGGCTGCATGGTGCGTCCACGCAGAGCTGAATCCGGTCCGCACACGAGTACTGGTAAACTGCTTAGGGGATCTAAGCCTGCCCAGGCAAAGCGGTGCTAGTCGTACCGTCCATGCTAATAAACCCTATTGGTTTCATTGGGCGACAGGGCTTGAGATGTCATTTCATCTCAATGTCGGGTAGAAGTCCCACAAAATTAGAAGCAACGTCTTCAAAATGACCTTTACAGTGTTGACGTGGACGTGAAACCTCAAATCAAACAAACATTATTGCAACGACGTTGATATGGCGTTGTTCCAGTGTGCGGCACGTGTTGGTAGGATTGGGTCCTTCGAAATTACGAATCAGTCTTATTAGATAAACAATGTGAAATTTATAGAACAATTTCGGGAAAGAATGACGCACCTGAACGAATGGCAATATAATTAACCCAAATATGCCCTCTTCTGGGATATTTGCAAACAGTGCCGATCCAGATCAGACACGGCGTCTGATCTGGGTCTACATTGTTTGCTAAAAGAAAATTCATTTTTGTAAAATTTGCCACAAATAAAAACAAACCTGACACCCTAATAATAGGAAGTGACAACTCCAAACTTACTAGGTGGAAGACTCCATGTCACATATGGATTAAAACATACGAAGAATAGTTTGTTTCCCTCACCCCACCCCCTTTAGCAGAAAAGAATGAATGCCCAAACAGTTGTCCAAAATTAAATATTGCCAGGATATTTGTTTGAATTGAGGTTTAACGTTCCCGTCAACACTATTTAGGTCATTTTGGAGATGCTGCTTCCAATGTTTTGGAGTTTTTACCCGACATTGAGATGAAATGGCAACTCAAGCCCTGTCGCCCAATGAAACCAATTGGGTTTATAAGCATGGACGGTCCGACTCGCATCACTTTGCCTGGGCATGCTTAGATCCTCTAAGCGGTTTACCAGTGCTCGTGTGCGGTCGGTTTCAGCTCTGCGTGGATGCATCATGCAGCCCATCTATCTCTTCAAACCCCGATAGGCGATTGCGTTTGAGTTTTACGTCCCCACCAACAGCAAGATCATATGGAGACGGAACCTCTGTTTAAAGACTCGCCCGAAAGTCTGGTGAAGCCCGGAATCGATCCCACGACCACTGGTTTGCGAGGCGAGTAGATTATCCTCTTTACCACGGAGCCTTCTAATTGACATATATGGGATATAATACCGAAACGGAATGAATACAAAGTACCTGCATGTAAAACATGGTGTTTTACAGATGCCTATGCACAGTATGCCGAGATGAGACCTCTCATTGGGAGCTGTCTATATCTCGCATTTTGATGATTTTAATTGAAGCATCTTTACGGAACCCGGGAAGGGACATGATTTGTTTTAATATGTTGTGCGAACAAGATATTAAGTTGTGCGAACAAGATATTACCTTGTGCGAACAAGATAATATGTTGTGCGCACAAGATATAATCTTGTGTAGACAACATAATTTATCTTGTGTGGACAACATAATTTATCTTGTGCGGACAACATATTATCTTGTGCGCACAAGATAATATCTTGTTCGCACAACATATTATCTTGTTTGCACAACATAGAGCTTGGGAAGTTGTGCGAACAAAATATTATCTTGTGCGCACAACTTATAAAATAATAAAGAAAATCATGTCCCTTCCAGGGTTCCGTACATCTAACATAATAGCAACTATGCATTTTTTTTTCGCAAAATTCAAAGATGAAAGTGGCAGAAACTCAGGGCGTAAGTTTATATATTTGGTCAGCTGTCTGAGCGATTAAGCTGTGTAGTATGAGATCAATATTTGTCAAATATGACAATGCAGATCAAGTTGAGACGCCGCAAAATCGGTGATTTGTCTACGTATACCGTTTGCTTAAACGGCCAGTCTATTTGAAAAAAACTTACAACAAATAAAACAAAGGAGAAACCCGCCTGTCAAGTATTGTTATGTGGAAGATTCTGGTTGTCATATATGGGTACATGCATCATGAAAGGCGCCTGCGACCAGGTAAGAATCATATCAACATGTGTAGCTGTACAATCTGATTGCTTTCAGATGCATCTCGGTGCAGAAATGATTTAATATGACATGTGATGGAATGAATGCGCAGCATGTCTAAATATTTCGAACAAACAGTGTCATGAATATCTAGAGTTTGCTAAGAATGACAGAAATTAAGAAGTATCACGCATTTTGTGCAATAGCCTGCAGATGCAAAACAGTTTTTAAACATGAACAGGTTGGAGCAACATCTATCCGTCAGCAGTTGAAACCTGCTTTCTCACGAACAGTTTTGACGGATTGCATTCACACTTCCTATACACGATCGTCTCGGATAAAATCCGCCACTTTTATTTGTGTAGCGGTTCTTCTTCTTTCTACTACTACTACTACTACTGACAATCCGTTGCAGAACTTGGCGTCTCAAATGTGACCCGCGTGAGGTTAGAACCCACAGCAGTGAGAGACGATATGGTTAAGATAGACTATCTGAACGAAACCGCCATCAAATGCGGACCTTTAGAAGTTTAAATGCGCATATACATATATTTGCACAAGAACCACCACTGTCGATCAGACTTTTTTAGTTTCCTGCCTCTTCAGTTTCCTGCCCTTCAAAAACATCCGAAGAAAAAACTTGCTTGGGTCTAGAGATAGACTTCTAAATAGAATAACGGAATGAAACGCCAAACATTAGAATACTTGTATGAAACCTCGAACATTTATCAGCCGATTTGTGTGGTCTATCTGGAAAATCCTCTATGAATGATTTAGCTGGAAAATCCTCTGTGAGTTGTTATTTCTCTTTTTATCTCCCGACCGAATAGGTTCGGGGGGTATAGCGATCAGCCTGGCGTCCGTCCGTCTGTCCGTCCGTCCGTCCGTAGACGCAACCTTGTGATGGCCATAACTCCTATACCCTTTGCGATTCATTGATGGTTCTTGGCACATTTGTTCGCAAGGCTGAGACGGCGTGTCATGCGCAAGAACCAGAACTCTGGATGCCATACTTTTTGAGTTATCTCCCTTTTTAATAAAATAGAATGATTACTTTGTGGTGGCCCTATCTCCAATATCCTTTTAGATATATTGATGACACCTGGCACAGCTGTTCACAAGGCTGAGACAGCGTGTCATGCACAAGAACCACAACTCTGGTTGCCATGGTTTTTGAGTTATCTCCCCTTCCAATAAAATAAAGTGAATACCTTGTGATGGCCATAATTCCAATACCCTTTAAGATATATTAATGATACCTGGCACAGTTGTTCACAAGGCCGAGACGGTGTGTCATGCATAAGAACCACAACTCTGGGTGCCAAGGTTTTTTAGTTATCTCCCCTTCCAATAATATAGAATCACTACCTTGTGATGGCCACATATTGATGGTACTTGGTACAGTTATAAATGAGTTTAAGTAGGCGTGTCAAGTGCCAGAACCACAACTCTGGGTGCCCTGGTTTTGTTAATTATCTCCCCTGACAATATAACCTTGTAATGGCCACTTGTATGCAAGGTTGAGACGGCGCTTCATGTCTAAGAACCACAACTCTGGGTGCTATGATATTTGAGTTATCTCCCCTTCCAATATAACAGTCTGATTACCTTGTGATCACTGTACCTCCAATACCATTTGACATATATTGGTGGTACTTGATACAGATGTACATGAGGTTAAGCAAGAGTGTCATGCTCAAGAAAAAATCTACTCCTAATTTAATGTTATATGGGGAACTTGGGAGATATCCAATACATATACTTGCTAAGAGCAGAATGATTGGGTTTTGGCAACGCTTAATTAATGGAAAACGTGATAAAATATCTTATAAACTATATCAGATGCCAAAAAATCTACTCCTAATTTAATGTTATATGGGGAACTTGGGAGATATCCAATACATATACTTGCTAAGAGCAGAATGATTGGGTTTTGGCAACGCTTAATTAATGGAAAACGTGATAAAATATCTTATAAACTATATCAGATACTATTTGCTATGCATCAGAGAGATCTCTTTCACTCTAAATGGTTACTAGCAATCAAAAATACGCTAGTGGAAACTGATAATGATTACTTTTGGCTCTTTCAAAACGATGTACAGGTACCTGGAGGCATCTCAAAAGTTGTTAAGACCAAGCTAATCGGAAATTATAAAACTCAATGGAAGGACTTCGTGTATGTATCTCCCAAGTGCCTGAATTATAGAATGTATAAGCAAGATTTGAAATTTGAAAACTACTTTAGCTTTTTACCGGAAGATTTAGCTATTGCCTTCTGTCATTTTAGGACTCTGAATCACAAAATGCCTATTGAATGGGGTAGATTTGTTGGTACTGAAAGAGATGATAGGATTTGTGAGTTATGTTTCCTTAATCAGCTTGGTGATGAATATCATTATCTGTTGGAATGCAGTTATTTTTCGGACTTACGAAAGCTATATATACCAAAGGATCTTTTTACTAGACCAAACACAACTCTTTTTGAAGAATTAATGAGTATAAATGATACACAGCTCCTTTTAAAACTGGCTAAATACTGTAAGATTGTTCTTAAAACTTTTAAAGAAATATTTAGTAACATATAGCTATTATCATTAAGTTTCTAGGAGTTAGGAAGATGCGATAGTTTAGTAAATTCGTGATACTTTTGTGTTCATGGGCTCCGAATTTGAGCAGAGAGAAACCTATATTAATGGAATCGAGTGAATTCAGATGTATGGCTTATTACTGACATTAATATTACCTTTTCCAGGTACCGTGTTCGGCCTAGGCATTCGGACGCGTGATCGCCCGAGTCCATAAGCCTGAGCAAACTGTGTAGACCCGGTTCAGACTGTTCCTGAAGGAATAGTCTTACGGGGGTCTGCATTGTTTGCCATTTATTGGAAGATTTTGACATAGAGGTACCTGATTGACAAGTTATGAGGACATGATACACATGGGAAAGTGTCAGGTGTCCGAGTGCTTGGGGCGAATACGGTAAAATGAGTGATGATAAAACGTAGGTTTGAACATCAAATTAACCCTTGTCCTGCTGAATATTCATTTTGGCCACGCCCATTCCTGATTTTGAGCCAGTCAGATACATTGATGCCATTTATTTCTACAGATTCATGGACTGAATGTCAAACAGTGTAGATCCTGATCGGATGGCTTATTCAGAAGCCATCTGATCTGGGTCTACACTGTTTGCAAAGATAGGGCTTGTCGTCTACAGCAGGGTAGGGGTTGAGCTACATGAACTCTAAAACACATTCAGTTGTGTTTATTATGCATAGAAAGACTTTATAATCAGTGCTATTATTACAGTGACATTTAGTACACAATTATGAAAGACTATAAAATGAGTGTTGATAAAACGTAGGTTTGAACGTCAAATTAACCCTTGTCCTGCTGAATATTCATTTTGGCCACGCCCATTCCTGATTTTGAGCCAGTCAGATACATTGATGCCATTTATTTCTACAGATTCATGGACTGAATGTCAAACAGTGTAGATCCTGATCGGATGGCTTATTCAGAAGCCATCTGATCTGGGTCTACACTGTTTGCAAAGATAGGGCTTGTCGTCTACAGCAGGGTAGGGGTTAAGCTACATGAACCCTAAAACACATTTAGTTGTGTTTATTATGCATAGAAAGACTTTATAATCAGTGTTATTATTACAGTGACATTTAGTACACAATTATGAAAGACTATAAAATGAGTGTTTATAAAACATAGGTTTGAACGGCAAATTAACCCTTGTCCTGCTGAATATTCATTTTGGCCACGCCCATTCCTGATTTGTAGCCAGTCGGATACATTGATGACATTTATTTCTAAGGGTTTGTAAACTGAATGTCAAACAGTGTAGATCCTGATCGGATGGCTTCTTCAGAAGCCATCTGATCTGGGTCTACACTGTTTGCAAAGATAGGGCTTGTCGTCTACAGCAGGGTAGGGGTTGAGCAACATGAACTCTAAAACACATTCAGTTGTGTTTATTATGCATAGAAAGACTTTATAATCAGTGCTATTATTACAGTGACATTTAGTACACAATTATGAAAGACTCTAGTCATTGCTACTATTATAGATAGTGACTTTCAATATTCTAGTCTCCAGATCTAGTCAGGTTGCTTAATTTGTAACTTTCCTCAAAATGTTATGTTGTTATATTTGTTGTACTTTTGACTTGTACCCCAGTTAGGGGTGATAGTCGATAATAAAACTTCAAACTTCAAACTTCAGAATTACAACTCTGGGTGCTCTGGCTTTTGAGTATTCTCCCCTGCCAATATAACCTTGTGATGACCATAGCTCCAACCCCCTTTGAGATATATTCAAGGAAATTGGCGCAATTGTATACAAGGTACGGAAGGGGTGTCATGTGCAAGAAACACAACTGTTGGTGCTGTGGTATTTGAGTTACCTACCTTTCCAATATTACAGTATGACCAGCTTCTGATCATCATATCTCAAATACCCTTTGAGATATATTGATGGTACTTTGTACAGAAATACATGAGCTTAAGCAGGCATGTCATGCGCAAGAACCACAATTCTGAGTGCCCTGGTTTTTTAGTTATCTCACTTGACAGTATAATCTTGTGAATGCCATAACTGCAGTAATTTTTGTGATATATTGCTGGTTTAATTCTGGTGCACTTTCTATTGGTAAACAATCTTCTGAAGGCCATATTGGCTTTTGGTCGTGGGATTTGCCATCTATTCGATGGCTATTTTTTATTATTTTATTCAATAAAATGTGGAACTATTATAGTAAAAAAATATTAGAACCAAGGAAATGCTCTCTGACTGTTCCTCTTCATCAGTTATCTTCTGAAGACACTTATGTAAGTATAGGAAACATGAACTATCCAAACATTTCCTGAAATGGAAGTCGTTGAAATTCATAATCCCTATACCAGACACATGCAGAGAGAGAGAGAGAGAGAGAGAGAGAGAGAGAGAGAGAGAGAGAGAGAGAGAGAGTAACCATTTACTCGTCTTACGCTATTTTTAACCATCGTTGTTTATATACGGCATGGGAAATATTCAACACTGTTCATAACCGTGCTTTTTGGACCTCAAAATTAAGGAGATATGGAAGTAGGCATTGATTTAGCCATTAATTGTAAATCCGTCATTAGTATCCATCGTCTGCGTTTCATGGTAACATCAAAGAAATCCGTCTGTCGTAAATATTATCTTCTTTCAGCATGGTGCACCCAAGTCCACGCTTATTGCTGCCCGAGCAACGTATGGCACAAGTATATAGGAGTTTATTTTTGAACAAGGACTATTTCTCTTTCAAGCTACAATGACATCTTTGGATAAATCGGTTTCATTTCTAGTACTTACACTAATTCTTTTAGAAATTGTGCATGCTTTGCATTTTAGTTGTCTGTAAAGACGCTTTCATGTAATCTATCGAAGCTAAAAGCACCATTACGAAACAGCTGTGACAGTTCCAGAAGAATACAGCAAAAAATCAAAACTGATTTTTTTAATAGGGTCGCAAAAAACATGATTTTATCGACTCACCCTCTTTCAAATCCAAGGTAAACAGTCGGAGTTTTTGGTATCCGTCTGCGTTCCAAGTAGTCGAATACCCCGTGTGATGTAAGGCAAAGGGTTTCACTTAGCCTTGTGACTTCGTAAGATTTAAGGGTTCAGTAAAGACTGATCACATTGCATCGGTGTGCAGGCTGATCCTAGTCGGTGAAGTAGCGTTGTGGCCAACAAAGGCTTGAATCGCTCTCAGACTCTTTGGAGCGTAGCTTCCACTTTCATTATTTTTGTGTGTGACAGCGTTACCCTTTTTCCATGTGCTGTGGCATTTGATTCAATGCCTCTTTGATAACAGAAGCGCCCCTTTAAATATTGATTGAGAGTTCCCCGCCTTTTTCCACAGAACGTCTTTTAGCACGTGCGAGTGAAATTCATGGTTGTTGCATACAAAAAGGTAGTTTAATTCAGGTTATCTGTCGGGTTACCCTGGTTTTCTGAGGAGCAAGTGAAAATGCCCATTTATTTCACGGTGACAAGGTTTTATTGGAAGTTATTTCGGGGAACATGATTAAGAAAATAAGTCATATGCGATGGGCGAGGACTCAAGTCAGCCTGTACATGCATGCAGTCTGAACAGTCTTCGTTGTTCGTATGTGCCTACCATGGCCTCTGTGCTAATCAAAGAACAACAGGTGAAAACTATGGCCACATTGGCTAGATGCGCAGGCTAATCTGGTCCTTCGTTTGAAACGTTTTTTTTTCGCCGTGCGCCGGCTTAAAACGACAGTGTACATTTAACCGGCCAAATCTGCTTGCGACATTACAAACACATTCTAAGCTACCAAGTGCAAGGATCAGTCTGTCCAGATCTCCTATCTCGAGTAAAACACTTATTGCGCATGTGCGTACAGAAAAGACTGATAAGTCTGCGCAGTTGTGCAATCGGGATTGTGTCTTCAATGTTGAAGAGGTTTGAAACGTTTCATCGCGCACAAAGTGAAGATCGCACATGCACATGTTAAAATTGTGTATGATGTCCGCATTTTCTTTTTCTTGTTACTTGCCTATCTAAATAACATGATGGTTTTGCATCCGCAGTCTAATCAGTCTTCAGCGGACTTCTTCGATGGGCATTGAATTGATACATGTCCCCGGCTTACGCTGATTTGAGACAGCTTATGAGTAAACAGAGAACACACAAACAAGGCTGCGCAGTCTCGCCTGAGGCTTCACTATGCGCTTAAACAATATAGGTGTGTGTGTGTGGGGGGGGGGGGAGTATCTATGCGCCTAGCTCCACTGGGTAGCTACACGTGCGGGTTTCAACATCACATCCCATATATACATGTAGCTGGACTTTGTCTGCTGCGGTGTAGCCGGAACAAAACAAATATTACAGACTATCAGGACATTCTTTGAAAAATATATGGGCTTCTCTTAAGAAAAGAATTTGCTCCCAAACAAATCAATTTCTGTTATTCCTGAGATCACAAATTGACTCGCCCATTTTAAGGGAATAGTGATAGTTAAATAGGTGTAAATGTCATTAATGACAATGTGTAACCTTATACTTGTAACTACATGATAAGCTCCCATTCAAAGACCCCCTGCACACACTGACTTATTTATAGATGGTTCTGCACTGCATAAGTGATATTTATAACTTCTAATCACTTGCGGATTGACAGGGCCGCGGGGAAAAAAACGTAGTTGTTTAAAATATTGAACCCAGCCTGGTCCAATGCATGGAATTCTTTCAGATCAAACAGTTCGAACACTGATAAATTTCCAATCTGATATTTTCTAAGGGATCAGTATTTATTTTTTTACTGTTCGAATTAATTGGTCATTTACCGTAACTGCCACACCTGCCAGGTGTTTCCATTTCCCTTAAGATATTTATTGTTGGAGTTGAAACGCTTGCTTTTCGGTCTGTTTCGCTATTCAGACAGGCTGTTTCCTGTAATTGCAGTATAGTATTGCATCATCGTTAAAGCTGATTGGTTGATCGCGTCACGTGCCCCTCCATGGAACAGTAACAATCTGGTCATTATACCCGGTTTGCCCGCCTCATGGCGACCAAACCAATGTAAACCGCTAAGAGTATCTAATAAAAATCAAAAATGAGCCTGCCCATGCAAAGCGGTGCGAGTCGGACCGTCCATGCTTATAAACCCTATTGGTTTTATTGGGCAACAGGGCTTGAGATGTCATATATAATGTAGATATAGTGTTGACTGGGACGTTAAACCTAAAATAAAACAAACCAAGTAAATGGCGACCTGGCGCTATTGAATGAATTCTCTAGGGACTCAAGGTCGAGTTCGAATTAGCCAAAGTAAACTAGTTATCCGTGTTTCATGTTTTGAAATTTCTCTGTATAATAATTCAAGGCTCGTGCTACAATGTTTCAAGCCGTGGTAAACCACCACGAAGGGCTCAACCAATCTTATATCGTCCACTCCCTCTCACCTCTTACTCTTTCCGATGGTCTTGCAGATTTGCCCTCCTGTGGACAGGGAGAAATGCGACATGATTTTTTTTTTATCTGAGTGTTTATTTGTATTCCAGATTCTTTTGCGATCATACGACTCGTAAATATGAATTTCAAGAGTAAAACATTTAGAGCCGTCCGACAGCATCTAACATCAGAAAATACAATGGTGGAACCTCACAGGCGTTAAGGAAGGCCGATTAGATGCACGTATGATGTTCCTGTCCTCATGATAACGTTGACAAGTCAATGTAATGAACTGAACCCCCGACTAAACCCTACTTTATATAGAGAAAAATGGGATTTAAATGTACAGCGGAAAAACTTTTTTTTTCTTATTAGGTGTCGGTACTCATCAGAACATCTCCATTTAGGTGGTTTTAACGAGCGCCCACAGTCTAGTTTTAAAGTATAAGCACAAATGTTTACCAGACAAATAACCGTTTTAGAGATACTAAATGTCACATGGGTCTGCTGTCTGTTGAAATCCAGGAAATTCTGTGCTGTTTGGAACACGTCGATAGACATTATTCCACTTGCAGTGAAGCGAAAAGGGTATTATAGGAATGGTCTTCGCATGTCCGTCTTGCCCTCTGTTCCGCCCGTCCGATTGCCGGTTACACTTTCTTGTCCGCTCCATATCTCCTGAACCCTTCGATAGATTTTCATTAAACTTTGGTCAAATACATGTACTCGCCTTAGTGAGATGATGTGAAGAACGCATCAAAACTTAACCATGCGACTTAAGGTGAAGGTCACAATTGAAAGTCATGAGTTTGAGCATTGAAGTTTTTGTCTGTTCCATACCTTCTTTACCGCTTGAAGGATTTTCAATAAACGTGGGTCAAATGTTGGCCTAAGTGAGATGACGTGCAGGATTCGTAAATCAACCATGCCGACACAGGGTCAAAGTCACAACTGAAGGTTACGAATTTTAGCCTCGACCTTCGAGTTCCTTCCATATCTCCCCCAGCCCTGAAACGATTTTCATTAAACCTTTGTCAAATGTTGGTCCTAAGTCATATGGTGTGCAGAAACCGTAGCTAAACAATGCCAACTCAAGGTGAAGGTCACAATTGAACGTCACGAGTTTGAGTCTTATATTTCGCATCCGCCCAATATCTCTTTTACCCCCTGGAAAAAGTTTCATTAAAATTTTGTCAAATATTCGACTGATGTGCAGAACCCATAAATAAATATGCCGAACCAAGGTCAAGGTCACATTGAAGGTATCGAGATTTAGCCGGCTTGAAGTTTGTGTCCGTTCCATATCTCCTTTACCCCTGGAAGGATTTTCAGTAAACTGTGGTCAACTAGTGACATTTTGGTCTAAGTGAGACGATGTACAGAACCCGTAACTCAACCATGACTCAAGGTCAATGTCACAATTGAAGGTCTCGAGTTTGGGCCCTTTCCCTCCCTAATAACTTTTTACGACTGTGAGATTTTTCTTTACACTTTGGACAAATGTTGGTCTCAGTGAGATGATGTGCGGAACCCATAAGTCAAACATCCCGGCTAAAGGCGAAGGTCACAACTGAAGATCACGATTTCGAGCCTTGAATTTCGTCTCCTCTATACCACTTTTAGCCCTGAAAAGGATTCCATTAAACTTTCAAATGTTGGCCTGAGTGGCATGTTGTGCAGAACCCGTAGCTCAACCATGGCGGGTTTGAGCCTAGAATTCCGAGTCGGCTTTATATCTCATTTATTCCTGGGAGGCTTTTTATCTAGCTGCGGTGGGGGGTATAGCTGGTCATCAGACTGCCTCCTTGTTGTCAGTGTTGTCAGACAGTGTTGTCATTTATGCCGCGTCGTATTTGCTTCTGGGAGACGCGCAATAAAATATGTTCCTAAACTGGAAGCAAGGACTATACCACAGAACTGAAAAGAATCATACAGCTTTTTCCTGGATCCATTACGAAAACACGCCTATACAAATATATTGTAAACTTTACCGCCGAAAAATGAAAATGTTCAGATGAAAAAATGTGATATTTTTTTCTTATTTCTGCTCAAAATATAATTTGTTGGTACCCGTTAGAACCGCTCATCGGGGCGGTTCTCACAAGTGCCAACAATCTATATTTTTGAGCAGTAATAATTAAAATAATGTTTACCCATGTAAACCCCAGATTTACTATATAAAAGTTGGGTTCAAGGGGGTCAAAATTATATATGCGTGTTTTCGTGATGAGAATTGCTAGATTCGGCAAATAAGGCCTCACAATAGAACCTTTTAAATATTTTCGAAATTCCACAATGGAAGAAATGATCCCAAAGAACTAGATAAGATAATCGACATTATGATGAAAGGCGGGGAGACTTTTATGGTCGCAGCACGTTCCATTAACAGCAGCTGTAGTGACATTTAATGCAATCGGTTACCGTTTAGCAACAATGTATACAGTACAGAACTGGAAAGTATTGAGTCTGCTAGTTGTTCTGTGCCAGAGTAGCTATTTTCGACCTTTAAGCCCTCGGATATTTTCAAACTTCCACATTATGGAATCAACGATCACTTCAAGTATTTTTTTGCCAAACACTATGAGAGGACTTTGATCTAAACTGATTCTGTTTTCATAATCCTAAGCTAACTGTTTCCTTAAGCGCTCTCGTATATTTTAAAAATTCCACATTGTGGAATCACTGATCGCTTCAAGGGATTTATGCCTTCTTGCACACCAGACAAGGAAATCCGTGATTTTACCCTGGGATAGAAATTTATGTTCTGACCCTGCTGTTCCGACCCCAAATCGAATATAATCGCCTGTTTGATAAATGCACTGGTTGATTACAACCCCATGCGCGGCGTCGTCATGCGTGACGTCACTAAACATTCCTGTTACATGTCATCACAAAATGGCGGACGTCGGTAACCGAAGTGACAGCAGCATTAAAAATTTGCAATAGAAATGGAAGGTATGCAAGAAAAATAATCCAATATGGGTGTGAGGGGTGGATAGAAAAATCCGTCTCTCGGGATCACTGTCCGGCATCACTCGGCAAGCCTCGTGATGCCGGACAGTGTCCCTCGGGACGGATTTTTCCATCCACCCCTCACACCCATATAAGATTCTTATAATACACTGTCAGAGGACTTTGATCTATACTAATTCTGCTCTAAATGTTTTCTTAAGCGCTCTAAAACCAGTTTGCTCTTCTGTAATTATGTCTTCAACATGCTACAAGTGTCTGTTGAAGATACTCTTCAGCATGCCCTCAGAAGGCTGATATGGGTTAATAGTGCCATAATTTGTACAAGTTGAACGTAGCCTCTCGTTAGTAGTAGCATACCATAGGTATTGGGACAGACAGGCCTAAGCAAACAACGCAGTCTGATCTATGCCTTCGCTGGTCGCTCAAGGCTTTTATTGTTTGTTTGAATTTGGGTTTAACGTCCCCGTCAATACTATTTAGGTCATTTTGGAGACGTTGCTTCCAATTTTGTGGGACTTTTACCCGACGTTTAAGTGAAATGACATCTCAAGCCCTGCCGTCCAATGAAACTAGAAGGCTTATATGTGTTGGACGATCTGACTCACACCTCTTTGCTTTGAAACGCTTAGTCCTTCTAAGCGATTTTCCAGTACTCGTGCGTGGTCAGATTCAGGTCTGCGTGGAAGCAACATGCAGCCCAATCTATTTCTCCCAGCCCCGATGGGCGGGGGCGAACATGGCTTTTGTAGGTTTTGGCATGCACTATCATAAATTTAATGAATAGTCACTGGGACTCTCTTGCTAACCGGATAATATGACTTGCAATTTGTGTAACCATCATGCTGACAAGTCCCTTCTAAATAGAAGTGGAGGCAATGGTCAGGAATCGATACAATCAACCCACAGTTCCCATCAGAGACACCAAACCCACTGTTTTATTAAGAAAACTGGGGTTTACAGGGGTTTTCGTTATGTTACATATTTCTGCTCCAAGACATAGGTCGTGAGTGACGCGGTTTTAACGAGCACACCCGGCCTGTGTTTGCAGTATAAATAAGAACAATATAACTGATTTCCATAAGAAAAGTAGCCATTTTGCAGATGTGTAAAATGCACTTTGTTGCGTGGGTGAGTTATCGTACTGCAGCGATAAAATCATAAAAGTTCAATGCCATAGAAAACAATCAAAATGTCAAGTCAATCACCGAAGTTATTTTTATCTCGTCTGGTGACCGGATGCAATACCATCTGTCAAGTGATTCAGGCAGATAGCCGATGTCAATGATCGTAGACTCTTAAATACCACACCACGAGAACACGCCTAAATGATTTTGACCCCCTCATACCCAACTTTTATATAGTAAAAGTGGGGTTCAAGGGGGTATACGTTATTTTTCTTATTTCTGCTCAAAACATAGATTGTGGGTACTCGATAGAACCGCCTCAACGAGGCGGTTCTATCGAGTCCCCGCAATCTATGTTTTGAGCAATAATAAGAAACATATCACGATTTGTCCTCTTAAAATTTCTAATTTTTGGCCAAAAAATTGGCAATGTATTTGAATAGGGGTGTTTTCGTAATGAAGTGCTGACCACATGTTATGTATGCACCAAGAAAATTTAGCTCCCCTTAAACCCCAATTTTATTTTGTCAAACTAGGGGTTACAAGGTCAATCATTATTTTTCCTTATTCTCAAAAACATTAACTGTGTTAGAGGTCTTAACGAGGTCCCACAATGTTTGTTTTCATTACGAGAACACGTCTATCTCGTCTGGTGACCGAATGCAATACCATCTGTCAAGTGACTAAGGCAGATAGCCGATGTCAATGATCGTAGCATTATATAATTTTGACCCCCTCATACTCCACGTTTATATAGTAAAACTGGGGTTTAAGGGGATATACATTATTTTTCTTATTTATGCTCAGAAACATAGATTGTGGGGACTCGATAGAACCGCCTCGTCGAGGCGGTTCTATCGAGCCCCCGCAATCTATGTTTTGGGCAGAAATAAGAAAAATATCACATTTTTTCATCTTAAAATTTCTAATTTTTGGCCAAAAAAATTGGCAATGTATTTGTATAGGCGTGTTTTCGTAATGTGAGCAGAAATATGAAATCATATCAGAATTTTTCATCTGGTAAAATTCTCAATATATTTGAATAGGCATGTTTTCATGAAGAAGGAAATTTCTGCAGGAAAACAAAATTCTAGCTAAGATAATATTTAATAATATTCAGCCATGGCGGCCATCTTGGATATCGATACGGAGATAATTTTCGCAATTCTGAATATTCTTACCCTCTGCCTCCCATTAACTTTCAGCTCAATCCAACATTCGTTTCGGGTGGAGAATTTCAAGATGTTCGCCACCATGGCTTCCATCTTGGATATCCGAACGAAACGGAACGATTTAAGCAGTTGTACTGTCCATGTCGCTCCAGTGCCTCCCCAATCCAACTCCGGTTCGGGAGGAGAAGTCGCTTGATCTTTTCAGCTGGCGGCCATCTTGCATATCAGAACTAAACGAATTAAACAATTCTTAATCTCAAGGTTGCCCCAATGGCTCCCACAAAAGACCAACTCAAACCGATTTACGGTTCTGGATGAGATGTCGGAAATATGAAAAATCATTATATGATAAACAGAATCTTTCACTCGTGGTCATTTCATATGAAATTCATAAAACTCGTCAGGAGCTCATTCCATAAATTTCATATGAAACGAAGACTTATGCATGATGCTAAATGCAAAATATAATAGCATTACGATAACACGCCCATATGGCATAGTGCATTTTTTCACATCTTCAAAATGGCTACTTTTCTGATGAAAATGTGTGACATTTTTCTTATAACTACTACAAACATAGGTTGTGAGAGCTCGTTAGAACCGCCTCGTTGATGCGGTTCTAACGAGTACCCACAACCTATGTATTGGAGTAAAAATAAGAAAAATAATGTTTACCCCCTTAAACCCCAGTTTTCTCTATATAAAGTGGGGTTTAGGGGGTGTTCATTTCATGGACTTGTTCACGTGATGGTAAACATGTATTTAGTTTTCACATATAATCTTTTCTATTGTTTTGTCTTCTTTGTATATTGTATAGTGTTTGTTTTTGTTCTTTTTCTAGTTTCCACACCTTTCGACGAATCTGTTTGATAAATGATCCCATCGAGGGAATTTCCCAAATTACTGTAAAGAGTTTTGTCTTCAAGTTACATAAGCTAGACCAAATTACCGGCACCAAAAAATTGTTACATGTAAACAAGCTGTCAAATTTAATCACATAAAGCATTTGTATTTATAAAGCACATACCCACAAATCAGAATACTGAGGAGAAACAGCATTACTGTTAAATATAAATATACATTACTGGCAGTTTCAGGTGTTAAATCGTACAGCCTATGGCATCAATCTGATTAGATCTGCACGAGAACCTAATACAAACAATGTCCGCTAAAGTCGTATATATATCGTGTAAATTGTATAACGAAGAAAACATATGAGCCAGTGCACGACAAAACAAACAATAAGACATGTGCGCCCAGCGAAGAATAAGATCAGCCTGCGCACCCATATAGTCTCACCAGAGACTTCTATTGCTGCATGTAGGAACATCGGGCCCTTAACTGTCCATAGAGCGCTCAACGAAGACTCTGATCAGACTGCGCAGATGCGTAGGCTGCTCTGAGTCTTCGTTGGGCGCACATGTCTTATTGCAGGTTTTGTCGAGCGCTGGCTCATATTTTGTTAGAATCATACCATTTTAGAATGGAATTATGTGCTATTGTTGTTGTTGCTCTTCTATTTCTTGTTCTTGTTGTTGTTCTTCTTCTTCTTCTTATTATTAATATAATCATTATTTATTATTGCTATTATTATTATTATTATTATTATTATTCAAATATGCAGGTAGCTAAATAAGTGGATGAAACTACATCAGTATTCAGGACAAGGTTATTATTTGACCTTTGCCCAAAGTCATTCAGGTACGAAAATTGAAACTTAATTTCGTAAGAAAGCACTGAGCCATTTGCAACCAAATTTCATATAAACGCCTGTAGGAACAAGGAAATGAAAATCCATTAAAATGAGTTTGGTCACATAAACCAGGTGGCCACCATGCCCATATACGTTAAAAATCCTTTAAAAATCTTCTTCCCCTCCACCAGAGGCCGATTGTCATGAAACTTAAAATGTACCACTGGGGTCTGAGGCTCATCATAGTTTGTTCAAATGATTACTCTCGGATGATTTGACCTATTTTATGCGAAGGTCAAATTTCGTCACACAGACTTATAAAAGCTTTTAGAATCAAACAAATGAAAATTTATTAATATTAATTTGGTCACGTGACCAATATTGCTGCAATGCCCACTTAAGGTAAAACACTTCAGAAATATTCTCCGGAACTAATGGACCAATAATCAGGTCACCTGACATGACCAAGATGGCTACCATGGTAAAAACCATCTTCTCAGAAATCAAATGGCTCCAAAAACTCTCAGCACTCAGGCGAGCCACTCAGTGCCATTGGTTCTCTGGTTTAGTCTAGTAATTAATTTGTGTTTGGAATACACAGGGAAACTTACAAACTGTGCAAACCCAGATCAGATCTTGTGTCAAACAAATCACATTACGAAAACATGCCTATACAAATACATTGTAAACTTTATCGCAGAAAAAACGAACATTTTATGATAAAAAAATGTGATATTATTCTTATTTCTGCTCAAAATATATATTGTGGGTACTCGTTAGAACCTCCTCACCAAAGCGGTTCTAACGAATACCCACAATCTATATTTTAGAGCAAAATAAAAACAATAAGGTTCACCCCTGTAAACCCCAGTTTTACTATATAAAAGTTGGCTTCAAGGGGTCAAAATTATATACAGTAGAACTTCGATGGCTCGAACACCGATGGCTCGTTTACTATGGCTGAGTCGAACTCCCTCTTGAGCCCCTAGGGAAATCCTCTTCACAGGCAATAGTGGGGGATAATTAAGAAGATTTTAGTCTTTTATCCTGCAAATGTATGTTGTGTGTACTCATTAGAATCGCCTCGATTATAGAACACCGAAAAGATGTCTAAAAGTATCTCGTTATGCCTCCTGGCAGTCACCTCAGTGGCTCGAACTACCCCTCTCTCGAACAGATTTTCGAGGTCCCAAAGGTGTTCGAGCCATTGAAGTTCGACTGTAGGTGTGTTTTCGTGATGGGCCGTTTTCTGCACTTTTAGAATAAACCAAGCTGCCCTTCCATAAACAAGGCGGAAGAACCTGGGTTTATCTTTCTTTTTTTTCCTTTTTACTTCAAGACTTAGGATTTATTACCTACCAGATCCTTTTTCCTGCACTTGAAGGCCATCTTAAACTCCAAGGCTTCCCGCAAGGCAGAATATCTTTTTGATGTATCTGGCAGACTGTTCAAATGTCGTATTTTGGTCTGAGATTGCTTTGTGATATATGACGTAAAAAGCTGATATGCTGTAATTTAAAGAAACGAATCGATGGCGGTAGCGACTGTGACTATATAAACGAAGATTAAAATGGCTGTTACTTAAACACGTTCAACTGATTAATAACCACATCATTTCGAAAACACACCCATGCAAAATGAGCCACGTCATACGTTACTTGTTTTTGTTTGTTTGTTTGTTGGAGCTGTGACGTCCCCGTCAACACTATTTAGGTCATTTTGGTGACGTCGCTTCCAAATTTGTGGGACTTATACCAGACGTAGAGATGAAATGGCATCTGAATCCCTGCGCCCAATGAAACCAATAGGGTTTACATAGGCATGAACCGTCCGACTCGCACTACTTTGCCTGGGCAGGCTAAGACCATCTAAGCGGTTAACCAGTACTCTTGTTTAAGCCATTTGCGAACAACAAAGGGTGCACATTACGAAAACACGCCTATACAAATACAGTGTAAATTTTACGGCCGAAAAATAAAAAAAAATAAATGAAAAATTGCGATATTTTTCTTACTTCTGCTCAAAACTTAGCTTGTGGCACTCGTTAGAACCGCCTCATCGAGGCGGCTCTAACGAGTACCAACAATCTATGTTTTATAGCAGAAATAAGAAAAATAAGGTTTACCCCTGTAAACCCCAGTTTTACTATATAAAAGTGGGGTTAAAGGGGGTCAGAATTATATAGGCGTGTTTTCGTGATGAGATCAATCTTCACATCCGCGCAGTCTGATTACCGCCTTTGTGGTTGCTCGTACGCAGTCTGATCACACCCTTTGTGGTTGCTCGTACATAATAAGAGCCCCATCCATCGGGGCTTGAAGAAATAGATTGGCTGCATGATGCTTCCACGCAGAGCTGAAACCGACTGCACACGAGTACTGGTAAACCACTTAGAAGATCTAAGTCTGCCCAGGCAAAGCGGCGCGAGTCGGTCCGCCCATGCTTATTAACCCTATTGGTTTCATTGGGCGACAGGGCTTTAGATGTCATTCCATCTCAATGTCGGGTAAACGTCCCACAAAATTGGAAGCAACGTCTCTAAAATGACCTATACAGTGTTGACGTGGACGTATATCCTCAAATCAAACAAACAAACAAACAAACAAACAAACAAACAAGAGCACGTGTTGCATTACGACAGCACACCCGTGCGCTAAAATGGCGAGAACTACATGCAACATTTTTCAGATGAAAATGTTTGACATGTTTCTTATTCCTAGTCCAAAAATAGATTGTGAGTGCTCGTCAGAACCGCCCTTGGGCGGTTCTAACGAGTACCCACAATCTATGTTTTGATCAATAATATGGAAAATAATGAATACCCTCCCGTAAAGCCCAATTTTTTTCTATATAAAGTGAGGTTTAGAGGGGTCTTCATTTCACGAATTTTAACCTAATGTATGTAGAAGCCTCCATGACGTAGTGGTTATGCTACTCGCTTTGTAAACCAGGGGTCGCAGGATCGACCCCGGGCTTCTCCAGACTTTCAAATGAGTCTTTAAACCGAGGTCCCGTCTCCGTATATCCTTAGCTGTTGGTGAGACGTAAAACACTCACTTACCTAATGTATGCCATTTGCGTATAACACAGGTGTTCATCATCCTGCATATCAACGCAATCTGATCAGCTATTTGGATAGTAAATATCTCTAGTGTCCATGCCCGAAATTTCAAGACCCTTGCTGGCAGTCTTAAAGACCACTTTTGAACAGTCCCAAAGGGATCAATAACCAGAGGGCATTGCGGACGGAAAACACAAAGAAAAATTAAGTGCAGCCTAGGAAATAAGCTTTTTAAAGCAGAATTAATCTTCATTTTAGGTGGGCTTAATAGCGGCATTTTACTGTATATATTGCGATAATCGTTACAAATGCTTATCTTAGGCCCCGCCTACCGGGGCTTGGAGAATTATATTGGGTTGTATGGTGCTTCCACGCAGAGCACAAGAGTTTTATCAGTTTTTTTTTTTTTTTTGGTTTTTGTTTTGTTTGATTTGAGGTTTAACGTCCCCGTCAACACTGTAAAGGTCATTTTGGAGACGTTGCTTTCAATTTTGTGGGACTTTTACCCGACTTTGAGATGAAATGACATCTCAAGCCCTGTCGCCCAATGAAACCAATATATTTATAAGCATGGACGGGCCGACTCGCACCGCTTTGCCTAAGCAGACTTAGATCATCCAAACGGGTGACGGTCGGTTTCAGCTCTGCGTGGAAGCATCATGCAGCCTATCTATTTCTACAAACCCCGATGGGCGGGAGCCGTTTCTATTAGTTAATTGATACCGAAAGTTCTGTATTGATGTATGTGGTTGACAATCACAGTATATCACAGATGTTTTCAATCGCTGAGTATGACAGGATTTCGGCAAATCTAATCTGCGCCCTCAAAATATAAAAAAAAATTAACACAACGGCCAGTCCGGAGAAGGCTAAAGATCAGCATATACGTGCGCCAAGTCTGATCAAAGCATTCAATGCCTGCATGGAGCTTTATGGGATCCGGGCAATCCAGAGGGGAATCGGTTATGGGTCTTATCTGTCTCTACATTAAAAAGACTGAACAAGGTAATCGCTTTTAAGAAATACCGGAAGAGACCATCTAACGCGAAACGGCGCATTGATAATAAGCAATTATGGCCAATTTTAGCGACAGTGAAGTAAACATTAGCATACATTAAATACCAAAGACGAGTTTGATAACATATTAAGGGGAATGGGAACACCTTCAGGGGAGGCAACTCCTGCAAATGTATTTTTGTCTCACATATCAAAAAGGGTCAACTCTTAAAGGAAAGAATTTGCTCCTGAGGAGCAAATTCTTTCCTTTAATGTTGACCCTTTTCAGTGGGACAGGGCTTATAGGAAAGCGAACAGGAAGTTACGAAAGTTGTCTCCCTTTGAAAAATGGTGAAAAAAAATCTGCCAGGTGTTCTCATTCCCCTTAAAAGCTACATGTAACCCATGTATGATAGCATTACGTAGAACTTTAACTTTTAACAACTTCACAGGAGCTAATTTCCTCGGTAAGGGTATCCCATTTATTGTAAATTTAACAAACAAATTTGCACTATACGCAAACAGTTCAGACCCAGATCCGACAAACGCCGCGTACTGCGGCGACTGATCTGGGTCTACTTTGTTTGACAATGTCCAAAAATAGGATGCTGGTTGTAAATGGGTTAATTATATAATTCAATAAACATTTTGGAGCATGAACCTAAAGCGTACCATTGTTACTTATCACTTGAACGGGATGCGAAAAAACGAAAACACGCGTATGCAAATGCATTGTTAATTTTACCGCCAGAAAAACGAAATTTTAAAGATGAAAAATTTGTTTTATTTTCCTTATTTCTACTCAAAATATAGATTGTGGATACAGATAAGAACTGTCTCATTGAGGCGGTTCTAACGAGTACCCGCAATGTATATTTTAGAGCAGACATACGAAAAATAAGGTTTACATGTAGCCCTGATAACCCCCAAGTTTTACTTCATAAAATTGAGATTTGAGCCGGTAAAAATTATAAAGGCGTTTTTTTTTTCGTGATGATTTTTAATTGACACCTGAACGGGTTTTCCTTTCGAAAGTAATAGTAATTATCATGATTTAAATAAAAAACAACAAAAAAAAAAAAAACATTTTCTACGGGTTTGACGAAAGCTCGCCTATTTAATTTTGACCCCACTTAAACCAATTCCATATAGTAAAACTGAGGTTTATAGGGGCTAGCCTTATTTTTCATATTTCTGATCTACAGTATAGAGTTTGGGTATTCGTTAGAATAACGAATACCCACAAACTATATTTTGAGCAGAAATAAGAAAAATGTCACACATTTTCATCTTATTTATTTTTTATTTTTTTCGGCGGTGAAGTTTACAGTACATTTATATACATGTTGGCGTGTTTTCATAATGAATATTATGGATATCCGAGTGTTTAAAAAGTATATGGAATTGACAGAAATCGGACCAATGAAGGTCATGTGAATTATATGATCAATTTAAACGGTAATTTTAACCCATTTTGTACCAGAAATCCCAAAACGGGTACCCTGGCAAACAGTGCAGGCCCAGATCAGACGCCGCAGCAGGGCCTGCAATAGTTGCAAAAACTTCAGCTATTTTCCAAATAAAGTTTGAAGAAAAATACAACCTGACACCCCTAAATTTTGAAATGGACACCAACTATATATAAGGAGGAAGATTACATTTGGTACAAAAATGGGTTAAATAAAAGTAATTTTACCTGTCATTAAGCACTTATTCGAAATTTTGTCAGGCAGAATATAAAAAAAAAAAAAATAAAATAAAAAGAAACCATTGTATTATTATATTTTTTCTTTCTTTCATATAGTCAATGTCAACCATTAGGCAAATGTTGGTCTGGTATATAGTTAAAATGAGATTGATTACTTAAACATTTAATGCAATTCGTGAGCTTAAGTTTGCTTTGTGCAATCATTAAGAATTTGCTGCATTTATGTAAATTTAAGATTTAAGAAACTGATAATGTTCTGCGATATTTGCATATCTTGTCAAAGATGTTTAAGATCGATTCCTCGCTTAATGTCTGAGATGTTTGTCTCTTGTCTTGCAGTATTTGGAACTATTGCCAAACTGTGCGAGAAAGGACAATTCATAATATAGAGAAGAACTGAGGTTACTCCAAAGAAGGTTTCTTGACCAATATATGGATTATATAGCTGCTAAGGTAAGTAAAAACAATTATTGTGAATGTAGTCTTAGCTTAACCTTTTACCACTGAGTTTCTTTAAACTTCTTAGCCCCCGCCCATTGGGACTTGACGAAATAAATGGGCTGCATGATGCTTCCATGCAGAGTTGAAACCGACCCGCACACGAGTACTGGTTAATCGCTTAGATGCGAGTCGGCCCGTCCATGCTAATAAACCCTATTGGTTTCATTGTGCGGCAGGGCTCTAGATATTATTTCATCTCAATGTCGGGTAAAAGTCCAACAAAATTGGAAGCAACGTCTCCATAATGACTTTTACAGTGTCGACGGTGACGTTAAACTTCAAATCAAACAAACAAATCTGTGAACTCAAGTTGAGCACGTCCATTCAATTGATAGGTGGTTCAGTCAGTAATCATTTACAAGATGCCAAGCAGTGGAGATCCTGATGATATGGCTCATTATGAGCCATTTCACCAGACTCTACACTGTTACCATTAATAATATTCATGCACATGTTCATTAAAACATATGAGTCGGGATACACATTACGAAAACACGCATATACCAAAACATTGTAACCATTATCGCCGAAAAAATGAAAATTTTGAGATGAAAAATTGTGATATTTTTCTTATTTGAGCTCAAAATATAGATTGAAGGTACTCGTTAGAACCGCCTCGATGAGGCGGTTCTAACGAGTACCCACAATCTACATCTTAGAGTAGAAATAAGAAAAATAAAGTTTACCCCTACAAACCCCAGTTCAAAGTTTACTATATAGAAGTGGGGTTCGAGGGGGGTCAAAATTATATAGGCGTGTTTTCGTGATGAGCGTTTCCCACAAATTACATGTGCACCCAGCGAAGACTCAGATCAGCTCGCGCATCCATATCTATAGTTTGACCAGAGACTGCTGCATGAAGGAGCATTTGGCCCTTAGCTATCCTTAAAGGGCGCACAACGAAATCTCTAATCAGACTGCGTGCATGCGCAGGTTGATCTGAGCCTTTCGTTGGGCGCACATGTAAATTGTAAGAAATGCTGTGCCCCGGCTTATTTATCATAGTAGCCACCTATATTATGCAAGCAGCCTGTTTTAAACATGCAAGATTTTGTTCTCAAAACTGCATTTAACGTATCTTATTAAGGAAACACCTGTCTTAAGCAGCCACATTTTGTTTGTCCACGAGGTGCTTGTCCAACACAGGTTGGACTGTATCTGCAGCATACTAAAATCAATATAAGGTGGGTCGCTAAGAGGAAAAGGTGCATTCGAGCATGAACAGTCAACGAAAACTCAGACCAGCTTGCGCACCCACTCAGAATGTAGCCTTCACCCGTCTGTATAAAGAGGGCTTCCATATCGTTACGTTAACACGTCCTTGAAATAAAGACTCCCTCTGAAACCTAATTTATTTAGAGAAAACTGGGATTTACACGGGTATCCATTATTTTTCTTATTTCTGCTCTAACTATGTTTTGAGTACAAATAAGAAAAATATCGCCCATTTTAATAAGAAAATCAACTGTTTTGGGGCATATGAAAGCATGCACTATGTTGCACGGGTGTGTTATTGTATTATATAGCGCTCTCAAACCACGTGGATCCGAAGCCTGATCTGAGTCAACGCTGGTCGCATTTGATCGAATACACTTTTCCGTGTTTTTTTTTATGTCCCCGGTAGCGATAGCGGGGACATAGTGTTTTTGCCCTGTCTGTTTGTTTGTTGGATTGTACGTGGACAACTTTAACGTTGGCCATAAATTTTGAACCGTTTGAGATAGAGCTTTCATATTTGGCCTGAAGGTTCCTTGTGACAAGACCTTCACATTCATGAAAAAAAAAAAAATTGACCTGTGACCTTAACCTTTGACCTACTTAAAAGAAAACAATAAACATTGATCATAACTTTTGAACCACTTGAGATACAGCCTTCGTATTTGACATGTATATTCCTTGTGACAAAAGCTTAAAATTAATACAAAAAATGACCTGTGACCTTGACCTTGGCCTTTAACCTACTTAAAATAAAGTATAACATTTTGGCCATAGCTTATGAACGGTTTGAGATAGAGCCTTAATATTTTGCATGTAGGTTCCTTGTGACAAGAGTTTTACATTCACACAAAAAAGTTTGACCTGTGACCTTGACCTTTGACCTAAATAAAATAAAAAGTGTACATTACTAATATGTTTTGAACCGTTTGAGATACAGCCTTCATATTTAGCATGTAGGTTCCTTGTGACAATAGGAGCTTTACATTGATGCAGAAATTTTGACCTGTGACATTGACCTTTGACCTACTGAAAAAATAAACATTGTCGGTCATAACTTTTGAACCGTTTAGGATAAAGCCTTCCTATTAGACATGTAGGTTCCCTGTGATAAGAGCTTTATATTCATGCAAAATGTTTGGACCATGACCTTGACCTACTTAAATAAAAAATAAATAAATTTTCATATCTTTTGAACCGTTTAAGATAGAACCTTTATATTTGGCATGTAGTAACCTTGTGACAAGAGCTTTACATTCATGCAAATTGTTTTGACCTGTGACATTGCCCTACTTTAAAGAAAAACTATTATTGTTCATAACTTTTGAACCGTTTATGATAGAGCTTTCATATTTGGCACCTGTGACCTTGACCTGTGAGCAACTTTGAATAAAAAATGACCATGCCCGGGGAAATGTTCGAGTTTCACAAGCTCGTCCGCAGTTTGATCTCGCAGACTGATTTTGCGTTCGCACAGGCTGAATTGTTTAGTTATCGCAGGCTGAGGTTGCGTCCTCGCAGGCTGATTTCGTTAGCTCAACAGAGCTGAAGTCTCCGGGGGATCTTATAGGACAGGCAAGTGTCCGTCGTCGTATGTCTGTTGTCAACACTTTTAAACGGCATCTTCTCTGAAGCCATCGGGCCGATTGGGCCAAAATTCATCAGTAGCATCCTTGCGCTGGAGGATTGACAGGTTTTTTTATGACAATCGGCTCTATAGTTGGTTGTTGTAGCAACTTAGACTTTCCATTGACTTATAATGGGGAAAATTGAAAAATGGCATTTACTGCCAAGTCAGATATTTTGACAAAACTTTTTAGAAATGGTTCTTGAGTAAACTTCTCTCAGCCATATGTATTTAATGCCAACCTGATGGTTCTTCAATTTGGTCCGGGACTATGTCCCACCTTTGAAGAAATAGATTGGGCTGCATGATGCTTCCATGCAGAGCTGAAACCGGCCGCACATGAGTACTGGTTAACCGCTTAGGGGTCTAAGCCTGCCCAGGCAAAGTGGTGTGAGTCGGCCCGTCCCTACATATTAACCCTTTTGGTTTGTTAGGGCGGCAGGGATTGAGATGTCATTTCATCTCAATGTCGGGTAGAAGTTCCACAAAATTGGAAGCAACGTCTCCAAAATGACCTAAATAAGGTTGACGGGGACGTAAAACCTCAACTCAAACAAAACAAAACCATGTCCCACCCCCACTTCTCCACTACAAAAAAGGCCATATATCTTAGAAATCTTTCAGATCCCCACCCCTTAACCATATATATTCTTGTTTCTTATGATAAGACACAATTAGGGACACCAACCTGAGGGTTCCCCGGGGCCATGCCCAACCCCATCCACTTCATAAAAGGCCCAATATCTCGGAAACTTTACAGATCCCCACCCCTAAATTATATATATTATTGATTCGTATGATAAGACATCCAGTGACGCCAACCTAGGGGTCTGCGGGGTGCGTCGGGGTCACGCCCCACCCCTCCACTTCACAAAAAGCCACATATCTGAGAAACTGTTCAGAGCCTCGCCCCTAAACCGTATATATTCGTGTTCCTTATGACAAGACACATTCAGAGACCCCAACATGGGGATACCCCGGGTTGCCCTGGGGCATGCCCCACCCCTCCACTTCATAAAAAGCCATATATCTCAGAAAGCGTTCAGATATCCACCCCTAAACTATATATATTCTTGTTCCCTATGATACATTTGAGGCATATTCAGTGATAGCAACCCAGGGGTCACACAGGCTGTGCCGGGGCCATGCCCCACCCCTCCACTTCACATAAAGCCAAATCTACAACAGAACCCCATATCAGATTCGTATAATCCATTGACAAAGATCATTCTTTCGCATCTCCATAAACTGACATTTTTTCGCTGAAAACAAAGTGTGACAATGTTCTTATTTGTGTTTTAAACATAAAGTTTGGGTGCTCGTTAGAACCACTTCTTTGGGAAACCATATTCTGTGTTTAAAATAATCTTAACTAAGGACAATGATCCGTAATTGTGTTATCCTCCATTATTTTTTGTTGTTTTGGTTTTACGGCCCTTTCAAGATTATTACACTCATATTGAGCCGATCGTTAATCAGAGGCGGGAGAAAACCGATGTACCCGGAGAAAAAACCCATGACCTTCCGTTGCAGAACTTGGCGTCTCGCATGTGACCCGAGCCAGGCTCGAACCAACAGCGGCGAGAGGCCTAATGATTAAGAGTCAGCGCTCTTATCCACTAGGCCAAGGAGGCCCGTGATTATCCTCCATTATATTATATAAAGTGGGGTTAGAGGGGCGTTCTTTACCATTATGATAACACACCTGTGCGACATAGTGCATCATTTCACATCTCCAAATTGGCTACTTTATCTTTGCAAATCTGTGTATTTTTTCTTATTTATACTGCAAACATAGGTTGTGGTTGCTCGTTAGAACCGCCTCATTGAGCCGAGTACCCTCAACCTATGGCTTTGAGCAGTAATAAGAAAAACAAAGAATACCCCGTAGCCCCCGTTTTCTCTATATAAAGTGGGGTTTAGGGGGTGTTTATTTTACGGACTTGTTCACCTGATAACATGACCTTGTTAACCGATGAACCCGAAATATTACGAGCAGAAAGCCAAAGTTTCTTTCTCAACACGACCAGATAATAAAACATGCCGTGGTTTATTATTTTAATTGAATATCTTTGCATGCATGTCTTGGTAATATTTTTGAGGGACGCTTTGAAAAGAATCAAGGTTCTATGTTTACTGGACCAAACGACCGCCTCCGCTGCTTCATACGATTAAAATAAAGCAGTCCTTTAGACCCAGCATGACAGTACCGGGCACTGCGATAACACACCAGTGCGACATTGTGCATTTTTACATTTCCAAAATGGCTACGTTTCGGATGCAAATCCGTGATATTTTTCTTATCCATACCGTTAGCATAGATTGCGGGTTCTCGTTAGAACCGCTTCAGTGAGGGGGTGTTCATTTAAAGGATTTATTCACGTGATGGATAGCATGGATCAACCTTCAAATTCGAAACACTGAGTACAATAAGAAAACTAATGTATACCCCCGTCAACTTCAGTTTGTTTATATAAAGTGGGGTTTAGGGGGATGTTCATTTCAAGGACTTATTCACGTGATGGTTAGCATGGATCGTCCTTCGTTTACCCGGAACTATTTTCCTGCGCCGTTGTCTTCAGCTATTTGTGTACGCACATGGGCGTATTAGTTACCATTAGTTACCCATAATGCAGATTGACCTTTATATTTAATGCAACAGTAAGTATAAGCTTTCACAAGAAGATAAAAGCCGACCCACAGCAAGTATAAGCTTTCACACAAAAAAGGGGTCCAGGGGCAGAGCTCTGGCACATTTGTACAAGCCGATATTTACTCTCATACATGTACAGGTTAATACAAAATACAATGGCGGACCATTGCCTATCCTATAATTCGGCTCTGGTGAGCTTAAAAAAACTTGCCTTGCCCTTAGCAAAATGTTTGGGTTAATCTTCAGTCTTCTAACAACGGCGACAACGGGCGCAGGAAAATAGTTCCGGGTAAATATAATCTTTTCTGGAATCGCCATACAGTGCCAATATATTGCAAAAATCAACCAGCATGTAAAGATCTAATGTACTCATTGTTTCGAATTTGAAGGACGATCAATTGCCTTCACTTCTATATACTATAAAGTGTAGGAAAGTAGTCTACTTAACTTCTCCAACAGTTTTCAAGCGTTCCATTTGATAAACTGTTACAAGAATATTGTAGTTGGGTATGTGCCTTTCTAAAGATGAAAACGTACTTTTTGATAAAATTAGAGCATATGCAACTTTGACAGTTCAGACAGTATACTTCAGTCGACAGGAACCTGGGCGCAGATTGGCAATTATGATATTGCCAAAGACAGTTAATTGTATAAAACATATTTCTAGGATATAATTGGCTTTATGACCTACATTTTTCTTGAACTTATACCATTTCATACCTAAGTTTCTGAACAGGTATCTACTAGCTTTGATATTGAGTGAACCATTGCTTTCAAGAATGTGGGTTTAACAACTTTACAAATGCAAGAGTCTTACTTTTGCTCAAAACATATATTTTTGCAACTTTGACAGTTCAGACAGTATACTTCAGTCGACAGGAACCTGGGCACAGATTGGCAATTAGAATAGTGCCAAAGACAGTTAATTGTATAAAACATATTTCAAGGATATAACTGGCTCTATGACCTACATTTTTCTTGAACTTATACCATTTCATCCTAAGTTTCTGAACAGGTATCTACTAGCTTTGATATTGAGTGAACCCTTGCTTTAAAGAATGTGGGTTTAATATCTTTAAAAATGTAATAGTGTTCTTACTGTTGCACAGCGTAGCGCGCTTGATTTGTATACTTACAACTGACCGACAAACTCAACAACTTACAAACTAGAGCTGATCTATTTCGACTCTAGTAGGCTGAAAATCGGCAATAATGCTGTTGTTTCCTTCAAAATCTCACAACTTTTCGCCATTGTTAGAAGAAATCCCGCTAAAATTATCGACCGAAACACATGTATTCATACCCTATTCTAACGTTTTCCATGCGAGAAAATGACCTTACACCGTCTAACGTCAAGGAAATCGACTAGTGACGTCATAAATTTGCAGTTTTTAATGACGTCACTCGTCACGCTCTTCCTTGCAGTGATTTGTTGCAGAATGAAACACAGTTATTTTCCATGGCCTATATAGGCGCGCTGTGTTAGAATTTTTTTATTTTTAATTCACACATTTTACAAAAAACAATAAAGCCTGACCGACCCTGATCATTTCTGCCGATCCTGTAATTTTCCTACATGTACATATACCTACCAACATTAACATGTTTGATAAAAAATTGACAACTATCAAAAAATCAAAACTAATACATGTAGTTATAAACCTGTTCACTTGCTTCCTTGATGTTCTAAACTATTGTTGGAATTTAGCCCTGTTAACCCTTATCTTGCTGAATTTTCATTTAAGCCGCACCCATTTCTGTCTATCAACCAATCAAATTACTTGATGTAATTTATTGCTACAAATTCATAAACTGAATGCCAAACAGTGAAGATCCTGATCAGATGGCTGATCTGGATCTGGATCTACACTGTTTTCAAAGATAGGGGTTGTCGTGAACAGCAAGATAAGGGTTAAATTGGTTTTGGTCTGTGTCCACCAAATAAAAAGTTGACAAAATAAAAATAAAAAAGTTAGTTTTTTCAATACACCACCCTAATTTTTAGCATGTTAGCTGAAACATATTTTTTTAAGGCCTGACTTACAATCTGTCTCCCATTTCAACTATAATCAATGAAATGATCTACTCTAAGCCATTGCGAAAAAACGCCTATATAAATTTACCCCCCCCCCCCCCCCCTGAACCCCACTTTTATATAGTAAAACTAGGGTTTGCATGGGTATACATGACTATTCTTATTTCTTCGCAAAACATAGATTGTGGGTACTCGCCAGAACCGCCTCATAGAGGCGGTTCTAACGAGGACCGCAATTTATATTTTGAGCAAAAATAAGAAACATAAGACAATTTTTCATTTAAAACTTTTATTTTTTTCGGCGACAAAATTTACAATGTCTTTAATAGGCGTGTTCTCGAAATTCAATAAAATAAGGAAACATGAAAATATTTAAGAGGCTTTTAGGTGGTAAGTTCTTGGCTTAAATATTTTCGGACTTAAGTTATTGCCGCAACATCGTATTGATTTCATTTCCCTAAGTAGAACATGCCAAAGTTTTTTCGTAATACATCAAAAAGCAATCAAGGAGAAAGCGACGACATTCAAATTGCGCGATTTGTTTGTCGGTAGTAATACCAAACCGTCGATCGTTTTGTAGAACATGGTAATTTGACTGTCTGGAAAAAAGGTCAGTCCTTTAAGATTTTCATACGGAACCCGGGTGGGGACATGTTTTTTTTATTTTATAAGTTGTGCGCACAAGATTATATCTTGTGCGGACAAGATATTATCTTGTGCGGACTAGATATGATCTTGTTCGCACAACATAATATCTTGTGCGCACAAGATATTATCTTGTTCGCACAACATATTATCTTGTTTGCACAACATAGATCTTGGGAAGTTGTGCGGACAATAAATTATCTTGTCCGCACAAGATATTAAGTTGTGCGAACAAGATATTATCTTGTCCGCACAAGATAATATCTTGTCTGCACAACATAGATCTTGTGCGCACAAGATCTTATCTTGTCCGCACAAGATATAATCTTGTCCGCACAACTTCCCAAGATCTATGTTGTGCAAACAAGATAATATGTTGTCCGAACAAGATAATATCTTGTCCGCTCAAGATATGATCTTGTTCGCACAACATAATAAAAATAAAAAATCATGTCCCTTCCCGGGTTCCGTATTTTCATGAGGTTTTTTTACTAAAATAGAAGTGAAGACAATGATCAGGAATCGATATAATTAACCCACAGCTCCTGTCAGAGACACCAAAGGGAAAGAAACACAAACATGAAACAACAAACCCTAATGGAAACATCAATAGCGGAAAGCCAAAAGGACAGTTACTTTCCCACAAAATGGCCAATTGGCTATCCAAAACAAAATAATATAAGCGATACAAACACACAAAGACAAACCATAACAAAAATAAACCGCGACAGAAGAACCGATTTTACGTGGCCACAGTCTTTGCCCTTACTTCCGTCGCGATTTAGACAAATAATTTGTTCAGTCCACATAAAGGCCTCCTAACTCATCAGTGCAACATCTCCATGAACACAAAAAACAAACAACTACAGAGATGAGACAACGGCTAGGACTCGATAGCAAGAAACCACTGAAATGCTGGAGCAAAAGAAAACCAACAGTCAGACTCCGATGGGCCCGACCAGAGAGAGAACATCAGGAACCAATTAACATTACGCAGTGTTAGATTATCTCTAATTCTCAGTAAGCCTTTACGCTGGAACCGTCATAGAATCAGAGGCCTGACCCACCGGCGTGCAATTAAAGAGGGAAGCAAAGTTGTCAACCGTGATTGGGTTAACTACCATGCAGTCTGTCGTATAACATTTATGTTGTACCCAATCTTTTTATATCAAAGAATGATTTTACGAAATTGGGTGCTGAAGTCATTGCGGTTATATATATGTTTTTAATTTATGTACAAACTGTTTAAATCGAAGAATGATTTTACGAAATTGGGTGCTGAAGTCATTGCGGTTATATATATGTTTTTAATTTATGTACAAAGTCACCATAAAATTCGGGTTCCAATAGACCTTGTTGCAGAAGACATTTAAAATAGAAGTAGAGGCAATGATCAGGAATCGATACAATTAACCCACAGCTCCCATCAGAGACACCAAAGGGGAAGAAACATAAACATGAAGCAACAGACCCCAACGGAAACACCAACAGCCAAAAGGACAGTTACTTTCCCACAAAATGGACAAAAGGCTATCCAAAATAAAATGATATAAGCGACACAAACATCCAAAGACAAACCATAACATAAATAAACCGCTACAGAAGAGCCGGCTTGGAACGGTCATCCGAAACGAATTCCACTAGTCCAATATTGAATTTTGAAATTAAATCAGAATGATGTCTATAAAATTTTAAAAAGGCTTTGCGTAGTTTATGGTACCGATAACCCTGATTAAGAAGTTTAGCATTTAAGAATTTATTACGAGTGCTGAAGTCAGTTACATGACTACACACTCTGGCAAATCGAATTAATTGCGAAATATAAACGCCATAGGATGGCGCACGAGGAATATCACAATTCAAGAAAGGGCAATTTACCATCTCAAAATCAAAATTATAGCGTTTGTCATAAATTTTGCAAGAAACAAACCCATCTATAATAGATAGATGTAAATCCACAAACGGGGCCTTGGTATCAGAAGAATTTGCTTTATTTAACTGAAGTTCTGGGAGGGGGGTAACTGATCAAACCAGGAAATAGGTATTGTCAATATTTAATAAATCATCCCAATATCTAGAAGTCGAGCTAAATGCTTCAATGGTTTCAGATTGGTTTTCAGCAGAAAGGGACATCATGAAGTCTCTCTCATAACAAATCAAAAACATATTAGCCACAAGGGGTGCGCAATTAGTACCCATCGGAATACCCACAACTTGTCTAAATAACTTAGTAAATATTGTCAAGGTAAGAGCTTCACACACTTTCTGACATGACCATAAAGTATAATGTTTATGCTCTACAGAAGTGAAAAAAACATTTCTTACATTACATGCAAGATAGAGAGTGTCTCCCAATGAAATGTCCATTCAATTAAATCATTATTTTTTTCTTTTATAAGATGATGAGGAAGTGTAGTGTAAAGGGTGGAAAAATCATAAGTAGACAGACTTAATTTTCCTTTTTTGGATGGTGATGTTCCTCGTGCGCCATCCTATGGCGTTTATATTTCGCAATTAATTCGATTTGCTAGAGTGTGTAGTCATGTAACTGACTTCAACACTCGTAATAAATTATTAACGGCTAAACTCCTTAATCAGGGTTATCGGTACCATAAACTACGCAAAGCCTTTTCAAAATTTTATAGACGCCATTCTGATTTAATTTCAAAATTCAATATTGGACTTAAATCTCTTCTGCAACAAGGTCTATCGGAACCCGAATTTTATGGTGACTTAGTGTATAAATTCAGAAAAATATATAACCGCAATGACTTCAGCACCCAATTTCGTAAAATCATTCTTCGATATAAAAAGAGTGGGTACAGGTACAACATGGATATTATACGACAGACTGCATGCATGGTAGTTAACCCAATCACGGTTGGCAACTTTGCTTCCCTCTTTAATTGCACGCCGGTGGGTCAGACCTCAGATTCTATGACGGCTCCAACGTAAAGGCTTATTGAAAATTAAAGAGATAATGTTGGTTGGTGCCTGATGCTCTGTCTCTGGTCGGGCTCATCGGAGTCTAACTGTTGGTTTTCTTTTGCTCCAGCATTTCAGTGGTTTCTTGCTGTCGAGTCCTCACCGTTGTCTCACCTCTGTGGTTCTTTGATTTTTGTGTTCACGGAGATGTTGCACTGATGAGTTAGGAGGCCTTCATGCGGACTGAACAAATTATTTGTCTAAATCGCGACGGAAGTAAGGGCGAGGATTGTGGCCACGTAAAATCGATTTAAGCCCCCCAGTGGAAATCTTCCACTGACCGTTCCAAGGCGGCTCTTCTGTGGCAATTTATTTATGTTGTTGTTTGTTACTTGGTGTGTGTATCACTTGTGTCTTTTGGTTTTGGATGGCCATATGGCCATTTTGTGGGAAAGTAACTGTCCTTATGGCCTTCCTTTGTTTAGGTTTCCATTATGGTCTGGTCGCTTAATGTTTGTATTTCTTTCCCTTTGGTGTCTTTTATGGGTGGAGTAAGTTAATTGTATCAATTCCTGATCTTTGTTTTACTTCTACTTTGAAGCACGAAAACAACTGTATTTCAATTTATTTATAACTTCATTAGAATTTTATAGACCAAAACAGATTTCTACTTGATCTTTCAACGACTTTGTCGCAATATCTTTTCGCATGTTTTTTGATGGCAGTTAAACATGAAGTAGATAATTTGAAAAAGGTCAATGGTGGTACAAGAGCTTGAATTTGCAATAAACCGTGCTTTGTATGGTCTTTTATTAAGTTTAGTTAACCAATATAGCGTAGGAAGCTTGTCTTGGCCTTCTGTAACAAAAACAGTAAACTTGGAGGCTGAATGACAAAAAAGGTCATCAACTAAAGCCCTCTCTACAGCTAAAGGCTGCAGTTCATAGGCCTTAGTACCACCAAGTTCTTGCTGACGAGTGTTAACATAGTGAAGCCGTCAAACAACGACCACATTGTTAGCGGTCTTATGTGCTGGAGCCAAAACAAACTTCTTATGAAATTCTTGAACACCTAGTTTAAGTCACAAATTCTTCTAAATTATATTTCCGCAGGGAAAATAACAAATAGTCTATGAATTAAAAATCACTCTTTTTCAAATTTTCGGCCCTTGGTCTTCTTCGGGAATCTATTAATTCATCGAACAACTAAGTGACATCCATCTTGTGATGCTGACAGGAAGAAAGTAATGATGATCTGCCATCATCATCATTACTTACTTCCTGTCAGCATCACAAGATGGATATCACTTAGTTGTTCGATGAATTAATAGATTCCTGAAGAAGGCCAAGGGCCAAAAAATTGAAAAAGAGTGATTTTTAATTCATAGACCTAGTTTAAGGTTGCGTAAAAACGTCTTAGGTTTAGAAGGTCGTATTCTGAGAAAAAAAAGAAAGAAATGCGTTTGTTCACTAGTTTCAGAATGCTAAGTTTCCATTCTTTAAGAGCTTTATGCTCAACATACTCTCTTTTACACCATCAATTGCCAAATTCATTCAAGGCAGCAGCGATTTCATCTCTACACTTATAGAAATCAATTATAGAAGGAAATCGATATTTCGGTACTTTAGAAATTATATTACGTATCCTAGAATCAGGAATAAAAACATCAAAATCATACAAATAAATTGATGAATTAATTAGTTAAATTATTATATTGTGTAAAAGCTACAATGAATATACATTTAAATTCCGTGAGGCGGCCCCACCCATCGGCGCTTTGAGAAATAGATTTGGCTGCATGTTTTGGTTGTTTTTTGTTGTTTTTTATGCAGAGCTGAACTCGACCGTAAACCGTTAACGTCTAAAGTATTGCTAGCGACCGCTCCTTAAACCCTTAGCTAGCGGTTTCTTTGGGCGGTAGGGCTTGAGATATCATTTCATTTCAATGTCGGGCGACAGTCCAACAGCATTGAGAGCAACGTCTCCAAAATGACCTAAATAGTGTTGGCGGGGACGTAAAACCTCAATACATTCCGTGACACAATTCTCAGAAAGGGGTACTTTTCCGATGAAAATTTTTGATAATTTTAGCTTTGCTTCAGGGAAGCCTATGTCGTGGTCTGTTGTCCGTCGTCTGTCGTCCGGACGTCCGTCCGTCGTCCGTCTCTCCGTCCGTCTTTATCATTTCACATTTTCGACATCTCCTCTCGAATCGGAAGACAGATTAAGCTGATACCGGATGGGAGGCATCCTGTTGATAGTGAAATTCAGATTTGCTAAAATGGTTCCGTTCGGATTTCCAAGTTTGAAATTCTTCAAACGATATCTCCTCCTGAACCAAAGGAGCTGCAATTTAATGGGAGGCATCGGGGTGACATTGATATTCAGATTTGCTACAGTCGTTCCGTTCCGACGTCCTGGTTGGCCGCCATGGCGGCCATCTTGAAATTCTTCAAACGACATCTCCTGCCGGACAAAAGGGCAAATTGAGCTGAAACTTGATGGGAGGCATCCTGGTGACATGGAGATTCAGATTTGCTAAAATTATTCCTGTCCAATATCCAAGATGGCCACCATAGCGGTCATCTTGAAATTCTTTAAACGACATCTCCTGCCGAACCAAATGTCGAATTAAGCTAAAACTTGGTGGGCGGCATCAGGAAGACATGGGTTTGATTTGGTAAAGCTGTTTCATGGCTGTCATTTTGAAATACTTCAAATGACATCTCCTCTCGAACCAGAGGTCTTATCAAGCTGAAACTTGATTGGAGGCATCGGATCAGCTCAAGTGCTGTGATTTATCTAGTGATATATCAGTGTCGGTCAGTTGAAAGTAGACAAATCACCCACGCTCGTGATTTGATATACATTACAAGTGACCTCCAAACAGTGATATAGCTCTCAATAAATCACTGCAAGAGCTCATCTATTTGAAAGTCACAGCAAACAAAGTAAACGTGAAATAACTTTTATTGCAATTAGACCTCTCCAAAGCTGATGGACGGCCCCCGCCCATCGGGGCTTCAAGAAGTAGATGGGCTGCGTGATGCTTCCACACAGAGCTGAAACCGACCGCACGTAAGTACCGGTAAACCGCTTAGAGTATCTAAGCATATCCAGGCAAAGCGGTGTTTTTTTGTTGTTTTTTTATTTCTTTTGGGGGGGGGGGGTGGGGGGGGGCGACAGGGTTTGATTTGTCATTTCATCTCAATGTCGGATAAAAGTCCCACACAATCTGAAGCAATGTCTCAAAAATGACCTATACAGTGTTGACGGGGACGTTAATCATATGATGAGGCGGTTCTAACGCATACCCCAAATCTATATTTTGAGCAGAAATAATAACAATATCACAATTTTTCAGCCTAAAATTGTCGTTTTTTCGGCGGTTAAGTTTACAATGTATTCGTATAGGCGTGTTTTCGTAAAGAATAGAACATATACGCCATAATGAAAACGCCACAAGCGGAAACCAAACGGACAGTTACTTTCCAGCAAAATTGCTAAACGACTATAGAACATAACCAGTGCTTCAGCTGAAGTGCACGACCCGCCGGATGCTTTTAGCTTTATGAGTGTTACCATATATGGGTATGGCGGCCATTTTGGTCATGTGACCTGGACCTAAAACGGTTCCCCCAATAAATGCGCCTTATCGTAAGGAGCAAAAATATATCTTATACTTTAGTACTGTATTCTGAATCGTTTGCAGGATAAAATGCATTTTCACTTTTCCAATACAAAAGCATATGTGTCAAAGTTTGACCTAGGCACAAAGAAGGTCAAGGTCAACCCAAGGTCACCATTTTAGCAATTTATGATGGGCCTACGTCCCAGATGCTATTTATCAAGTTTCGTGGAAATCTGCCCAGTGGTTCTGGAGAAGACTTTTTTGAAGGGTTTTTACCATATATGGCTTGGCGGCCATTTTGGTCATGTGACCTGGACCCCATGAGCAAATATTGGTTAGCCCTATCCAATACAGGCTCCATACGAAATTTGACTTCAATCGGCTCAACGGTTTCCGAGGAGAAGCAGTTCGAAAATTTTCACATTTTTCGCCACGGCGAGGCTATACTAATGGAATGTAATATTTCGCAAGTTCATTGGTTAGATCTCATTGATATCTATCAGTATGCCAAAAATTGTTGAAATATTCCAAGCGGTTAAGTCACTGTCACCAATTTTCACAAACGGGTTACGGACGGACAGACAGAAAAACCAGATATGGCTTGGCGGCCATTTTGGTCATGTGACCTGGACCCAATGAGCAAATTTTGGTTTCCCCTATCCCATAGAGGCTCCATATGAAATTTGACTTCAATCGGCCCAACGGTTTCTGAGGAGAAGCAGTTCGAAAATGTTCACATTTTTCGCCTCGGCGAGGCTATACTTAATGGAATGTAATATTTCGCAAGTTCGTTGGTTAGATCTCATTTATATCTATCTGTATGCCAAAAATTGTTGAAATATTCCAAGCGGTTAAGTCACTATCACCAATTTTCACAAACGGGTTACGGACGGACAGACAGACAAGCCATATATGGCTTGGCGGCCATTTTGGTCATGTGACCTGGACCCCATGAACAAATTTTGGTTTCCCCTATCCCATAGAGGCTCCATATGAAATTTGACTTCAATCGGCCCAACGGTTTCTGAGGAGAAGCAGTTCGAAAATTTTCACATTTTTCGCCTCGGCGAGGCTATACTAAATGGAATGTAATATTTCGCAAGTTCATTGGTTAGATCTCATTGATATCTATCAGTATGCCAAAAATTGTTTAAATATTCCAAGCGGTTAAGTCACTATCACCAATTTTCACAAACGGGTTACGGACGGACAGACAGACTGACAGACTGACAGAATGACCGATTGACAGAATGACACGGTGATTTTAGGGCACTCTAAGAAAATCAACCGACATCAGTCGGTCGCTTTTTCTGCGGGTCGTGCAATTATAATAAATATTAACAATACATACACGCAAGGACGGACTATAAAATAATACAGCACAACAGAAGAACCGTCTTGAAACGGTCAGTAAAATGATTTTCACGGGCTTAAATCGATTTTACATGGCCACAACCCTCGCCATTGGTTCTGTTGTGGCTTTACTCATCAGTGCAACATCTCCGAGAACATAAAAAAAGCTAACGAATACAGAGATGAAACAACGATGAGGACTCGACAGCATGAAATAACGGATATGCTGGAGCAAAAGATAACAAACAGTTTGACACCGGTGGGCCCGACCAGGGACAGAGCACCAGGCATCAACCGACATTTACTTAAATAGTCATAGTACGCTCGTAAGTCTTCAGGATGGAGCGTCATTGTGTCGCCAGCGTGAAATTAAGTGGGACAGCAAAGCTATTGGATTTTCGATGCTGGTCAGTTAAAGCAATGATCAGGAATCGATGGAATTAGCCCATACCTCCAATCCAAGACACCAAAGTAAAAGAAACAACAACATAAAACAACTTCACCATAATTAAAAGGTCACTAGCAAAAAGCCAACAGGACAGTTCCGACAAAATGACCAAATGATTATCCAAAAGACTTGCGAAGACAGAACAATAACACTAATAAACCACACCAGAAGAACCGCCTTGACACTGCCAGTAAAAGTAATTCCGGTTCTTCATGGTGGGTCTTAAGTATTGCAGAGGAGCCTCGATATAACGACAGTATTTGTTCCCTATTATTGTGCCGTTATAAAGAATTGCCGTTATAAAGAATCCCAGTCAGGAGTATGATAGGCAATAGAAGACATTTTCCCCATTATTACTCCAAGAATCAAACGCTAGAATCGGTGAGGCAATTCTAACAAATATCTATAACATTTGTTTCTTGGAGTATTAGATTACAAGACTCTTTCATGACTATGGACTCGATTTGTGCATTTCCAATCCGAGGGAAGCTCATGCAGCTCAGACCGAGGCTAAGCCTTTAGCTAATTAGTCATTCTGTCATTCTATTAAAATTGCCATTATAACGAGTTTTGCCGTTATAACGAATGTTGGTATAAAGAGGGTTGACTGTATTTTTATGAAACGATTGAAGCAGCGGAAGAGATTGGTGGTTCCTGTACCGATGAATTTACATAGCGCTTGATTTTACCAATTATCCTTCGAACAGTGCAAGTGTGTGTGCGTGCGTGCGTACGTGCGTGCGTGCGTGCGTGTGTGCATGCGTGTGTGTGTGTTGAGTTTTACGTCCCACCAACAGCTAGGGTCATACGGTGACGGGACCTCGCTTTAAGTACTTTTAACCGCCTCGATGAGACTGTTCTAACGAATACCCACAATCTATTTTTTAGTTGAAATAAGAAAAATATCACTATTTTTCATTTTACAATCTTTGTGTTATGTTTACAATATATTTGTATAGGCGTGGTTTAGTAATGATTCGCTGATCAAAATATTCTAAGGATCTATTTTTAAACTAAACAGGTGTCTAATGATTTTTAATGAGTAACGAAAATTATAGAAAATTGCGGAGTATTTTCAGTTAATGTTAGTTATAATAATAGTAACTGTTATAAATTATTATAATTATATAATAATAGTAACTGTTATAAATTATTCATTGTGTCCTTGAGCATGCAGTCATCCGAAATATACTTCCCATGTCTAAGTTAATACAGTGGAACAATAAGCTGGAGATTGATCATGAAATCTTTTCTATGGCCATTCTCTCCCTTCCGCTGATTCAAGAAGGGCGGTTGTCAGTTTTTGGCGAGAGAACGTGCACTGTACTGGTTAACCGCTTACGTATAAACCTGCCTGGGATTTGGTGAGGTGTTCATTTCACGAACTAGTTCACGAGAATGTGCTACTCGTTGAAACACAACAGAATGTTTAGGTTATATATGTACTAACTCGGGAAAGTAAGAGTACATGTAGAAAGGAAAGCATTGGTCGGAACATCCCGACAGCACATCCGTATCCGTGTGTCATGGTACAGTCTTTCACATCCCCTCAAAAAGGTTATTTTTCTGGTGATTTATTTTTTACTTTTTTCTTAATTGTAATCTTAACATAGGTTGTGGGTGCTCGTTAGAACCGCATCGACAGCATTCTGCGTTAACTCAACACACTACGAAATAACCGAAAAAAGAGAACATTTTCAGATAAAAGAAATCTGATATTTTTTTTTTTTTTTTACAATTTTTGCACAAAACATACATTGGTGGTACTCGTTAGAACCGCATCGCAGTTTTTGAGCAGAAAGGAGAAAAATAATATATATCCCTGTAAACCCCAGTTTTATTATGCAAAAGTGGTATATAAGGTGTTAAGAATTATATAGGAATGTTTTCGTGGTGATAATTAAACACGCTCTTACCAAAAATTTCGGATATAACCTACATGTCTTGTATATTCTTTTTCGAATTAGGGAAGCCCCCGCTCATAGGGGCTTGAAGAAATATATGGGCTGCATGATGCTTCCACGCAGAGCTGAATCCGGCCCGCACACTAGTACTGGTAAACCGCTTAGAGGATCTAAGCCTGTCCAGGAACCGCGGTGCTAGGCGGACCGTCCATGCTAATAAACCCTATTGGTTTCATTGGGCGACAGGGCATGTGATGTCATTTCATCTCAATGTTGGGTAAAAGTCCCACAAAATTGGAAGCAACGTCTCCAAAATGACCTTTACAGTGTTGACGGGGACGTTAAACCTCAAATCAAACAAAATCGAATTAGGGAATGCAATGCTTAACATTACGAAAACACGCCTATATAATTTTGACCCCCTTGAACCCCCCTTTCATATAGTAAAACAGGGGTAAACCTTATTATTCTTATTTCTGCTGTAAAATATAGATTGTTGGTACTCGTTAGAACCGCCTCATCGAGTACCCACAATCTATATTTTGAGCAGAAATAAGAAAATAATCACACTTTTCATCTTAAAATTTTCTTTTTTTTTGTGGCTGTTAAGTTTACAATGTATTTATATAGGGGTGTTTTCGTAAAGTTTTAGAATTTAATGCCATAACTTGTCAGCTACCTTCCCAATTTCATGATTCAAATAGCCAGATGCTAGGCGTAGTTGGAATCATCCCTGTGCCTACGCCACCTGCCATTGCAGCCAATCCACGCCTTCTTCATCGTCTTTTATCAAAGCTAGTATTGTTGTTCCATTAGGATTTCAAATCTAAGAACATGAAAAAACACTAAAAAAAAAACAAACTAACTAAAACAATAGCACCGATCAAATAAAAACGTATTGTAGTTTTATGGGGAACACATAAATCTTCAAGTGGAGTGTTTTGTTCAAATAGTTTATCATCCTTATTTTCAGCAAAACGCATTTTCATCACGTGAACAAGTCCGTGAAATGAAGACCCCCCTAAACCCTACTTTATATAGAGAAAACTGGGGTTTACCGGGGTATACATTATTTTTGTTACTTCTGCTACAAGACATAGATTGTGGGTACTCGTTAGAACCGCCTCAATGAGGCGGTTCTAACGAGTACTCACAATCTATATTTTGAGTAGAAATAAAAAAAAAAAACTATCATAATTTTTCATCTTAAAATTTTCATTTTTTCGGTGATAAGGGTTACAATGTATTTGTATAGGCGTGTTTTCGTAATGAAATATTTCATCACCCTTATTTTCAGCAAACCGCATTTTTGCTCACCATAAGGAGATTATTTCATCACGTGAACAAGTGAAATGATCACCCCCTTAACCCCACTTTATAAAGAGAAAACCGGTTTTTTTGTTTTTTTTTTGTTTGTTTTTTTTTCGCGGGGATATACATAGGCTGTTGGTACTATGTTTAGGATATAAAAAATAAGAGGAATTTTATAAATTATCATCAGAAAAATGGCCGTTTTGTATGAGTTGAGGTTTTACGTCCCCGGCAACACTGTAAAGGTCATTTTGGGGGACGTTGCTTCCAGCTGTGTGGGACTTTTATCCGACATTGAGATGAAATGACATTTCAAGCCCTGCCGCCCAATGAAACCAATAGGGTTTATAAGCATGGACGGCCCGACGCGCACCGCTTTGCCTGGGCAGGCTTAGATCGTCTAAGCACTTTACCAGTACATGTACTCGTATGCGGGTCGATTTCAGCTCTGCGTGGAAGCATCATGCAGACCATCTATTTCTCCAAGCCCCGATGGGTGGGGCTGTAAACGGGGTTATACATTACCTTTCTTATTTCTGCTGAAAGACATAGGTTGCGGGTACTCGTTAGAACTAGCACCTCAGTATAACATACGTTTCGGAATTAATGTAGTGGAATATTGCAATCATCAGAAAAAATGACAGCATTGTAGAAATGAAAGAATGCACTTTGTCACAAGGATGAGTTGTCATAATGATGTTAAGCATATGATACCCATCAAGAGAAAACATGTCGCCAAAATTGGGACCAGGTTAGATCACTTAAGGGAGAAGTTTACACCTTCAGGGGAGGCAACTTCTGGCAAAGGATTTTTGTCTCCCATGTCTATAGAGGTCAACTCTTTAAGGAAAGAATTTGCTCCAGAGGAGCAAATTCTTTCCTTCAAGAGTAGACCCATTTTTTCCGGGGGAAAGAGTTTATAAAAAAGTGAAAACAAGTTTCGAAAGATGTCTCGCTTTGAAAAATGGCGGAAAAATCTGCCAGGTGTTCCATTCTCCTTTAACGAGTCTATACAGCAAAACGCAGGAAACCCCACTTTTTGTATGACAAACATCTGCCGTTTACGAGAGTATACATTGCTTTTCTAATTTTTCTCAATGAGGTGGTTTAAATGAGTATCCGCAAATCTGTAAACACCAGTTTTATAATATACGAGTAATTGGGCTTTAAGGGGATCAAGCCTATATGCATATAAACATGTTTTAGTGATGCTGGAGGTACATGTATTGTAGTATCCATTCAGCTAACAATAATGTGCTGATCAGTCTATGCGTAAGCGCACGCTGATCCGCAGCTTTCTTTTTTTTCACAAATGACAAACAGGTTTTCTCAGAATGAGGCTCATGAAAAGGCGTTTGGATAACTTTTCGCCTAAAGATGTAATCATACAGCAATAAAACTCCTACTGATATGTACTAAAAGCTGTGAACTGCAACCATTCAGGAAATGGCTTGGAAAATGCACAGACCCATTAAAACAATCCCAGACACTTGAATTCTAAGAAAACGAAAAATTCTCGTAGTCGAAGTCGGTAAATAATTCTTTTACAGGCCTCTACAAGCGTCTGTGTGGGGGCCGTTAAATAACGTCATCACGTTTACCAGTCCATTGGATTCTCACACATTGTGAATTTTTTTATTATTAATCTATATTATGTCTGGAACTGCATCAGAATTAAAGGCGGGTGTTAAGATATAGTAAATGCTAAAGTGTAGCTCCTACGAGGTGCCGTTATACTTATCATGACTATTAAATCGAAATTTAAGATATCCATAAATAAAATTAATATCTATAATAAAAATATAAGATATCAATAAATAGTATTAGATATCTATAAATAATATTAGATATTTATTATTTATTTTATGATGACCATAATATGTTAAGGGATATCTATAATTTCAATTATAGATATATATTATTCGATATATAGATATCAAATATTGAAGAACATTTTTGGACATACGACACAAACAAAACAATCCTGATATGCAAAATAGAAGTTAACCCACAGCTCCCATCAGAGACACCAAAGGGAAAGAAACAAAAAGCTGTTGTCATCTAAGGAACATATAGCAAAACTAAAATAGTAGAGCACAAAATTAAGTTTGACTTAAGGTGAAGTTTGAGATATCAGAGTTTGTGATAACAATAGTCAACTGTATATTTTGAGCAGAAATAAGATAAAATGTCTCAATTTTTCATCTTTAAATTGTCCTTTTCCCCGGCGGTACAAAATTACGATGTATTTATAGAGGCGTATTTTCGTAATGGTAATATTTAGCCCCTTTATTAAGCAAGTGGTGTTTTTTTTTTTCTTACGAGGACTGTTCAAATATGAATGCAACTAAGCACATAAAAATGATTCCTTGATAGATTTCGATGAAAAATTTATTTTGTCCCCTCAAAGTATTCCCCTTTAACAGATATTCAAACTTTCAGTCTTCTGATCCAATCATTGAATGCATTTTGGTAGTCTTTTCGAGGTATACTATGAAGGCACTGAAATATTGCAGCACCGAGGTGTTTGTGCTGTACACATTTTCGACCAGAAAGGTATTTTTTCAGCCGCGGGAACAAAAGAAAGTCACACGGGGCAAGGTCAGGGGACTACGGGGGGTGAGGGAGTTCAACAACCTTTTCCTGCTTCAGATAGTCTTGCACAATGAACGCCTTGTGCGATGACGCATTGTCATGTAGCAATCTGACATTGGCCAAACCAGTTGCGGGTCTTCGTTCTTTGAAAGAGTCTTCAATTTTCGAAGAACTTGATTCTTGTAAAACTTCGCATTTACAGATTTGCCTTTAGGCACAGCAACCTGAATGGCAGGGCCCTGATTTGAAAAGAATAAGGCATACATTACCTTCTTGGCGCTCATGGTCCGCTTTGCAATGCATGGTCTTTTGCAATACTTTGTTGCCCATATTTTGTTCGGAATCTTTCGTTTTGGCTCAAAAAAGTGAACCCATGTCTCGTCACCTGTGACGACATTAGCGAAAGACCGTGCATTGTAATTTGGAAACTTTTTAAGCAACTTCTTGGCGCACTGAACGCGTGTCTTTTTCTGCTCATCTGAATAGATGGGTAATCCATCTAGCACAGAGCTTTCTCATTTTAAAACCCCGTTTCAGAATTGTATAAGCTGTTCCTAATGAGATGCCAACCATACTAGCTATTTGCCTAGTGGTGTATCGTACATCGGTAGCAACTATTTCTTTCACTCTAGCAACCATCTTGGCAGATGTTGCTCTTTTCGGCCGACGATCATGTGGTGCATCTTCTGTTGAGCCTAGCCCACAGCTGAATTTCTTACACCAACGAAAAACTGTCGGAAAAGACATAAATTATCCCACTCCTTGGCCCTTGGCATTCTCCCTATTATGTTTTCTCTATATAGAGTGGGGTTTATGGAGTGTTTATATCTAGAACATGTTAACGTCATGTACTAGGTGAAAGATTCTATTGGTATTTATGAGCTTATTTGAATTTAGCAATTGAGCAAGGATAAAGTGCAAGATATTGCCAGAAATATGCTCTGTTTGCGATCGCTTGCAATTAATCGAACTGAACTACATGGATTACCCTTAATAGACTTGCAATACGTTGCTCTCTTACTGTACTGTGCGGAAATTTCGCCCCCACCCATCATGACTTGGAGAAATAGATTGGCTGCATGATGATTCCACGGAGAGCTGAAACCAACCGCACATGAGTACTGGTAAACCGCTTAGAAGGTCTAAACCTGCACAGGCAAAGTGTTGCGAGTCGGACCGTACAATGCATATAAACCCTTTTAGTTCTATAGGGCGGCAGGAACTGAGAAATCCCTGTATCTCACTGATGGGTAAAAGTCCCCCAAAATACTGTTGACGGGGACGTTAAACCTAACACCAAACAAAAAATGTACGAAAAACCAGACGCATTTAATTGTTCGCAGAACCTTTCCAATATAAACCGTTCCATGGTATGTATTCTTGTATTGCTTAATAAAATGTCTAAAAAAGATTCATATTGGCTTTAGTGCATCATGCTCTCAGCAAGTATATCGTTTGGTAGAACAATTTAATCTCTCATAGGCTCTTACTATCGCCAGTCAATTGAATGTAATATCAATCTACTGGTGTTTCCGTGCTATCAGATAATGGTGCGACTAATCTTAAAGAGCAATTTGATACAAGAATTGCCCTCATAAACACTCATATTTGTTGACAAATTGCGTTATGTGTCAACCTGACTGTCTGCAGCCCGCTGGTGTTAAGGTCAAAAGAATATCATGGAGCCGGAGCACAGCATTTCCTACAATTTACTTGTGCGCCCAGCGAAGACTCAGATCAGCCTGCGCATCCGCGCAGTCTGATCAAAGTCTTCGTTGTGCGCTCTAAGGATAGTTTTGGACCCAATGCTCCTTCATGCAGCAAGAGAAGTCTCTGGTTAGACTATATGGATGCGCAGGCTGATCTGATTCTTCGCTGAGCGCACATGTAAATTGTAGGAAATGCTGTGACCCGGCTCTATGGTAAGATACGGTTATATCGCACAGATATTAGTAAATGGTGCCCTGAATTTGGATACTGAAGGATACGATCTTGCGATAGTCAATTTTAGTCAATAGCCGTGCAATAATCTTAAATTGTCTAGCTTTGAATATTTTTAGTCATCATCTTAGTTTTAGTATTATAATCGGCATTATTTCAGAATATGTACGCGTACGAAACATTTTATTTTCGTGTGACGTCAATTACGTAAGTCGTCATCAGAGGGGCGGAATGATTGCACATGAAACTACACGGCTAACTTTTCTGTTATTTATTATAACCAATTTTGTGCTGAATGGATCTCCCAAGTTGATTTGAATAGAGAAATTGATATAAAAAGGTTGAACTTTCTGCAAACAGTAAATGGTCGACTGTCCGTCTGTGGTCAGTTTGTAAAAATCCCTCTAACTTTTAAACTTGATAACTTTTGGCATGCGGATAGATGTTGACAAATCTTAACCAATGAGATTATCTGTTGCAAGATTACTTAATAAATAGTCTCGCCGAGGCAAAATATTCTCAACCTGATCATGGAGTATAACTTTTAAACCGCTTGCAATATTTTAATTGGTTTTGGCATGCAGAGAGATATCCATCACGAAAACACGCCTATACAAATCCATTGTAAATTTTACCACAAAAAAATGAGAATTTTCAGATGAAAAATTTCGATATTTTTCTTATTTCTGCTCAAAACATAGATTGTGGATACGCGTTAGAACCGCCTAGACGACGCGGTTCTAACGAGTGCCCAAAATCTATGTTTTTGAGCAGAAATAAGAAAAATAATTTATACCCCTGCAAACCCCAGTTTTACTATATAGAATTGGGGTTTAAGGGGGTCAAATTTATATAGGCGTGTTTTCGGGATGGAAAACATCTAACCAATGATATTATCAAATGCCTAATTTCTTTATTAGTAACCTCGTCAAGGCAAATTGTAACTGACATGGGTGTATAACTTTCAAACCAGTAGGAATGTTTGATAAAATTTTGGCATTCAGTTGCATATTGACAATACCTAACAAATGATTCACCTTATTTGCATTAGCTGCTGGTTCCTAGTCTGAAGGTTATCAGTGTTGGAAAAACAGGTAACCAGACCCCACTGACCTTGAAAGGTCAGGGGGGTCTGGTTACCTGTTTTTCCAATATTGACAATGTGCAAGCTGGGAGCCAGCAAATAATGCAAATATGGTGAATATTGTCTAAAGCCAGATTTGATTGAATAAATAGCCTCGCCGATGCAAAAAGTTTCAGAAACTGATCACAGACATGTAAGTTGTAAACCGGAATGATTATTTTGTTAATTTGTGGTATGCAGATGTATAATGACATAATTTAACAACGAATGCCTAATGCCAGATAGCTTGTTAAATAGCCTCGCCGAGCCAAAATGTTTACAGACTGATTACGGATACATTACTTGTAAACCGTTACGAATATATATATATATATATATTTTATAAAGCTAGATATGGACACGACCTAACAAATGAGGTTGTCTACATTTAATGCAAGATTTTTTCATAAATAGCCTAGCTGTGACAAACTACCACAAAGTGATTACAGCGTTTAACTTTTAGCCGCCACAAATTTCACGACCCGCAGCTAGTGCACGACCAGTAGCTAAGTCGGCGAGGCTGATAACCATAACGAAAACATGCCTATATAATTTTGACCCAATCGAATCGCACTTTTATATAGTAAAACCGGGGTTTACGGGGGTACACCTTATTTTTTATATTTCTGTTCTAAAATATAAATTATGGATACTCGTTAGAACCGCCTCATTGAGGCGGTTCTAACGAGTACCCACAGTCTATATTTGGAGCAGAAATAAGAAAAATATTGCATTTTTTTCATCTTCATTTTTTTCAGCGGTAAAGTGTACAATGTATTTGTATAGGCGTGGTTTCGTAATGCGGATATTACCCTCGGTGCCAGGCACATGTCCCGCCAGAGCTCTTACAGACTATATCTTGTGTACAGAAATTAATATCTGAAGGCCACATTGTTTTTTGCAGTAAATTCCAGTCAAAGTGATGCTATATTTTATGACAGGATAAAATCCGATACCAGTTAGATCTCAGTAGTTTCGTTTGTTACATTGTCTGTCATAGTAAGGTCATGCGACCTCAAGAATAGTCTTCCTTTTTCAATGTTAACAGCAACTGACAAGCGGCCTCCGCCCATAGGGCTTGTAGAAATAGATGGGCTGCATGATGCTTCCACGCACAGCTGAAACCGAAAGCACACGAGTACTAGTAAACTGTTGGGAGGATCTAAGCCTGCCCAGGCAAAGTAGTGCGAGTCGGTCCGTCCATGCTTACAAACACTATTGGTTTAATTGGGCGACAGGGCTTGAGATGTCATTTCGTCTCAATGTCGGGTAAATGTCCCACACAATTGGAAGCAACGTCTCCAAAATGACCCATACAGTGTTGACGGGGACGTTAAACCACAAATCAATCAAACAGACACTATGTACAGTAAAATTCCTATATTGATGACCACCTTTGTGACTGTTCAAAAGTGGTCTTTAAGACCACTTTTGAACGGTCCCAAGGGTGGTCCCTGACCGCAGGGCATTGTGTGCTGAAAACAGAAAGACAGAGTAACTGCACCCTTCTTAATAAGTTTTTTAAAGCAGAGTTGGTATTAATTTTAGGTGGTATTTATTGCAGAATTTTACTGTGATTGAACGTGCACATGTACATGTAGGTTGAGTTTGTATGAGAGTAACAGCCCATTTCACGACATGCCCGTAATTCGTCGTAAGCTCGTTAACTTTCATGAAATTGCAAATGAAATGTCTCTTGCACGAGTTCCAATATATATCAAAATTGACATAGTAAGACAAACGAAAAACCCGAAACTAGTATGCACAGCACTAATGCAACCAGACCGGAATATATCTAGGCGAGGGCCATTGCAATTGATTGCGCGTCTAGACCAAATAAAATTGAAAGGACTCGACAAGCAATGAAAAAATCATTAAACACTCTGCCAGCAAGATTCAATAACTGAATTTTGAACTGCACTATTCAGACATGAAGTACTGGAAATCTTCGCTTCACCAAAGCACTGACCAAACTCATTAGGAAAATTATTTTTGAATAGTTAGATCCTTTGGAAGCAAAAATACACCAAATTAACGAAAATAGCAGACTGTTTTATTGGGTCTGTTCATGACCAGTACTGAAATATGCAACAACGGCCACGCCCCTATTACCGGCTTAAGCGGAGCTCTGTTTTCAAAATGATTCTAAATGAACCCACTGATTCCAAAGGACCAAAAAAATATAATCTGCACTATGATGATGTATGGGGAGACATTTTACGGCCGCCATACGGCACATAACCAGCTGCGGTGAAGATAGATAAGTTCTGAATAGTTAGAGCCTTTGGAAGCAAAGAATACACCAAATAAACGAAAGAAGCTGACTCGGTTTTATTGAACACACCTATTCAAATATAATAAACCTTTTACCACCAAAAGCGAAAAAAAAAAAAAAAAAAAAAAAACATCAGATAAAAAAAAAATCTGATATTTGTTATATGTCTGCACAAAAACAAAGTGTTGGTATTCGTTAGATCCGCCTTGCCGAGGCGGTTTTAACGTGTACCCACAGTCTATGTTTTGAGCAGAAATAAGAAAAACATAAGGTTTACCCCTGTAAACCCAAGTCTTTGCTATATGAAAGTGGGGTGTCAGGAGGTCATATTTATATATTATGACTGTTTTCGTGGTGCTGGTGAGTCGATTAGCTCTGAGAGAAGGCTGAACGAAGACTAAGACTAATTTGTTAAAATCTCCAATTCCTTTTCACAAGCAAACAATATAGACTCCGATGAGATGCCATTCTTTGCGCTGCGGTGTCCGATCAGGGTCAACACTGTTGGCCTAACGCAACACTATCCATGTTTTACAGACAATGATTTTAACAAATCACCCCGACGCTTCAGAGACAAGAATAACATGGCTATAGACAACCGGTGCTTGGATGTTTGGGAGATTTAGCTTATTGACCAATGGTAGTCACTATAACTCAGATTCATCGTGCTGTAGGCGCATTTATTCGCCAATGCGGTGTAGTACAACTTGAGCAACTTATCACGCTCAAAAGAAAGTAAGTACATCCAATCGTACATCCTATACAGGAAGGATCGTTAATTCTTACAAGGGCACAGGTTTTACCAACTATACCGGCTGTTTGATTTTATTCTCGGAAATGATGTTAAAAATTGACGATCTGTCAACACCCCCGTACATGTACCTGTTTTATCACAATTTTATGCAAACTAGACCCAATCCATCTAAACAACTACTTGTGATATGTAGCCATAATAAAGGTAGCTACACAAGCTATTAATTTTATCGTACAAAGCGCACACTGAGCGATATTGTCTTGTAGTTCGTTTTGTGTCTTAAACGGTTCCAGGTCAGATCACGTGACCGCCATCTTCGGAAGTCACGTGACCCATAATACTTTCGGTAGAAATGGCGGACGATGTCTGTCCTACAATATATCAAAGTATGAGCAGAATCGGTTCAGGTTTATATTTTTCACTTCTGTGGTGTATTCCTTGCTTCCAAAGGATAACCCTTTTATAGAACATATTGAGGAATTTTTGGCTGCCGAAATAAGCGTGCCCCCTCTTTAGAACGAGTATTGAATACTGCTCAGCATGCTCAAGGTTAAATACCTTTGAGTCGACAAACAGGACACTATCCCTTCAATATAAGAATCTGATATGGAGTTCTGTGGCAGATGGGCGTTTCCAACCCTCGGAATGACACTGCAGGTCGGAACCTCGGCTCCGCTCAGCACGCTAATCCCTCTGGTTTGAAACGCCCATCTACAAGAACACCAGGATAAGAACAGAATTTCAATCCAAGGCTAAAACCACGGATTTCCTTATCTGGTGTGCAAGAACTGGGTTTGTCGCCTAAGTCTCATTATAGCTAGTTATTTCCAACAGCATTTCCTAACCGTCTATGCAATAGTCTGCATTTAATGCAACGCGGGGAATTTTACAATCCGCCTCTTCCGTTCTTGAGCATGAAAAGCGAAATCCTGCAAAGCAAAATTGCCATTATAATGTAAACGCTAGCCTTTTAACGATTGAAAGGGAAATGAAACACTACATGATGTGGTAAACAAAACCATTCCGTGAAATAATGAAACGTATCCTTCTTAAGAGCACATTGGCTTTTTTGGACGATTTGTGTGTAATATGTTAATTGTGAGTGTGCGTCCTTAAACCGTATCAAGTTGCTATAACTACTAATTATTATGATTATCATACTTCCCAAACGATATATATGCTAAGAAACCAAGGAAGGGAAATGTTGTTTTTACTTTTAGCTCATCAGAGTCGAAGTCTTCAGGGGTGCATATAGGATAGGAAGTTATGCGTCGTCGTCTTCGTCTGTCTTGTGGATGCAACCGACATCTCCTCTGAAGCCTCTAGACGGATTAAGCACAAATTTCATCTGTAGCATTTTTGGGCAGGGCGATTGAAAACCTGCATTTTCTATGAAATTCAGCTTTTTAGTTTGGTTGCTATGACAACTCATATTTCCCATTGACTTATAATGGGGACAATTGAAAATGGCATTTACTGCCAAGTCATGCAAATATTTTGACAAAACTTTTATAGAAATGCTCCTTGAGTAAACTTCTCTCAGCCATGTGCCTTTATGCCAACCTGGGGGCCCTCAGGGTTGTGCCTGGGCCATGCCATATACCTCAGAAACCATCCTCAGAACACCATATATATTCTTGTTCCTTATGAAAAACTGCATTCAGTGACACCAACCTGGGGTCCCCCGAGATGTGCAGGGACCATGCCCCACCCCTCCACTTCATAAAAGACCCAATATCCCAGACAACTTACAGTTCTCCACCCCTAAACCATATTTATTCTTGTTCCCTATGATAAGACGCATTCAGGGACACCAACCTAGGAGGCAAGCGGGACGCGACGGAGACATGCTCCACCCTTCGACTTTAAAAAGGCCATATATCTGAGAAACTGTTCAGAGCCCCACCCCTAAACCATGTAGGCCCTGTATATTTTCATGTTCCGAATGATGAGATGCATGCACACAGTAACACCAGCGTGGGGGTCCACCCGGTGTGTCAGGGGCCATGCCTCACCCTATAATTCATTAATTTTAAAAGCCATATACCTCGGAAACGGTTCAGAACCCCACCATTTAACCATATATATTCTTTTCCCTTACAATAAGACTCATTCAGTCGCACCAACGTGTGGCTCCCTTTATGCGGGTGTAATGTGTTGGGGCCATGCTCCGCCCCTCGTCTTCATAAAAGGTCATATATTTCAGAAACCAGTCAAATACTTAGCCAATAAACATAAATATTCTTGTTCAATATCATTAGACAAATTCAGTCACACCGACTTGAAGGGGGGGGGGGGGGATGGGGGGGGGGGGGTCCGCATGGCCATTTCTCTACCCTCCACTTCATAAAACGGCCCCATATCTAAGAAACCGTTCAGGTCCCCACCATGTAACCATATATATTCCTGGTCCTTATGATAAGACACATTCAGTGACAACAATCTTTGGCTTTTCTGGAATCCGTCTTGCCCCATTCCCTCCACTACTTAAAGGGCTAATACATATCCCCCACCGCTGGACCATATGGTTCTGTTCCTGTTGATGAGACGCATTAAGTAATACCAACCAGTGTTTCATTGGGTCCATGCCCCACCTCGTCCACTTCATATGGCAGTGTCCACCTGAGCTCTGGTGAGCAAAGTGGCCCATGGGCCTCCTATTTAACATGTCGGTAAAAAATAACACCTTTCTCTAACTAAAGTGGGGTTTACTGGGGTCTTCATTTCTCAGACCTGGTAACATAATATACATTATTTTCGTTCAAAACACTAAGCAACTGCCTCGTGCAGTTGATTCTTAACTGCAGCACTCACACTCCATCACGATAATAAGTCCGCGAAACGAAAACTCTTAACACGTCCCTACACAGAGTCTCCCTGCCCTACATCATAGTGTTGATTATATTTTCTTATTTTTCTTGTCCTTTGGGATCATTGATTCCATTGTTGAATTTTGAAAATATCTGAGGGTCAATGATGAGGCCTAATTTGCCGAAACTAGCTAGTCTGGCCCAGAAAATATGTACACTCCATATTTTTCATTTCTGTGGTGTATTCCATGCTTCCAACGGATAACCCTTTCATAGAACATATTAAGTGTGGTCTACGGGGGTAAATATGAGCCCCGCCAAGCGAATTTGTGTCTTCGAGCATTCCGTCATGACAAATTTTAACGGCGCATGCCCAGCCATTCAGAGGGGCCAGGGATACTGCTTTCTGTCTTAAGGTTCCTCTTGATTCACTGCTTGTATGAGCTAGCAGCGAAGGTTCTGGCGACCTTCGCTGCTCGCATAGGCGATAAGTACCAAAATCGCTTGACAGGATCCATATTATTTGCCTTATTTTTGCTCAGAAACATAGATTGTTGGTACTCGTTGGAACAGCCTCATTAAGGTGGCTCTAACGAGCACCCACGCTCTATGTTGAAAACAAAATTAAGAGAGGTTTTATCATTTTTAGCTAAATTTGTCACTTCTGACACCATGTTGGACACCATTATTTCACACGGATGTGTTCTCCTAATGCTATGTTTGAAATATGACAAATATCACATTTCATGCGAAAAATGCCATTTTACAGCTATAAGAGAAAAACTACGCCGCATGATTCTTCTTTGTCTGTGATTTTGCTGAGTAACTTTAAAGTTGATCAAATCACTCACATTACGTGCTACAACTTACCTCTAAACTGTGATTCATTACTCAATAATTCACTGCTAGGGCTGAACTATTACTTAACTACCGTCCAAAGTTAATTACAGTAGAACTCCGGTGGCTCGAACCCCTTTGGGACCATGGCAATTTGTTCGGGAGAGCGGTAGTTCGAGCCAATGTTGCATACTTCCAGAAAACATAACGGGGTACTTTTGGACATCTTTTCGGTGTTCTGTAACATAAATGTATGCTGTGTGTACTCATTAGAATCGCCTCATTGAGGCGATTCTAATGAGTACACACAACATACATTTGCAAGATAAAAGTAAAAAATATCCTTAATAATCCCACACTTTTTCTTATGCAGAGGATTTCCCTAGGGGCTCAAGAACGGGTTCGACTCACCCATGGTAAACGAGCAATCGGTGTTCGAGCCATCGAAGTTCTACTGTATGAAACATAATTGGAAATTCAAAAATGACTTTGCCGTGACTTCGCTTGTCTTACAGTATTGCGTTTGTTAATAAATTATATTTTTCTTTCCCGTGTCACTCGTTTTCTTCTTCTTCACTATACTTACAGATATGCACGGCTGTCTGTACTGTCTTGTCTGAAGAGAATAGCAAGGTGATATCTGTTTGCCAATTTTCAGATTGTAAACTTTAGTAAACGCAGTAAAACTTGCAGACCAGAAAATGGTCGTAACAAGCTGTTATTACACAGTTTCCTGATATTCCAATAAACCAATTTTGGCCAAGCAATTTCTCTCATTTTGACTTAAAATGTTGGCACACAGCTTATTTTGCCTGCTGTTCTGTCTGTAACAATGAATTAAACTGTACAATAGCTGGCATTGCACATTAAAATAAATGAAACATCAACAATTATGAGATGTTTCCAGGCTTTGTGTCTGGTCCCCTACGAGCGATAAATTAAGCAAGGAATATTTTATTAAAAGCATTGAAATTGAAAACAAAATGCGGGTCGGTAATAATGTGTCTAATATGAACATTCAAGAGAAAACTGAATATATTTCCATGCTACACAAATACATTGCGATAACTCGCCCGTATGACATGGTGCATTTTTATAGCCCCGCTTTGAAAAAGTGGGGCTATATTGGATTTGCCATGTCCTTCTGTCATTCCGTGATTCCGTTAATTTGTGTTGGCTCCATAACTTTGTATCTGCTTAACATATTTTCATGAAACTTCACACAAATGTTAAACACCATAAGACAATGTGCAGAGCGAAGGAATTATAACTGTGGATTGCCTACTTTTGGAGTTATTGCCCTTTGAACATTTTCCGTAATTCCGTAATTCCGTAATTCCGTAATTCCGTGATTCCGTTAATTTGTGTTGGCTCCATAACTTTGTATCTGCTTAACATATTTTCATGAAACTTCACACAAATGTTAAACACCATAAGACAATGTGCAGAGCGAAGGAATTATAACTGTGGATTGCCTACTTTTGGAGTTATTGCCCTTTGAACATTGAAAAATGGCAATTTTAATTGTGTCCGCTTCATAACTCGAAAACCGTTTGAGATATTTTTAGGAAACTTCACACAAATGTTAAGCACTATGAGACGATGTGCAGAGCGCAGGAACCATAACTCTGCATTGCTTATTTTTGGAGTTATTGCCCTTTGAACATTGAAAAATGGCAATTTTAACAGTGTCCGCTTCATAACTCGAAAACCGTTTGAGATAATTTCATGAAACTTCACACAAATGTTAAGCACTATGAGACAATGTGCAGAGCGCAAGAACCATAACTCTGGTTTTCGTATTTTCTGTGTGTCTGTCTGTGTGTCTGTCTGTGTCTGTTAACAATTTTCGTGTCCGCTCCATAACTTTAAAACCCATTCACATATTTTCATGAAACTTCACACAAACATTAAACACCATGAGATGGTATGCAGAGTGCAGGAACCATAACTCTGGATTGCCTAATTTTTGAGTTATTTCCCTTTGAATATTGAAAAATATCAATTTTAGCCGTCTTTGCTTGATAACTCAAAAACCGTTTGAGATAATTTTATGAAACTTCACACAAATGTAAAGCACCATATTACGTGTGCAGAGCGCAGGAACCCAAACTCTGGATTGTCTACTTTTTCAGTTATAGGCTTTTGAATATTAAAAAATGGCAATTTTAACTATGTCCGCTCCATAACCGTTTCTGATATTTTCATGAAACTTCAAATAAATGAAAAGCACCTTGAGATGATGTGCAGAGTGCAGGAACCATAACTCTGGTTTGCCTACTTTAGGAGTTATTGCCCTTTGAACATTTAAAAAGGCAATTTTGACTGTGTCGGCTCCATAACTCACAAACCATTTGAGATATTTTCATGACACTTCACACAAGTGTAAAGCACCATGAGACAATGTGCAGAGCGCAGGAACCCTGACTCTGATTTGCCTACTTTAGGAGTTATTACCCTTTGAACATTGAAAAATGGAAGATGAAATTTAGTATAAACATGGACATTCTGGTAATGTATCATGCTCATTGAAATGAGGGACAAGGGCTCACAACTCTTAGAGTTTTTCCAGATAATATAAAATTTTCAACAGTTATTTCTTGTTCATAACTGTTTTCTCTGCAGCTTAAATAACTTTCTTCTCTGACAGCGCTGAAGCGGGGCTATAGTCAGATCCTCTGACAGCTCTAGTTCACATCTCCAAAATGGCTTCTTTTCTGATGAAAATCCTTGATATTTCTGTTATAAATGTTCAAAACATAGGTTGAGGGTGCTCGTTAGAACCGCCTCATTGAGGCGGTTCAAACGAGTACCCACAACATATGTCTTAGAGTAGAAATAAGAAAACTAATGTATACCCCGTAAACCCCAGTTTTCTCTATATAAAATGGGGTTTATATTTTACTTTTGGTCCTTTGAGATCAGCGTGAATATTCTAAGAAATCAGAAATTATTGGTTTAGACTCATATTCTAGACAGGTTTTTAATTATTTGGACCCCATTTTGATTTATATCAGTCTTTGAATCGACTGCCTATTTGAAATTCGCAAAATTGCAGTATGTTTCCTCTGGCTTTCTTTGCCGGATCATTACAGGGTCACTGATGAGGCTTTATTAGCCGAAACTACGTAGTATGACCCATCTTCTTTCTTAAGAATGTTTTCATTGCTCTTAAAGGAACTCATTTTTGATTTTTATTTAGAGGGGTCTTCATTTCACGGACTTATTCACGTGATGATGATTAGCAGTTTCTTCCAGTTTAAGTTAATATCACGACAACACATCTAAGTATATAATTTTGACCCACTTGAACCCCAGTTTTAAATAGTAAAAATGGGTTTTACAGGGGCAAACCTTTTTCTTATTTCTGCTTTCAAATATAGAGTGTGGGTACGTGGTAGAACCGCCTCGATGAGGCGGTTCTAACGAGTACCAACAATCTACTTTTTGAGCAGAAAGAAGATAAATATCACAATTTTTCATCTTAAAAGTTTCTTTCTTTTTTTTCCTTTTTTTTTTTTTTTCGCCGGTAAAGTATATAATGCAATTGTATAGGCGTGTGTATGCAATGAAATGCAAAATCTTGGATTTGTGGAAAAGTAGAAAAAACTTAATATATCCCCATGCTACGCAAGCATGATTTGCAGTTTCTCGTACTGAAAGGTTAAAAAATATTGTTTTTGATTTGAGGAAGGGTACAATGACATAACGAAGATTTAATGATGACAGTTGGTCACCGATCCGGGAAACAATATAAATGAACTGTGGTACAGAATGGCTAAATCTAGTGTGGCAAGAGCACCTTTAAGTTGGTAAAATCGAACACCCTACTTTTCACGATGCATGGTTAGTTTTCCATGTACCAGGCACACACTATAAAGAAAGCTTAAGGGTTGGTTTCGATGACCAACCAGCAAGTAGTATTACCTACATATTCCTATAACATAATTAAATGTTTAATTTATTTTGGAATCATAATCTAAATTTCAACCAGAAATAAGACAAATATCAAACCTATTCATGTGAAAATGCTGCTTTTAGAGATAAAACGTCATGTGTGTTACAAAACTGTAATGCCGGAAATGCATATCCATGTTTTTATTCTCAGCTATTATGTAAGGAGACAAAGTAAGCGGCTTGACAAACAGATTCCTAGTGTCTCTAAAATCATACCTCGACAGTGCATCACGAATACACGCCTATATAATTTTGACTCCCTTGAATCCGATTGTTATATAGTAACACTGGTGTTTACAGGGACGAATCTTAGCTTATTTACGCTCTTACATATAGACACAGGAGAAAACATAGGGTTGTACTAGGTAGTGATAATTTTTCTGGTCAGTTCAGAAAAATGTTGTTAAAGACAAGAAAAGTGGTTATAGCATGGATTTTTTTGCGATAGACCGCGTGTTTCGTCGGCGACCCTTTTACAGTGGAGAATTTTGCTTCGCTCTTTGTTTACACGGCGGTGGGCCGGACTCCGGACTCTTTGATGACGGTCCCACCCGAAATCATTTACATTCGGGGAGGGTGAAGCCGGATATTTCCTGGGTTCGACCCTCCGTGATCTAACTGGTGGTTTTCTTCTGCTCTGACGTCTGATTGTTGTTGAGTCCTAAACCCTGATTCATGATAATATTAATCTATACATAACCATTTAACCATCTATTTTATCATGACTCACTGTTGAGCTACAAAGCTTCCATGCGGATCAATTTGTTATTGTTAATTTGTTTGATACTGTACTGGAACTGAGGGCGAGGCTTTACATTTCATAAACTTCGGAGTTAAAGCCCCCAGTAGTTTTACTATTGACCGTCCCAAGGCGGTCCTTCTTTTGCAGTCTGATTTGTTATTTGGCTTTGTGCCGTTGGTTCATGTTTCGTCTGTTTTTGTGTGTGCCTCCGTGTCACTTTCTATAGGTGACTTGAGATGTCTGCGTTCTTAGATTGTGGCCTTACCTGAATGACCTTTTCTTACTACATGTAGTTTGTTACAGACGGCGCCATAGTAACCGTAGCAACAACATACAAAGTAAACACACATTTATGTATACATGTATTTTCAATACAATCGTGGTTTGATATGGCTTGTGTTCTTTAATCATTTCCAGTGTTATGCGGCGATGCGGTTCAAAAGTGTACATGTACCAACAATCTATATTTTAAGCAGAAATAAGAAAAAAATATCACGATTTTCATCTTAAAAATCTGTCTTTTTTCATATCTCGAAAATGCTACTTTTTATGATAATCCATGATATTCTTCTTGTTTATTTTCTAAACATAGGTTTTTGTTACTTCTTAGAACCGCCTCATTGAGGCTGTTTTTGCGAGTACCCACAACCTATGTCCGGGAACGGAAATAAGAAAAAGTATAAATACATCGTGACCTCTAAATATAAAGTTAGGTTTAGGGGACATGCATTTATCAAACTTGTTCACGTTATGTCATTGCCATAGCTTCAAATATATCAGACGCTGGGAGTCTGTGTAGCACTTCAAAGAAAGTTACTGCGTTTAATAAAGTCAAGCTTCCGCGAATTACATCGGATGTAGAAACGGATTTTCCTATGTTTGTTGCTCTGTGAGTGCTTTGCTTTCAATTTTTATTGTTCCTGAGAACAGAGTTTTCAATTCGGTTTAACGATGCTCTTAACGCTGATAACTATTTCTTTTCGTATCACGACTATTCGTATAAAGCAAATTATTCGACCTGTTACAATGTGCAGTTGGAAACACTCTGGGAATTAAGAACTCCGAGATCCAGATAGATTTCTGGCTTGTTGCTGGTAAATAGTTTATAAGCGTTTATCGAAACAGACATGACGATACTGGATATTTACCAGATGATATGCAATCCGTAAGGATCTTCATTTACGTCAAGCTATTGAGATCAGATACATGTCTCGTAAGTGGGCCGAGCTATTGGAAAAAGTGGTCCTTGCAATGCATTACGAAAACACGCCTATACAAATACATTGCAAATTTTTATCGCCGAAAAAGGTAAATTTTAAGAAGAAAAATTGTTATATTTTTCTTATTTCTGCTCAAAATATTGATTGGGGTACACGTTAGAACCGCCTCATCGAGGCGGTTCTAACGAGTACCCACAATCTATATTTTAGAGCAGAAATAAGAAAAATAAGGTTTACCCTATAAACCCCAGTTTTACTATATAAAAGTGGGGTTCAAGGGGGTAAAAATTAATTATATAGGCGTGTTTTCATGATGTTAAGCTGCGGGTTCATGCATTATGACGAGAAAATTTAATTCTTGCACACCAAATAAGGAAATCCATAGTTTTTTTCTTGGGATTGAAATTCTGTTCTTACCCTGGTGTTCTTACCCAAAATCGAATATTCTTGCGTGTTTGATAAATGCTCTGGTTCAATACGACCTCATATGCGCCGTTGTTAAAGTTGCATTACAGCATTTTACGTGACTTCACTAAACATTCCTGTAGTGTCATCACAATATGGCGGACGTCGGTGCAGCATTAAAAATTCGCGCTAAGTAATGGAAGGTATGCAAGAAAACGAATCCAAATACGAAAACACGTCTATACAATTTAGACCCCCTTGAACCTCACTTTTATATAGTAAAACTGGGGTTTACAGGGGTAAACCTTCTTTTCCTTATTTCTGCTCCAATATAGATTGTTGGTACTCGTTTGAACCGCCTCGGCGAGGCGGTTCTAACGAGTACCCACAATCTGTATTTGGAGCAGAAATAAGAAAATAATCTCCATTTTACATCTTAAAATTTTCATTTTTTCGGCGATAAAGGTTACATTGTATTTGTATAGGCGTGTTTTCGAAATGCATATATGGGTGTGAGGGTTGGATAGAAAAATCCGTCCCTCCGGATCATTGTCCGACATCACTCGGCAAGCCTCGTGATGCCGGACAGTGACCCTTGGGACTGATATTTCCTTCCACCCCTCACACCCACATAAGATTCTTATACTCTTGCCCTGCTGAAAACGACAACTACTACATTTGCAAACAGTGTAAATCCAGATCAGATGATTTCAGATCAGTATCTACACTTTCATGCAGTTTGTAAATTGAACAAGTACACTATATGAAGTAATTTGATTGGTTTGAAAGGTTGTTAGATATTAGGTTTAACGTTCCCGTCAACACTTGATGGAGACGTTGCCTAGAAATTTTCGGGACTTTTATCGGACATTGGGATTAAAAATTCGATTGGCGGATAGTCAGAAATGGGTGTGGCTTAAATAATTTACTCAGAAGGATAAGGATTTATATGGGGTGTACAGATAAGCTTCTTGATTGTTCATACCCTCGGACCTTACTTTTATATAATAAAAGTGGGGTTTACAGGGGTAAACCTTATTTTCTTATTTCTGCTCTAAAATAAAGATTTTGGGTACTGGATAGAACCGCCTCGATGAGACGGTTCTACAGAGTACCCACAATCTGTATATTTAGCAGAAATAAGAAAACATATCACAATTTTTCCTCTGAAAATTTTTCATTTTTTCGGCGATAAAGGTTACAATCCATTTGTATAGGCGTGTTTTATTAATGGATAAGCTACTTGACTGTTCAGATGCCCATGATTAGTTTCGTTTTCGTTGTGCAGGCATAGTTTGACTTGCTACAGCTCATATCACTAATGCGTTTGTTTAACTAAAGCGAAATAAATTGCTTCTTTGATGACACAGATATGCTTGTATAATCATGAAATAAAATTTGCAAGCGTTTGCAAAGATTTTATGGCACTTTCGTGTTTAACTGAGTTCTCAAAGACGAATTCTAGGAGTGACATGAAAATAATGCATCGTTTTTGTGGGCAATAATGATCCTTTATTCCATTATTATACCTCACGTGACTTTCCCACACAAAACTCCCATAGTTCTGAGGGTGATAATTTTTACCCTGCGATAATTTCGACTATCACATGCGCGAAATTGGGTGCGCGTACGGTTCGGTACTTCTGTCAAGCTGGAGAAAATGAGTCAAAACCAAAAATTTTAACAAAGTCGAGAAAATTTTGGTACCAAAATGTATCTTTTGATTTAATTAAGAAAACGCATACCCATATTTTAGGATTTTGTTCAGAAATAACGGAGTTATAAGAGTTTGAACTTCTGAATTTCAGTTTCAAAACCTAACGTCGCTTATGTAGCAAGCCGATGTTATCCGATAATATGGAACGTCATGGCGTCAAAAGTCGCTTGTGAGCTGTCCTGTATTTTTCATTAAAAACCCCTTACCACAATAATTAGTTTTGTTAGGTATAATAAAATAAATATTACATTCCTTAGAGAGTGATAATGAAAAATGTCACCCTGAGGAATATGAATACCAACCGAGGCGGTGATAGTGAAAAATGTCACCCTGATAGTGAAAAATGTCACCCTTCGAAATATGAATATCAACCTCGGCTCCGCCTCGGTTGATATTCATATTCCTCAAGGTGACATTTTTCACTATCAGCCTCTCATGAATGTAATATTTATTAATACTCCTGTTCGGTATTTATCATGATCTTGTGGATCCGTATAATGTGGCCATTTCCAGAATTATTTCTGATATGTTTGCCAATGGAAAGCCATAGGAAGACTTCCAAAATCTCGGACATACCCTTCCCGGCATTTACACCTTATCTTCGTTCGGGTCGATGGGCATGGTGGGCGAAGCTTGCTTACCAAGTAATGCTTAATATCCGCGGACGCCTAATTACACTCTTCTGGAGTCCATGTCTGTTGATTCGAACATTGATATTTGCCCTTTTGTCTATGGATTAACGATTTTGGATTAACGCTTTGGTACTACGACCTAAACTACTTATTATTAATTGATTATCCTGTATTAACCAATATTAACCGGGGGTCAAAAATCATAAATCATGTTTTTTAATTGTGTAAATTAATAAAATTGTCATTAATCGAGTAATTTCGAATTGGCAAAGTTACATGCCCTCGGTCAGGTGTATTGGCCTCGGCCTTCGGCCTCGGGCCAATACAGCAGACCTCGGACCTGTAACTGGGCCAATACGAAATTATTTGATTAATAACATTATATTATCATATGCAATATCATTCACCTAGTGATCGCAGGGGCAACAGCTAATCAGCGGCACCAAGAGAAAGATAAGCATACTGAATCATTACGAAAACACGCCTATACAAATACATTGTAAACTTAACCGCCGAAAAAACTAAATTTTTGAGATGAAAAATTGTGATATTTTTTTCTTATTTCTGCTCTAAAATATAGATTGTGGGTACTCGTTAGAACCGCATCGATGCGGTTCTAACGAGTACCCACAATCTATATTTTAGAACAGAAATAAGAAAAAATAAGGTTTACCCCTGTAAACCCCCAGTTTTACTATATAAAAGTGGGGTTCAATGGAGCCAAAATTATATAAGCGTGTTTCGTGATGGTATTTGCAGATTATAGAGTACATGTAAGTAGTGGATTCTTCCAAAAATATGGCGCTTTGCATGGTCCAACGGGCTTCAATTGTTGGTTTCCCTTTGCTCCAATGTTACTGTGGGGTTGTGTTCAGCACCTAATGGCCCACCCCTTTTTACTGTCGAGTCCTCATCCTTGTGTCAACTTGGCTTTAATTGTGATTTCTTTGTTTACCGAGTTGTGTTGGTGGTTCTGATTCTTTCTCTAATTACATGTATTATGTTGTTACGTCGAACTTGGTGATTCGGTTTCCTCTCCTTTTTTGGTTTTCATTTTAGTTACGTTATTCCTTCCAGTTTAATGTTTGTCATGTTGGTGATTCTAATTCTTTCTCCCATTATGTATATTGCTCCTTTTTAGTTAGGTTTGGATATTCTGACTCACCACCTGTTGGGGAAAGAGCTGCTGACTCGGTCTACCTGATGACCGTTTTGTTTACTGTCGTCACTTCATGTTTGGACTTCTTTACCTAGTGATATTGTGGTGACAATTCATTACGATAACAGCCTATACAAATACATTGTAACCTTTATCGCCGAAAAAATGAAAATATTAATATGAAAAAAATGTGATATTTTTTTCTTATTTCTGCTCAAAATATAGATTGTGGGCGGTTCTAACGCGTAATCGAAATCTATATTTTAGAGCAGAAATAAGAAAAATAAGGTTTACCCCTGACCCCTTGACAGGGCTTGAAATATCATTTCATCTCAGTGTCGGGTAAAACGCCCACAAAATTGGAAGCAACGTCTCAAAAATGACCTATGCAGTGTTGAAGGGGACGTTAAACCTCAAATCAAACAAACAAAAACCACCTATCCGAGTTTAAAGCAGATATAAGAAATTTAGTAAGAAAAGGTCACTCAAGAAAGGCCAAAATCAAAGAACGCAGCCATTGCAAATCACCTAAAAGAAAGTAAGTGAAATGATGGAGGAACACACCTATAGAAAAACGAATCATGAACCAATGGCACAAAGCACATTAACAACAACAACAACAGCAATAATAATAATAATAAAAAAAAAAACATTGCAAAAGAACGACCGCCTTTGTACGGTCAGTAGTAAAACTACTCGGGGCTTCAACTCCGGAGTGTATGAAATTTCAACCCTCGCAGATGTCTTTCATAGTTGGTGTCTCTGGGCGGGCCCAACGGGATCCAACTGTTTGTTTAATTTTGCTCCAGCATTTCAGCTATTATCAAGCCATCACCGTTGTTGTGTTCGTTTTTGGGTTCTCTTATGTTGCGCTGGTACATGTAAGCTGGAATTCCTTCAAGCGGGCAGGACGGGTTGTTTGTCTAAACAATGACAGAACCGGGAGCGAGGATTGTGACCACGTTAATCCCCCCCCCCCCCACTTCCGTCTTTTTGTTGGCTGTTCCAGGGTGCATCTTCTGTTGTGGCTGTTGTTGTTGTTGTTGTTGTTGTTGTTATAGTTCGTCTTTTCATGCGTGCATTGCTAATTATTTTTTCACTCTCATGGCCATTTGGCCATTCTATGGGAAAGTAATTGTCCTTTTGGCTTTTGTAATGTTTATTTTTGTTTGTGTTTCTTTGCCTTTGATGTATTAGAGGGGAGGTGTATGGTAATTGTATAGATTCCTGATCATTTCCTTCACTTGTATTTTTATACATTAGGAAAAACCTTTAAAAATCATCTTGTCTAAATCCAGAAGGCCAAGGTCTTTGATATTTGGAATGATGCTTCATCTAGAAGACTGTACCAAGATTTGTCAAATTATACATATTGGGCCAAACAATGGCGCCACACTGTGACCCACATATGGAAAACTTTTCAAATTCGTCTTCTCTGAAACCCAAAAGCCAAGATCTTTGATATTTGGTATATAACTTCATCTAGTGGACATCTTCCAAGAGTTTAACTAATAGCTCTGTGACGATAAATGGCTCCGCCCTGTGTCCTTTTTTTTTTTCTCTCACTTTGATATGTAAGCAGCTGTTTCAGGTCCGATGTGTTTCTTCGTCATGTACATTTTGCCATGGCATGCAATACTGTTGTTAATCACTCTGGCAAAAGGAGATCAAAGCTACAGATATATTGATTTTTTTTTTGTCAAATTATTACTACATTATGAACAAAGATTCAAATAAGTCCCGGTATACAATTCAACATGCGCTTCAAAATTTCATCCTGAAGCGTTCAGCTGATGTACAACTATATTGACAACCCTGGATCTATGAATATATTTATATCAGTCAGGTAAGCAAACATGCCTTACCTTTCGTCACAGTTTCTTTTTCTCTAAACATCGCGTTTAAAGTTCTGGAACAGGTTACCGACACAGGACCATCTTGACCATTTTGTTAGTGTTAGCTGTTTAATTTCGACTTTGTATTCTTCTTTAATATCTCAATACGATAACACATCTATGTGACAGAGTACATTCTTTATGTATGCACTACTAAGAGCCCGGCCCCCGCCCATCGGGGCTTGAGGAAACAGATGGGCTGCATGATGCTTCCACGTAGAGCTGAACCCGACCGCACACGAGTACTGGTAAACCGCTTAGATGATCTAAGCCTGCCCAGGCAAAGCAGTGCGAGTCGGCCCGTCCCTGCTTATAAACTCTTCGTTTCATTGGGCGGCAGGGCTTGAGATGCCATTTCATCTCACTGTCGGGTAAAAGTCCCACGAAAATGGAAGAAACGTCTCCAAAATGACGTGTACAGTGTTGACGGGGACGTTAAACTTGAAATCAAACAGTCAAAAAACTACTAACAGCCACTTCAAGGAAGCTATTCAAGCGATTATCTACATCACGTAAAAACGCCTAGATAATTTTGACCCCCCTTAACACAATCAAAAAGAAAAATGTATAATCAATGTGTGTGTTTCCCCAATAACGATAGCATACCCGTGGAGAAAGAACCTTCTTTCATATCTCCAAAATGGTAAATTTTCTCATTACGAAAACATGCCTATTCAAATACATTGTAACCTTTATCGCCAAAAAAATGAAAATTTAAAGAGGAAAAGCTTTGATAGTTTTATTATTTTTGCTCAAAATATAGATTGTAGGTACTCTTTAGAACCGCCTCATCGAGGCGGTTCTAATGAGTACCCACAATCTATATTTTAGAGCAGAAATAAGAAAATAAGGTTCACCCCTGCAAACCCCAGTTTTACTATATAAAAGTGGGATTCAAGGGGGTCAAAATTATATAGGCATGTTTTCGTGATGCGATGAAAAATTAAAGTGAAGACAATGATCAGCAGTCTATACAATTAATCCACAGCTCCCATCAGAGACACCAAAATGAAAGAAACACAAACATGAAATAACCAATGTAATGGAAACACCAATAGCGGAAAAGCCAAAAGGACAGTCACTTTCCCCACAAAATGGCCAATTGGCTATCGAAAACAGAAAATATTAACAGATACACACACTCAAAGACAAACCATAACAAAAATAAACCGCGACAGAAGAGCCGCCTTGGAACGAAGACGTGTTACATGTATATTTTTGCCTATTTATACTCCAAACATAGGATGAGGGTGCTCGTTAGAACCGCCTCATTGGGGCGGTTCAAATGAGTACCCACAACATATTTCATGGAAATGAAGCATAAAAAATAATATATACCTCTGTATACCCGAGTTTTCTTTATACATAGTGGGGTTAAGAGGGATTGTCATTACTCGGACTAGTTAACATGATGGAGTAATGGATTTAACATCACGATAACAAGTCCGTGAAACGATGACCCCACACCCCTTAACCCCACTTTATATATAGAAAACTCGGGTTTACGGGGGTATACATTATTTTTCTTATTTCTGCTCCAATACATAGGTTGTGGGTACTCGTTAGAACCGCCTTAATGAGGCGGTTCTAACGAGCACTCACAATCTATGTTGAAAGCAGAAATAAGAAAGACGTTATTATTTTTACCTCAAATCTGTCACTTCTGACACCATGTTGGACGCCATTATTTCACACGGACATGTTTTCCTAATGACCAGGAGTAAAAGCAGAGACCAACGAATCACATAGACGATTTTGACTTTTTTAGGTTTGCACAAATATATTTCATCATGTGTGTTGAAAACATCGTAAATATCACTCGTGCTAACACACTCGAAGAAATAGTTTTGGTATTTATCGATAAAAAGTTATTTGTCTTTTTATTTTATATGTGAAATTGGCCAAAAAATTAACCTGGACTGTTACTTATAAACTAACAGGGTCAAAGTGAAAAAAAAAAAAAAACATAACTTTTCACGGTATGACAATAGCATTTTTATTTGTTTCAGACATGCAATGACGTCTTTGCTAAGTATAAAATACAAATAAAAAAATTTTTTTTTAAGAAGAAATGACATGGACTTCATTTAAACTTACGCAAGATTCCCATTCTGAAGGGTTTCTTGTTTATGCTATTTAGTGCGAAACATGTGTTTGAGGTGTTCTGATGCGATTCTGAACTTCCATATTTCCACAGGCGCATCTTTAAATCTGAGTCACTATTAAAACCATCCTCTGATTTAAGTTTCAGTCGCTTTAGTAAAATGACTCAGTTTTAACTTGACAAACATTTTACTTGGCCTGTGAGTGGATGCGTCAGTTCAAACCCAATGAGACACAATTCCGGTAAGAGGTTTTACATATATTTTATATCGTATAAAATTGTCATAAGATGACTACAGTAACAGGCTTGTCCATCATGAAAGCTTTTTCTTCATTGACTCAAAAGACACAAACAATTCTTCTCGACAAACAAAGCAAATGCAAAACGTTACATAATTCAATTTTCTTTCTTAAAAAGCGTCTGGTAATCGCATGACTCTGAGGACAAATTATCATATTAGCACAAACAGAAGAGCGCATGCAAACGGCTGATATAAATACTCAATAGAGTATGCGATGGAGAAATATGTCCATGTGATAAGATGTCATTTCAATGACGCTATAAGTGGCATGGTGCCCTATGCATTTTTGTCTTATTTTTACATAAATTGTGTTTGTCATCAATTTAACACGCCTATATAATTTTGACCCCTTTAAACCAGACGTTTATATTGTAAAACTTGGGTTTGCAGGGGTATATAGTATTTCTCTTATTTCTGCTCAAAACCATAGATTGTTGGTACTCGTTAGAACCGCCTCGTCGAGGTGGTTCTAACGAGTACCAACATTCTCTGTTTTGAAGAGAGAAATGAAAAGTATCAAGATTTTATCTAAAAAATTTCATTTTTTTGGTGGTAAAAGTTTTCCAATATATTTGAATAGGCGTGTTTTCTTAATGTTCTTTTAGAATCGCTCAATGCAAGCAGATCGATACCAAAATCATGAGAAAACATCTACTTACAAATGCATTCATTTCAGGGAATTGAAAACGCCCTGAAAGGATAGTTGCGAGGAAACAATTTAATATGTCCAGGATGACTGAAATAAGCATAAAGCAATCTGAAATTTGGAAGTAAAATGATAGTGTCATATTCTATTATAAATGTACTTTTAGTAAATAAGATCAAATGGTCCATTAATGACTGCTTGAACATGCGTTGTGTGCTTGAGAGGATATATGTCCCGAAAAAGGCGGTCGTAGAAAGTCTCTCTGCCCTTCACCATAGTGTTTGTTGTATTTTCTAAATCCTTGGGATCATTCATTACGAAAACCCGCCTATACAAATACACTGACACATTTATCGCCGAAAAAATGAAATTTTCAGATGAAAAATTGTGATATTTTTCTTATTTTTGCTCAAAATATAGATTGTGGGTACTCGTTAGAACCGCCTCATTGAGGCGGTTCTAACGAGTACCCACAATCTATATCTCAGAGCAGAAATAAGAAAAATAAGGTTTTCCCCTGCAAACCCCAGTTTTACTATATAAAAGTGGAGTTAGAGCGGGTCAAAATTATATAGGCGTGTTTTCGTGATGGATTCCACTGCGAAAGTTTGAAAAATTTTTAGGGTCACTGATGAGGCATAATTGGCCGAAACTAGCTGATCCGGCCCAGAAAAAGGCATGTAAACTCCAAGGTTTTCATGGTTGAAACTTGTTATCATTGCTTCCAAAGAATTACTATGTAACACACCCGTCAGGTCGGAACTCAGTTTCTATAACGGCTCTGGCTACAGACATTTACGTTCTTTAAGTCTGTTGGTGCCTGCTTTTCTGTCTCTGGTGCGACCTTTCGCTTCGGAATTTCAGTTATTTCATGCTGTCGAGTCCTCATCGTTGTTTTATGTCTAAACACACGTTCGTTCGAATTTTATGTTGTCGGAGATATTGCACCGTTGAGGTAGAAACACTTTACGTGTAACAAATTACATTTCGAAAACACGCCTTAACAAATACATTGTAAACTTAAGCGCCGAAACAATGAACATATTAAGACGAAAAATTGTGATATGTTTCTTATTTCTTCTCAAAATATCGGTCGTTGGTACTCGTTAGAATCACCTCATCGAGGCGGTTCTAATAATCTATATGGTTGAGAATAAATAATATAATAAGGGTTACCCCTGTAAACCCCAGTTTTACTATATAAAAGTGGGGTTCAAGTGGATCAAAATTATATAGGCGTGTTTTCGTGATGCCTGTGTAAAACATTGCTGAACTAAGGGCGATGACTGTGGCCACATGATATCGATTTAAGCCCACCATTTTTTTCTAAGGCGGTGCTTCTGTTGTGGTTTCTTATTGTCATTGTTCGTCTTTGCATATATATCCTGGTAATATCTTTTAGGCAGCCGTTTTGGCCATTGTTCGCATCACGTGAACAAGTCCGTGAAATAAAGACCCCCCTGAACCCCACTTTAAATAGAGAAACCTGGGGTTTACGGAGGTAAACATTATTTTCCTTATTTCTGCTCGAAGACATAGGTTGTGGGTACTCGTTAGAACCGCCTCAATGAGGCGGTTCTAACGAGCACCCACAATCTATGTTGAAAGCAGAAATTATAAAGATGTTATCATTTTTGCCTAATATTTATCATCTTCTGACACCATGTTGGACGCAATTATTTCTTACGGACATGTTTTCCTAATGGGAAAGGAACTGCCGTTTTGGCTTTTTACTTATATTGATTAAATTTTGTAACCGTTGCTTAACCCATATATGACAATGGAATATTCCATCCAGTAAGTTTGGAGTGGACCATTTCCAAGTATAGGGGTGTCAGGTTTGTTATTGCTTGTAGGAAATTTTACAAAAATGAGTGTTCTTTAAGCAAATAGTGAAGACACAGATCAGACGCCGCGTTTTGCGGCGTCTGATCTGTGTCTGCACTGTTTGCCAATGTCCCAGAAAAGGGCCGCGAGGCATATATGGGTTAATGTGTGTGCTTCGTTCCTTTGTGCGTCTTAGAATTAAAACAGTATTCACTATATACTTCCAGTCTCTTGTTTAGTTTGGCTTCCTATCCAAAGTTGAATGTTGTTAGTGTCTCTTTTTTAATTTAATTGGAATTTGCGATTCTCTGACACAAAATGCTGAAAAGAGCCAATGTATACTTTATTCATTTTATAGCATGCTTAGTTGATTAATTGTTAGATTAGAAACTAATTTGTATTCTTGCTGCATTGTATTATCTGAAAGCGATCGTGTTGCAGTTTTGTTGCTTTCAACAAAATTGTTTTGTATTTTTTGTGCATTGTTCTGAATTTTTTTCTAGCAGTCTACTTATCTTTGAAGATGAGGGCTGATTGTCCTCCTTCTTAAGCGCTTGTTGATGTCTTCATCCAGAGAGAGAGAGAGAGAGAGAGAGAGAGAGAGAGAGAGAGAGAGAGAGAGAGAGGGGAGAGAGAGAGATGATTAGTTTTCTTACCGTTGTGTGTTCAGTAGAGAGAGAGAGATGATTAGTTTTCTAACCATTGTGTCTTCAGTATGCTTAATGTGGCCTCTTCCACTTCGTGCCATTGGCAGTTTATGTGCTATGAATGTGACACTATCTTGTCCCATTCATTTGTACATGGTTGGTTTAGTGACATCTTTGGTTTTGGGTTTTACGGCCCTTTCAAGATTATTTCACTCATATCGAGCCGATCGTTAATCATAGGTGGGCGAAAACCGGAGTACCCGGAGAACTAGCTTGGTCCTGTATCGCTCACCTGAGCTAACAGATTCAAAGTTTAAGGAAGTGCCAACCTTTACTGAAGGCTTTATGGGAGGACATGGTGATGACAGGGTAAGCATTTTCTGCAAATCAAGTAGAATGTAACTCTATGATAAACAGGCTGACCTCACCGGTTTTCAAACCCATTCAAGCTTTTATTCCTGACTTGCTAAGAAGATCCAATATAAACTGAAGTGGCTATGGTGATGACAAGTTCAAAAACAAGAGTTTTCAAACTCCTCCAAGCTTTCTGCCTGACTTCCTTGTTTGTAAGTTTCATGAAGATCCGTTCAAAACTGAAGGGGCAGCAGTGATGACAATGTCGAAAATAGGCATTTTCAGCAATCAAAGGCACGTCACTCTATGATAAATGTGCCGACTTGGCCGGTATTCGAACTCATCTGAGGTTTTATTCCCAGCCACCTTAAATGTAAGTTTCAGAAAGATCCGATAAAAACTGAAGGGGCTACGGTGATTACAAGGTCATAATTTGGCATTTTCAGTAATCAAAGGGATGTTACTCTATGAAAAATGGGCCAACTTGGCTGGTTTTCGAACTCATCCGAGGTTTAATCCCAAGCAATCTTACAACACATACGTTTCAGAAAGATCCGATCAAAACATAAGAGGCTACAGTGATGACAAGGTCAAAAATTGACATTTTCAGCAATCAAAGAGACGTAACTCTATGAAAAATGGACCGACTTGGCAGGTTTTTGAACTCATCCAAGATTTTATCCCCAGCCACCATACATATAAGTTTCAGAAAGATCCGATCAAAACTGAAGGGGCTACGGTGATGACAAGCATTTTCCCATTGTAAGTCTATGGGACCTTGTGATTGCCACAGCAACCAAAGTTTTCGTGCGATTTCAAAATAACAGATTCAAAGTTTCAGGAAGTGCCAACCTTTACTGAATGATTAATGGAAGGACATGGTGATGACAGGGTAAGCAATTTCTGAAAATCAAGTAGAATGTAACTCCATGATAAATAGGCTGACCTCACCAGTTTTCACTCATTCAAGCTTTTATTCCTGACTTGCTAAGAAGATCCGATATAAACTGATGGGGCTATGGTGATGACAAATACAAAAACTAGACAAAGTGCCCAGTGGGGCACGTATACCCCCGGCCAGTGCCATCGCCTGAGTTGAAAATGGCAATAGCAAAAGGTTCTTTGCATATACAGGCCACATTCCATACAAGTAGTCATACTGGTTGTTGCTACCAAATTTTAAGTCTCTATGTACAGTAGTTATTGAGAAATCTTTGACACAAAATAATAAAAATATACACTATTAAACAGCAAGAACTACAAAGGGAAATAACTCTAAAAGGCCTGACCCCTTGGCCCTTATTTTCTTTCCCACAATACAACTAGTCATACTGATCATGTTTGCGAAATTTCAAGTTTCTATGTACAGTAGTTATTGAGAAATCTTTGATACAAAATAAAAATATACACTATTAAACAGCAAGAACTACAAAGGGAAATAACTCTAAAAGGCCTGACCCCTTGGCCCTTATTTTCTTTCCCACAATACAAGTAGTCATACTGATCATGTGTGCAAAATTTCAAGTTTCTATGTGAAGCAGTTCCTGAGATATCTTTGACACAAAATAATTGTTTACGGACACACAGACAGACAGACGGAAAAGACAAAAACTATATACCCCCATTGCATACTTCGTATGCCGGGGGTATAATAAGTTTCAGAAAGATCTGATCAAAACCTACGGTGATGACAAGGTCAATATTTGGTATTTTTAGCAATCAAATGGATGTTACTCTAAAATAAATGAGCCGACTTGGCCAGTTTTCAAACTCATCCGAGGTTTCATCCCCAGCCACCTTACATATAAGTTTCAGAAAAATCCGATCAAAACTGAAGGGGCTACGGTAATGACTAGGTCAAAAATCAACATTTTCAGCCATCAAAGGGACATAACTCTACGATAAATGGGCTGACTTGGCCTGTTTTCGAACTCATCCAAGATTTTATCCCCAGCCACCTTACATATAAGTTTCAGAAAGATCCGATCAAAACTGAAGGGGCTATGGTGATGACAAGATCAAAAATCGGCATTTTAAGCAATCAAAGGGACGTAAATCTATGATAAATGGGCCAACTTGGCCGGTATTCGAACTCATCCTAGGTTTTATCTCCAGTCACCTTACATATAAGTTTCAGAAAGATTCGAGCAAAACTGAAGGGGCTACGGTGATGACACGGTAAAAAATCGACATTTTCAGCCATCAAAGGGACATAACTATATAGTAAATGGGGCAACTTTGCCGGTTTTCGAACTCATCTGAGGTTTTATCCCCAACCACCTTACATATAAGTTTCAGAAAGATCCGATCAAAACTGAAGGGGCTACAGTGATGACAAGGTAAAAATCAACATTTTCAGCAATCAAAGGGACCTAACTCTATGATAAATAGGCCACCTTTGCCGGTATGCGAAGTCATCCGAGGTTTTATCCCCAGCCACCTTGCATATAAGTTTCAGAAAGATTCGATCAAAACTGAAAGGGCTACGGTGATGACAAGTTCAAAAATCGGCATTTTCAGCAATCAAAGGGACGTTACTCTGTGATAAATGGACCAACTTGGCTGGTTTTCGAACTCATCCAAGATTTTATCCCCAGCCACCTTACGTATAAGTTTCAGAAAGATCCGATCAAAACTGAAGGGGCTACGGTGATGAAAAGGTCAAAAATCGGCATTTTCAGCAATCAAAGGGACGTAACTCTACGATAAATCGGCGGACTTGGCCGGTTTTCGAACTCGCCCGAGGTTTTATCCCCAGCCACATTACATATAAGTTTCAGAAAGATCCGATCAAAACTGAAGGGGCTACGGTGATGACAAGGTCGAAAATGGGCATTTTCAGCAATCAATGGGACGTAACTCTGTGATAAACGGACCAACTTGGCTGGTTTTCGAACTCATCTAAGATTTTATCCAAGCCACCTTACGTATAAGTTTCAGAAAGATCCGATCAAAACTGAAGGGGCTACGGTGATGACAAGGTCAAAAATCGGCATTTTCAGCAATCAAAGGGACGTAACTCTACGATAAATCGGCGGACTTGGCCGGTTTTCGAAATCATCCGAGGTTTTATCCCCAGCCACATTACATTTAAGTTTCAGAAAGATCCGATCAAAACTGAAGGGGCTACGGTGATGACAAGGTCAAAAATCGGCATTTTCAGCAATCAAAGGTACGTAACTCTACGATAAATCGGCGGACTTGGCCGGTTTTCGAACTCATCCGAGGTTTTATCCCCAGCCACATTACATTTAAGTTTCAGAAATATCCGATCAAAACTGAAGGGGCTACGGTGATGACAAGGTCAAAAATCGGCATTTTTAGCAATCAAAGGTACGTATCTCTACGATAAATCGGCGGACTTGGCCGGTTTTCGAACTCATCCGAGGTTTTATCCCCAGCCACATTACATATAAGTTTCAGAAAGATCCGATCAAAACTAAAGGGGCTACGGTGATGACAAGGTCATAAATGGGCATTTTCAGCAATCAAAGGGACGTAACTCTATGATAAATGGGCCGACTTGGCCGGTTTTTGAACTCATCCGAGTTTTTATCCCCAGTCACCTTACATATAAGTTTCAGAAAGATCCGATCAAAACTGAAGGCGCTACGGTGATGACAAGCATTTTCCCTTAGTAAGTCTATGGGACCTTGTGGTTGCCATAGGAACCAAAGTTTTAGAGCGATTTCAAAAAAAAAGTTTATGTCATCAGAGGCATGCTACAAATTAGAAATGATTGAGATCAGCCTGCAGGATACAGAGATATAGCTGCTCAAATGTGTGGACGGACGACGGAGGACCCACTATACTATAAGCTCCCCTGGAGCCGTCGGCCCAGGTGAGCTAAAAACCACCTTCCGTTGCAGAACTTGGCGTCTCACACGTGACCCGAGCGAGGCTCGAACCCACGGCGGAGAGTCAGCGCTCTTATCCATTAGGCCACGGAGGCCCGTTTTTAGTGACATCTACTGTTGTCCGAAGATACAATGAAAGTGACGTCAGCGAATGTTTTTGTTATTTAGCATTGTCCACTTTTGTCAAAAGGTATCGACGCTTCAGTAATGATAATTATAACGGTATAGTCTGTCTTGTCAGCCAATGATGGATATGATAATGGTAACAGGGTAACCTGTCAAACCTCCATGTGGTGGTATACTCTTTTACGTCACTGTCTACTTATCCTCCGACAACAGTATATACTGTTTTACTATATAATTGTGGGGTTCAAGGGGGTCAACATTATACAGGCGTGTGTTCGTGATGTGATCATTGGTTTTCCTTCTACTCAGTACTTTTGCCGGTCTCGGTAGTTCAGTCGGATGCGCGTCTGACTGGTGATCAGGCGTGTTCGATACTTACATTCTTTCATGGAGATTGATAATGAAATCTCTTCTACGGTCATGCGGACTGAACAAATGATTATTTTTCTCTCCCTTCTGCTGATTCAAAAAGGGCACATCAGTTTCTGGCGAAAAAATGTGCACTGAACTGATTAACCACTTTCGTATAAGCCTGTCCAGGAAATGTGTGGATGTGTAAAGTGACCGGCCCAAAATGACCTATATAGTGTTGACTGGGCTGTTAAACTCCAATTCAAACAAAACAAAACTCAGTACTTTTGTGTCGGACAGTTTGCGTCAGTAATGCAGACATAACAAATAACATGCCAAATATTCGTAGCATTTGTAAAGAGGAAATCCCGGCCTTAAATGTTTCTGTTATTGTGTCTGCTATTTCTAATATTTCAGTTGATTGAGTTCAAATGCATTGCTTGACAACATAAAAGTTTCCTGAATCTTTGTAATAAATTGACTTGAAACAGTTATTGACCTAGACCATTATGCAAGACGACATTTTTGCAATAATGTTCTTCGATGTCTAAGGCATTAAAATAAGGATAAAGTATTTCACTCTAAGCGAAATCTGCACTGGTGACTCAAGTTTCTATCTCGACAAAGTAGAAGTAAAACAAGGATCAGGAATCGATACAATTAACTTACTCCACCCATCAAAGACACCAAAGATAAAGAAACACAAACATGAAGCGACCAGACCATAATGGAAATCTAAACAAAGGAAGGCCATAAGGACAGTTACTTTCCCACAAAATGGCCAAATGGCCATCAAAAATAAAAAGTGATACACATAGTAAGTAACAAACAACAACATAAATAAACCGCCAAAGAAGAACCGCCTTGGAATGGTCAGTGGAAAGAATTCCACTGGGAGGGGGGCTTAAATCAATTTTACATGGCCATAATCCTCGCCCTTACCTCTGTCGCGGTATACACTAATTTTGTTTAGTCCGCAAGAAGGCTTCCTAACTCATCAGTTAACATCTCCGAGAACATACAAATAAAAAAAACACATAGATGAAACAAGGTTGAGTACTCGAAAGCATACAACAACAGAATTGCGGGAGCAAAAGAAAACCAACAGTTAGACTCCGAGGGGCCCGACCACGGAGTCAAAGCTTTTATTCTGAAAATTTCCACCCTGGAGAATTCGAGATACAAAAGTTTATATATCAAGGTCTGAAAAATACAGTAAACATCCAAAAAATGATCCAAAGTTATTTTCTGATGATTTTAGTCGATAGTAAATTTGTTCCAAATACCGATATATTTAGAATAACATTGCGATATCATTAGTGTTGTATCCTGAAAATGTATGTCTTGCAGTTCTTTTAAGTCATCACTAGAACAAGTCCGTGAAATGAACATCCCCAAAACCCCATATATATAAAGAAAAATAGAGTTTATGTGGATATACGATATTTTTCTTATTTCTGCTCAAAGACATAGGCTGTTGGTGAATGTTTGCAGTACAAATAAAAAAAATATCACCGAATTTCATCAGACAAGTAGCCATTTTGGAGATGTAAAAAAAATCACTATGTTGCGCAGGTGTATTATCATAATGATTTGTCTCCCATAAAAAGTGGAATGGTCTTGTCAACTCTCAAAGGCCATTGATTTACTATAAAAGGTGTTCGTGGCATTAAAGTTCGGTGACAGATGTATTTAATAGGATGACAATCCATTCTAATACTGCAGCGATATCAAAAGTTAAAACAAAAGACAAGGAACGACCCAATCCAAGCATGTCTCACAACAGACTTGCTACCGACTGTCACCGCGTCGGAGATGGAACAACATTTCGGTCTTAGTTCTAAAATTGCCCAAAACATTATTTATGGACTACTGGCAAAGTCTGAAGCTGATTTATTTATATATTTAAACGATATTTTGAGAAAGTAGCACAATTACCTGGAAAACTATTCTACCTTCGGGTGTGCTTTTTACACGGACTTGTTAATCCATTGTATACTAGTGGACTCTTCCATTGCTATACAGTAAAACCTGTCTTAGTGGCCACCTCTATTAAGCAAGCAACCTGTCTTAAGCAAGCAGGTGTTCGGTTCCCTAAAAAGCCAAATATGTTTAATTTCACCTGTATTAAGCAAGCATCTGTCTTAAGCAAGCACATTTCTTTTATCCCTTGGGTGCTTGCTTAATACAGGTTGGACTGTATATTGGGCAAGTCCATTTGTCATATTAGGGGTGTCGTTTTTTCTTGTTTTTATTATTTTTGACCGAAAATTTTCATAGCAACATCACGAAAACACGCCTATATAATTTTGACCCCCTTGAACCCCAGTTTTATATAGTAAAACTAGAGTTTATAGGTGTAAACCTTATTTTTCTTATTTCTGCTCAAAATATGGATTGGGTGCACTCGTTATAACCGCCTCGATGAGGCGGTTCTAATGAGTACCCACAATCTATATTTTAGAGCAGAAATAAGAAAAATATTACAATTTTTCATCTTAAAATGTTCATTTTTTTCTGCGATAAAGGTCACAATGTATTGATATAGGCGTGTTTTCGTAATGAATAATGCAGGACCTGATCAGACGTCGCCTTCTACACCGTCTGATCTAGGCTTAACCGCAATGACTTCAGCACCCAATTTCGTAAAATCATTCTTCGATATAAAAAGATTGGGTACAACATGGATGTTATACGACAAACTGCATGCATGGTAGTTAACCCAATCACGGTTGGCAACTTTGCTTCCCTCTTTAATTTCACGCCGGTGGGTCAGGCCTCAGATTCTATGACGCTCCAACGTAAAGGCTTATTGAGAATTAGAGAGATCTAATTCTTGGTAATGTTGGTTGGTGCCTGATGCTCTGTCTCTGGTCGGGCCCATCGGAGTCTAACTGTTGTTTTTCTTTTGCTCCAGCATTTCAGTGGTTTCTTGCTATCGAGTCCTCACCGTTGTCTCCCCTCTGTGGTTCTTTGATTTTTGTGTTCACGGAGATGTTGCACTGATGAGTTAGGAGGCCTTCATGCGGACGGAACAAATTATTTGTCTAAATCGCGACGGAAGTAAGGGCGAGGATTGTGGCCACGCAAAATCGATTTAAGACCCCAGTGGAAATCTTTCCACTGACCGTTCCAAGGCGGTTCTTCTGTGGCGATTTATTTATGTTGTTGTTTGTTACTTACTGTGTGTATCACTTGTGTCTTTTAATTTTGGATGTCCATATGGCCATTTTGTGGGAAAGTATCTGTCCTTATGGCCTTCCTTTGTTTAGGTTTCAATTATGGTCTGGTCGCTTAATGTTTGTATTTCTTTCCCTTTGGTGTCTTTGATGGGTGGAGTAAGTTAGTTGTATCGATTCCTGATCTTTGTTTTACTTCTACTTTGCACTATTTGTTCATGGGGGAACCCGCATGCTATGGGTTAACCTGACGCCCCGCCCATCGGGACTTGAAAAAAATATATGGGCTGCATGATGCTTCCACGCAGAGCTGAAACCGACCCACACACGAGTGCTGGTAAACCGCTTAGAGGATCAAAGCCTGCCCAGGCAAAGCGGTCCGAGTCGGCCCGCCCATGTTTATAAACCCTATTGGTATCATTGGGCGGCAGGGCTTGAGATGTCATTTCATCTCAATGTCGGGTAAGAGTCCCACAAAATTGGAAACAACGTCTCCAAAATGACCTTTACAGTGTTGACGGGGACGTTAAACCTCATATCAAACAAACAAACAAATGGGTTAACCTGATGTAAGCAATGATGCGCATGGGCAGTGTTTGATATCCGGCCGTATGCATAATCATGTACAGCTGACATCGGGCTTCACTGTTTACCAGTTAAACAATGCAAACACGGTTAGATTGGGATTACATACGAATAATTTGTCTGGTAAATGTGACGAAAAGACGAACAGTTGCAGGTTAAAGCTCTTATACAAATTAGATTTGCAAAGAGAGGCCTTTGACACGTAACTTAGTTAAAGTTACCGAACAAACAGGATACATGTAATTGGTAACAAACGATTGGACAAGTTAAACTACCGAAGAGTAGTACATAACCCCTTTATACTGCTGTTAAATGTATTAAAGTCAACGTTTTATTTTTAGGCAGCATCATGCAGATAACATTTATAGCTGCGATGTTCTAGTATGCCAAAGGGCAACAGGTACGTTCACTGACCGTTCTAAGGCGGTTCTTTTGTCGCGGTTTATTTTTGTTATGCTTTGTCGTTGTGTGTGTAAAGTAGAAGTAAAACAAAGATCAGGAATTGATACAATTAACTTACTCCACCCATAAAAGACACCAAACCGCTAACATATTTTTGTTTTGGATAGCCAATTGGCCATTTTGTGGGAAAGCAGCTGTCCTTTTGGCTTTCAGCTTTTGATGTTCCAATAAGGGTCTAGTTATTTCATATTTTGTGTTTCTTTCCTTTTGGTGTCTCTTATGGGAAGTGTGGGTTAATTGTATCGATTCCTGATCATTGCCGTCACTTCTATTTTCCATGTTTAACAATTCGGTTAGATTGGAATTACTGCATACGGATAATATGGCTGGTAAATGTGACGAAAAGACGATCAGTTGCAGGTTAAAGCTCTTATACAAATTAGATTTGTTTTAAAATTAAGCAAAGTGATGCCATTGACACGAAATTTAGTTAACGTTACCGAATAAACATGATAATTTGTATTAAAAGATTGGCCAAGTTAAACTACCGAAGAGTAGTGCATAACCCAGTTATACTGTAGTTAAATATAGGAAAGTAAACTCTTTATTGTTAGCAGCATCATGCAGATCGTATTTATGGCTGCGATGTGCTAGTATGCCAAAGGACAACATATACCCAGGCTGAAAAGCATTTCATTTAGGTTTTCCAGTGGAATTCGTTTCACTGACCGTTCCAAAGGCGGTTCTTCTGTCGCGGTTTATTTTTGTTCTGATTTGTCTTTGAGTGTGTATATCGCGTATATATTTTTGCTTCTGATAGCCAATTGACCATTTTGTGGGAAATAGACAGTCCTTTTGGCTTTTCCGCTATTGGTGTTTCCATTTGGGTCTAGTTATTTCATGGTTTGTGTTTCTTTCCCTTAGGTGTCTCTGATGGGAGCTGTGTGTTAATTGTATCGATCCCTGATCATTGCTTTCACTAATGTTAACCCATTTAGTACCAGATACCCCAAAACGGGTAATTGGCAAACAGTGCAGGCCCAGATCAGACGTCGCAGAGCGCGGCGTGACAGCCGGACACCCCTAAATTTTGAATTGAACTCCTACTATATATAATGAGGAAGATTCCATTTGGTACAAAAAAGGCTAAACTACTTTGAAACAACGAACGGAACTGCCAGAATTTGTATAATTTCAACTGTCATTCTCCCACGTCCTCTGGTTCCAAAAAGGGCCACTGTTTAGTTCTGGTGAAATAGCATGTTCTGTATTGTTTAACCGCGAAAGTATAAGCATGGCCATTATTCTTTCGGCTATCAACCTATTGTTTACATCCGATAAAGCTGAAACTTTGTAAAGAGTAAATCTATGCTATGGAATTGCGCGTGTTATGTCGAGGTTAAAATGCATTAAATATTAATAGACTTATGCCTCTTTGATAATTAGCGTAAACACTTGCTGCATTCCATTCATAGATGATGTAACTTATTTTCTTTGTCTTCCAGGAGAGGACTTAAAATAAGCACTAGTGCTTACCGTCAAATCCTGTGACATATATGTCTAATATTGTGCATTGAACATGTCTAATATTGTGTATTGTATATGTTAAATACAGTTTAAACCAATTAGCGTAAACAATTCCTACTATTCCTTCTATAGTTACATCTCATTAACCTGAACCTTCGAAAATACTGTGAAGTTACATCATGATATGTAGCAGCGCATATTTTCGGGGTTACAGCTTTCTATATATATTTCTATATTGGCAGAGTTACGTGCCTGGTGATTTAAACTCCTCAGAGGTTCTCGCTACTCATCACGAAAACACGCCTATATACTTTTGACCCCCTCATACCCCACTTGTATATTGTAAAACTGGGGTTTAAAGGTGCATTATTGAGCTACTTTTTTCTGGTTTTTATCTTCAATGCATACTCCTTTGTCATGTGTATACTTTTGGAGCCAAATACAGCTTCAGAACTTTGTGAAAATGGTCGTTTTCATTCGTGTTTACCCTTCGATCTGAACACGTGTTCGGAATTTCTGTTATAAAAATAAATCTGTCACTTTACACATTCATGGCGACAGTATCGTCTCTGAGTGTCGTTACTTATGGCATGGTATTCTTCCGATTCAGGCATGGCCTAAGCAAACAAGGCCAAAAATGAACGTCGCATAACGTCATAGATGGAGATTCTATTTTTGTCACGAACTAAAAATAGATCTAACTAGTGTTCGAAACCTAGTTAGGGAATCCCTCTCAAACTCGATGAGGCGGTTCTAACGAGTGCCCAGAATCTATATTTTGAGCAGAAATAAGAAAAATATCACAATCTTTCATCATAAAATTTTCATTTTGTCGGCGATAAAGGTGGTAATGTATTTGTATAGGCGTGTTTGCGTAATGATTTCATTGAAAAGCATGTAAGAATATTCAAAACTCACGTTCTATTGATATCAGATAAAGATCAAGGTCTTACTTGGAATATGTTCTAGAAAAGGTTATCCTTTAGAAGCAAGGAAACACCACAGAACTGGAAAATATGGATGTGCATGTTTTCTGGGCCAGACAAGCTAGTTTCGGCCAATTGGGCCTCATCATTGACCCTCAAATATTTTCAAAATTCCACAATAGATTCAATGATCCCAAAGGACAAGAAAATATAAGCTATATTATGATGTAGGACAGGGAGACTTTTTAAGGCCGCCACACATTCCCAGACACCAGCTGTAGTGACGTTAAATATGTTCTAGAAAGGGTTATCCTTTAGGAGCAAAGAATACACCAAATGAGCTGGAAAATATGGAGTTGAAAATCGGGTATTTTTTATTGTTTGGTCGTACTACTTACTTTACTGACAAACCTGCACACATATTTCATTTTCTGATAAAGGCCACCAACAGGCGTATCACGTGAACAAGTCCGTGAGATGAACACCCCCTTAAACCCCACTTTATATAGATAAAACTGGGGTTTACGGGGGTTAACATTATTTTTCTTTTATTTCTGCTTCAAGACATAGGTTGTGGGTACTCGTTAGAACCGCCTCATTGGGGCGGTTCTAACGAGCTCCCAAAACCTATGATTTTTGTATTAATAAGAAAATTATCACATATTTTCATCATTAAATTACCTTTTTCGAGTTATGAAATAATGCGCTATACCACACGGATGTATTATCGTTATGGGAGCTCGTTGTCGTGTGACTGTAACTAACCAATAGTGTTATACTGTGTCCAAATTCCTAAATTAAAGGTTCTAAACAAGAAAAAAGGATCAACAAGCATCACAAAACACGACTATATAATTTTGACCCCCTCGAACCCCACTTATATATAGTAAAACTGGGGTTTGCAGGGGTAAACCTTATTTTTTTCTTATTTCTACTCTAAAATATAGATTGTGGGTACTCGTTAGAACCGCCTCTGCTCTATAACATAGATTGTGGGTATTCGTTAGAACCGTCTTATCGAGGCGGTTCTAACGAGTACCCCCAATCTTTATTTTGAGCAGAAATAAGAAAAATATCACAATTTTTAATCTAAAAATTTTCATTTTTTCGGCCATAAAGGTTGCAATGTATTTGTATAGGCGTGTTTTCGTAATGTAGCTAAAAGCATTTAATCAGGTTAACAAGTCCGTGAAATGAACACCCCAATAAACCCCACTTTGTATAGAGAAATCAGAGGTTTATGGGGCTAGTTTAATAGTTTATAAGTCTCGTCACGATGAACACTATTTCTGCTCCAAGACATAGGTTGTGGGTACTCGTTAGAACCGCCTCATTGAATAAGAAACATATTTATACCGCAATCAGGCCTTCTAGTAACTAATAAAGGGTGCCGAATAACTGCACGCTATAATCGATAGTGACCTAGACCTATAATACGTCTGGTGACCGTTTATAGACCGGACCTACTTTTCATGTCACTAATTTACAAGTGTAAACAATAACATGCAACATTTTATACATGTGAAAACAACGAAACTCCGAGTTAAAATATTTGCAATATTTATTTGAACCGATTTTCAGAAATTTCAGCTAAATTCTTACCTTCCCGACCTTTCCTGGTTTGAATGGCCCGTTGGAATAACTGCGCGCGTCTCAACCTCGAAAATAATTTCTAAAGCTTAAATAAACTATTTGTTTGCAGATTTTCATGCAGAAGGTAAAGCGCTGAGAAACTTTTATTCGAGCGTCCATGTTGTTTGCTGCGTCATTGTGGCGCGATGACGTCAGAAACTTTGCACTCCTTGACGCCACGTTATACTACGTGTGCGCGCCATGGCACTGAATGTTGTTTAACATGCCACAATGTCTGCTGTCTTTTTGGCTTAAATTTGCTTAATTATTGCAAAACCCCTTGATTGTTTTGAATTGCGGTATAAACTTAATACATGATTAGTGTCTTTAATAACCATGTATTTACTATATCATGTTTGTTTCCATCAGAAATTAGCCGTTTTTGAGATATCATCACGTGAACAAGTCCGTGAAATGAAGACCCCCCTAAACCCCACTTGTTATTGTGAAATCTGGGGTTTACGGGGGTAAACATTATTTTGCTTATTTCTGCTCCGAGACATAGGTTGTGGGTACTCGTTAGAACCGCCTCAATGAGGCGGTTCTAACGAGCACCCAAAACCTATGTTTGGCGTATATATAAGAAAAATATCACAAATTTTCACCAGACAATTACCTATTTAGAGATATGAAAAATGCACATTATCACACGGATGTGTTATCGTAATGGAAAGATTGCATTATGTTACACGGTTGTCTTATTATAGGGGAAGGGTCGTAACTAATGTTGAGAGAACTTGTGACCCAACCCCACTGCACACATATATATGTAACAGTTGCAATAAAATATGTTTATACTCTTATTATATCGTCCCGAAATGGAATATTGTGTAAACACTTTAAACCAAAATCGAACGCCACAGAACGCGGTCTGATCAGGGTCTACACAATTTCCTAAAATTCAGGAATTAAAAGTACACTCAGATACAAGTGGCCTACAAGTGTTCGTGCGCTGTTTCTTTGATTATATTAACTTAAATTATATTAACACGTGCATAATTATTATACTGTTTGCCTGTCCAGGCACGTGAACTGTTAGTTACTTAGCGTGCTAAGGCAAGGCGCTGACATTCTGACACTTTCTCAAAGCCCATAAAAGTCTCGAGAGTCATCAATATTCGATAACTTGTACATAAATCTATTTAAAATTACTGAACTCTATACAAAACACGCTATATTTTCCTGCACGCCAGTTCCTTTGGGACTGTTAAGTGTAAAAAAATACGCCTTGCGTTTTCGGCGCTCGAAATAGGAAGGTCGTTTGGCTGACGGTGTCGCTAAGAATCATTAACGTATCATTTGAATTCAGTGTATGATGTATTACAATGATATAATCCCCAACAAACAAAAACTTGATTTCGGGATTTGCGACAAGGGAAAGTACGAAGCGACCTGCCTAGCTAGACAGGCTAGCAAGACACTTAGACTTCCAGTTGATAAAAACTAGATAAATCGCGACGAAAGTAAGGGCGAGGATTGTGGCCACGTAAAAACGATTTAAGCCGATTCGTTTCCACTGACCGTTCCAAGGCGGTTCTTCTGTCGCGGTTTATTTTTGTTATGGTTTGTCTTTGTGTGTTTGTGTCGCTTATATTATTTTATTTTGGATAACCTATTGGCCATTTTGTGGGAAAGAAACTGTCGTTTTGGCTTTCGGCTATTGATGTTTCCATTAGGGTATGTTGTTTCATGTTTGTATTTCTTTCCCTTTGGTGTCTCTGATGGGAGCTGTGGGTTGATTGTATCGATTCCTGATCATTGCCTCTACTTCTTTTTTACTATCCAACTCATTTATACACGAGAGGATCATAAGCCAATAGGCGAACAGCAAAAGCACACGTGAGCATGCACCTGCGCGCAGCCTCATCAGACCTTTTGCTGCTTGCGGGCATGTAGCAAACACCCTTATAAAAACGACCATGCATCCCATTACGAAACCACGTCTGTACAAATGTATCGAAAATGTTACAACCAAAGAAAATTAAAATTTTCTTATAAAAATTCTGATATCTTTTCATATTTCTGCTCAAAACATAGATTGTTGGTACTTGTTAGAACCGCCTCTCTGTTTTTGAGCAGATGCAAGAAAAATGATGAATACATGTGTACCCCTGTATATCTCAGTTTTACTGTATGGAAGTGGGGTTTAACAGGGTCAAAATTACATATGTGTGTTTTCGTGATGTGGCCCTATTAGGTAGCTGCGCATGCGCATTTGAAGCATGTGAGTTTGAAAACTCTCAGGATCCTGTTCTCATGCGCCCTTCAAATATATCAATCTTTGATCATCGACCTCCACATGAGATTGGTAGTACATGTAGTGCAGCTGTCTCTATATTTAGAATGTGCGAGTCTGTGCAAGTTTATTATTGTTTTTTTTGTTGGATTTGTTTGTTCGAATTGAGGTTTAACGTCCCCGTCAACACTATTAAGGTCATTTTGGAGACGTTGCTTCCAATTCTGTGGGGCGTTTACTCAACATTGAGATGAAATGACATCTCAACCCTGCCAAAAGGCCTACATGCACTGGACGGTCTAACTCACATCACTCTGCCCGGGCAGGCTTGTCCTTCTAAACGATTCACCAGTACTCATAAATGGCCAGTATCAGCTCTGCGTGGAAGCAAAATGTAGCCCAATCTATTTCTTCAAGCCCCGGTGGGCGGGGGCAATGTGATTTGTAGGAATATGCTCTGGTATTAAAGGCGAGGGTTTAAATATAAACACCGGAGCTGAATGTTTGCCAGAATGTTGCGGTTTATCAATCGACCCAGAGTTAATAAGCACAGAACGCGGCGTCTGATAACGGATTACTATATGTATTTTCTTACAGTACACGAGTGTTTTATTTGATTTGAGGATTATCGTCCCCATCAACACTATTTAGGTCATTTTGAATACGTTGCTTCTAATGTTGCGGGACTTTTTACCCGACACTGAGATGGAATAACATCCCAATCCCCGCCGCCCAATGAAACCAATAAGATGTATATGCATGGACGGTCTGACTCACACCACTTTGCTGGGCAAGGCTGGACCTTCTCAGCGGTTTACCAGTACTCATGTTCGTCCGGTTTCAGATCTGTGTGGAAGCATCATGCAGTTCAATCTATTTCTGTAACTCTAAGCCCCTAGGGGCGAGGGCCGGTATTTAAAGGTTAAACGGAACAGTGCCCCGTTCAGGACCATTTTCCCAGCCTACACGCGGAGACATGCCCCCGCCCACTGGGGCTTGAAGAAATAGATGTGCTGCATGATGTTTCCACGCAGAGCTGAAACTGGTCGCACACGAGTACTGGTAAACCGCTTAGTGGTCTAAGCCTGCCCAAAAAGTAGTGCGAATCGGACCATCCTTACATATTAACCCTTGTGGTTTGTTTTGGGTGGCAGGGACTGAGATGTCATTTCATTTCAATGTCGGGTAAAAGTCCCACCAAATCCCAGCAACGTCTCCAAAATGACCTAAATAGTGTTGACGGGGACGTAAAACCTCAATTCAAACAAACAAACACTCGGAGACAATTGACCGGCTCAACATGCCCTAAATAGTCTTTTGGGGCCGTTAAGGTTCAAAACAAAGCAAAACTACATCTAGGTTCAATCCTTAATTTGTGGTAGATATGAATATTTTATGTAACTAAATCTCTGGAGTGTGACGAGGCGCCATTAATCCTATCTACTTTGAAGACCGGTAACATCTCTGTCCAAGCAGTGTGGATACTTATGAGACGGCTGAACGAGAAGTCTCATCAAAATCTACACTGTTTGCCATGAAATTAGTATTTCAAAGCCTGATTAGAAAAACGGACCTGAACAGATTCAAAGATGAACGTGTCTACTTCAAAACTAAGGGTTGAAAGGGGTTTGTCTGTTCGAATATGGTGAAGGTGTTTCCGTTGCGTGACCTTGTCGTATAACTTTGTTAGCTTCGCTAAGCGAAAAAGGGACTTAGAGCAGTTTTGAACTTAACCTTGAGCACTCTCTAGGCTAACGCAGCAGGCGACAAATTGTTGATAGTTTTCTTATTTTTGCCAGAAAACAGGACTCGACATCTAATGCAAATTGTCTCCACTCCACTGGAGACAATTTGCATGAGATGTCAAATTCTGTTTTCTGCGAAATTTAGGAAACATATTTCAAAATGTCGTCTGCTGTATACCCAGCATTCAGAGCGTTAAGACAAAATTAAGCCTGCATAGCCACACCATACATGTTAGAATGTAGCTTTCTTGATCTACGATAGAAAAGCTTCGGGTCTCCGAACATCAAAATAGCACACAACGAAGACTTGGATCAAACTGCGCGCACACACAGGCCGGTCTTAATCTTCGCTGCGCTCTCATGTCCGAAGACCCATTATCGGTTGGTGTGGGCCACGTATCAATCTGATTTAGGAAGTGCTTATTGGATGCTTATTTCCATTGTAATTTATATGTTCTTTGATCATGTAACTGTAATTTTATTACTTACTTCTAGCACGACAGAAACAAATCTGATCCTCGTTTTGTGACGGGCTTGGCCCCTGACACGGAAGGAGAAACGTATATCTGGAATAATGTGTTTTAAATTAACCGTGGTTATGTTGGCTTTCAAAGGAAATACGCATAAAAATTGCAAAGCGCATTCCAAAACTTTTTAATCATTAAACTTTCACTACTTTGGAATAGACTTTGAAACCATTTCATGTTTGAATTTTACAACATAATGAAAAAATAAAGACTCAGACTTATCATTTAGATTCAAGTTAAAAACAACTAATGGAGCTTTTGCGTTTTATAGCACGTTCGTGCTACAAAACGCAAACGCAATTTTAGTAGTTTTTAAATTTTAAACGCACGCCGCGAAGTAGCGGGATCAACGCTATTAAGTTAGGCTGATAAACATCCAGGTTGCTGACACATCAACCTAGTGTAAAACCCCAGTTTTACAAAAAGATAAATTCGTATCGCAAAGCTCCTTCTTTTCCAAACTTGCAGTCATCTGCTGGTTCTGAAAGAGTGCGTGTTTCTAACTTCTGTCCCGATCATAACGAAAACACGCCTATACAAATGCATTTTTCGGTGCAATATTGTGATATTTTTTTTTTATTTCTGCTCAAATTATAGATTGCTGGTACTCGTTAGAACAGCCTCGATGAGCCGGATCTAACGAGAACCCACAATCTATATTTTAGAACACAAATGAGAAAAATAAGGTTTACCCCTGTAAACCCCAGTTTACTATATAAAAGTGGGGTTCAAAGGGGTCAAAATTATAAAGTGTTTTCGTGATGTTATTAAACTGTCCCCATGCTCAGATCACTAAAGAATAAAACTAACCCAGTCCATGTTGAGATGCCTGTGTTGAGCTCCATTTGGACGACTGTTAACATAAAGAAAGTATAAGGCCGAGGTATAATTATTACCGTTTTTTTCTCTTCTTTTCATGGTCGGTCTTCCATTGGTCGTACTCTTAGGAAATTGCCGTTCAATAATGTTTCGAACAGAAATATAAGAAAATTAAAGCTGCAAGCACGTTTTCTGGTCTTGCGGATAAATGATGCCATTTATTCTTCAAAGGCTGAATGGCCAATCTTACGCAGAGACTCAGGCTTCAATTTATATAACAAGCCACTAACTATCTGCAGTCATGGCTGTTCATGTTCAGGTATTCAAGGTAGCCAATTCTAAAGGAATGTAGAATGTTAACTTCTGCGCAATTCTATATGCGACAACTTCAAACAAAAAAAGAAATAAATCCAATTCTCTTTCACACGGCGACAGGTATTACATGTAATATACCGTGGCGTTTAGAATCCGCGCGTTAAGTCATTTATATAAAGCGACGTCAACAGCGTTCGGTTAAAAGATGGAGAACTATTCAGAAGACAAAGAAACTGAATTTAAAGCATTGACGTTTTTTTCGCTTGGGTTTCTTTTAAAGATGGCAGCTGCTAGTGGAATAATTATTCCACCGTAGCCGATGGTTAATTAATTCTTACGCATTCGAAAGAATTCCTAAACTTTTGGTGATAATGTTAACATTTCGAATAGAAATTTGGAATTATAATACTTAATTTCCATTTTTCTGGAGTTTATCGATGTTTAAACTCCGGCAAATCACTCATAAACTTAGCATGAATATGTTCTATAAAAGGGTTATCCTTTGGAAGCAAGGAATACACCACAGAAGTGAAAAATATGGAGTGTACATGTTTTCTGGGTCAGACTAGCTAGTTTCGGCCAATTAGACCTCATCAGTGACCCTCAGATATTTTCAAATTCCACAATGGAATCAATGATCCAAAAGGACAAGAAAATATAATCTACACTATGATGTAGGGCAGGGAGACGTTTTACCGCCGCCACACATTCCCACACACCAGCTGTAGTGAAGTTAAATATGTTCTATAAAAGGGTTATCCTTTGGAAGCAAGGAATACACCACAGAAGTAAAAAATATGGAGTGTACATGTTTTCTGGGCCAGACTAGCTAGTTTCGGCCAATTAGACCTCATCAGTGACCCTCAGATATTTTCAAATTCCACAATGGAATCAATGATCCCAAAGGACAAGAAAATATAATCTACACTATGATGTAGGGCAGGGAGACGTTTTACCGCCGCCACACATTCCCACACACCAGCTGTAGTGAAGTTAAATATGTTCTATAAAAGGGTTATCCTTTGGAAGCAAGGAATACACCACAGAAGTGAAAAATATGGAGTGTACATGAAGCCCTCCAGGCTAAGGTGTAACAAATGGCAAAGATTTTCAAATGGTCCAGGTCACATGACTAAGGTGGCTGTAAAACAACAAAAAAACACCTAAAACAATCCTCTTCTCCAGAACCGTTGAGCCTACTGCCCATTAACTACACTCATTCACTCCCTTCCGCTGATTCAAGATGGGCAGTTGTCAGTTTCTGGCGAAATAATGTGCACTGTGCTGGTTAACCAAATACGTATAAGCCTGTCCAGGAAAAGTGTGGATAGGTAAACTGACCAGCTCAAAAATGACCTTGAATAGTGTTGAATGGGTCGTTAAACGCCAATATAAACAAACGTACACACACACACACAATTACGTTTACATTTAAAGACAAATTTTGGGTTGCATAACACCCGGCTCATGACTGGCAGTTTGGAGATAATACACACTCGGGGTATTCTTAGGAATGTCAAACAGGTAGGGGACCAAGGGTTACGGGTCGTTTCGCCCGTGAGTCGTTTCGCCCGTGAGACGTTTCGCCCGTGGGTAATTTCGCCCTGGGTCGTTTCGAAGCAGTATGTGAATGCGCACAATTCCGTTTTCGACACTCAGGTTTGATTGGCGTGTCAACAATCGCGATGCATGCGCAATGTCGCGTTATTCATCAAAGCAACTGATTGGCTAAAATATCATTCGCAAGTGAAAGGCGGGAATCGAAAGAGCGAATGTCACGCGATACAATTGCGAAACAAATACGTGTGCGCTGCAAACTTTCTCGCAAGCGGGAGTGTAGATACGGGTCTTAGCCCGAGGTCACTTTGTTTGCAAGTGCATTGATATTTTAAAGGGCATTTTCTCAAAACGTACTGAGCCAAATATAGTTAAATTTCATGTGCGGTCTCCTGACAATGCTGGAATGAGGTTTTATTGGAACACTTAATGCCTCGTGACCTAAATGGCCACCATGGCCAAATATGGTAAAATATTGAAAAAAAAAAAAAAACTCCTTCTCTAAAAACCTTGGTCCAGTTGTCTTGAAACTTATTTTGTTACATCAGGTGACTAAACTACTGACTTTGTTCAAATGATGACCTTAGGTTGACCTTGACCTATTTTACGGCAATATCAAATTTGTCCCCTTGGGCTATTGACTGGGAAAAGGTAAAATAATAATTGAAAAGTTTACCACAAAAAGAGTGAATATTAATTGTAATTAAAAATTCTAATATTTCTGTTCAAAAACAAGGGGGTCAGAATTGTATATGTGTGTTTTCGTGATGCAGATCTCACGGGAGCGATCAGGAGCACATGGTTCTTTTGATTTCAAGAATCCATTAGGATAATATACCCGTGCGATATACAAATGTAGTACAATTTTTACATCTCCAAAATGGCTAATTTTCTGTCGAAAACCTGTGATATTGCGTTTTATTTATACTGAAAACATAGGTTTGAATGCTCGTTAGAACTTCCTAACGGTCCTAACGAGTACCCACAACCTATATCTTGGAGCGAAAACAAGAATAATACTGCATGCCCCCATAAACCCCAGTTTTCTCTATATAATGTGGGGTTTAGGGGGTGTTCATTTCACGTACTTGTTCGCGTGATGCGATTCAGTTTGTTATATACTGTCAACCTCAAGGGAGATCTCGGATACTTAAACAAAGCAGTTAAACCAATGTAATTAAGCAAAGCTCTCATGAATTACTGATTTTTCTAGACATAGGTCATTTTCTATTTCCAGGAACAATGTATAATTCCATCTGAGCTGAAGAGTTGTATTGGAACTACTTGTTGAGTAATTGGATTGTATAACCCAAATACAGGTATGCTTTAATTGATATTTATTTTAATGAGTGAGTGTGTTTGTGTTTTACATTGTACGTCCCACCAACAGCTAAGGTTTTACATAGACGAGAGCTCGGTTTAAAGACATATCCGAAAGTCTGGAGAACCCCGCTGAAGCCAACCGCACATGAGTTCTAATAAATCGCTTTGAAGGTTTTAGCCTGCCCAGGCAATGTGTTTCGAATCCGACCGTCCATGCATTTAAACCGTGTTGGTGTCATTGGGCGGCAGGGGTTGAGGTGTTATGTCATCTCAATATCGGGTAAAAGTCACGTAAAATTGGAAGCAACGTCTCCAAAATGACCTAAATAGTGTTGACGGGAACATTAACCCTCCATTAAAGCAAACAAGTCCGTGTTTCGTGTAAATAGCTTAGTTGGAAGAACTAGACCATTAAAGTAGTCTAATAATTCTTAAACCTTCTGCAACAATGCCGGCGTGTCTTTGTGTCGGCGTTTAATTTTCCAATACGAAAGCACGCCTGTTCAAAAATATTGATAATTGTATCTTCGAGAAATAAAAAAGTCATATAAATTTATTATTACATGTATTATTGTTTTGAGCAGAAATAAGGAAAATATTTAGACTCCTGTTAACAGTAACCCCAGTTTTACCATATAAAGGGTCAACATTATATTGGCGTGTTTTTATGATGCGTCCTATTGGCTTGTTGTCTACGCCGGGCGTAGGCATTATATACATTGGGTTTAACACGGAAGGACCACCATTAGTTACCCACAGTGCAGGCTGACCTTTATATTTTTATACAACAACAAGTATAAGCTTTCACAAGAAGACAAAACTGCGCATAACAAGTATAAGCTTTCACACAAAAAGAGTCTCACGGGCAGAGCTCTCACACAGAATTGCTATCACATTTGTACAAACCCATTATTGCGTTCATGCCCATGCTGCCTTATACAAACTATACATCCACAAACTCTCGGCGTAACACTGCCTATTCTTTAAGCTCTCCAGGGGGAGCCTTAGGTTCTGATAAGCTAAAAGCTACCTCGCCGTTAGCAAACTTTTCGGGTTAATCTTATACCAGTCCTATATATTGTCTACTTAACTTATACAACATTCCATTTGATAAGATGTTGCAAGCATATTGAATTTGTACATGTGTCTTTTTAAAGATGAAAAAGTACTTTTTGACGAATTGCAGCATTTGCAACTTTTGACATTTCAGATATTATATTTAAGTCGGCAGGATTCTGTGTGCAGACTGCCAAAGACAATAAATTGAATCAAACACTTTTCTGCTATATAACACTAGAAATTCACGTTTGATAAGTGCTACATGTACGCGTAGATCTAGCTATTTGTAAAAGCTATACTTGTGTTAATCAATGGGTGTGCTACTTCCCTATCATATTCATTAGTATTCCCAATCGGATTAGTCTAGTTCTCTACAATATGAATATTCATAAACATGTTACCTAACTTAGTGACGTATACAACGTCAAGGGTATTGGTTTTTTTATTAGACTAATTATCTTCAGGTCTTAACTCTATAATGACGAATGGAATTTTCTACCTAGTACCTTGGGACATGACATTTCCATTCCCAGGGTTTGCAGATTTATTTATAGCAGGATTGCAAAATCAACTTACCTTAAGAACTCTTTTTAGATGCCACTCTTTAAAACATCGGGAGTTTAAGAACACGATAATAACTCAAATATGACAATGGAATCTTCCTCCTAGTAAATTTGGAGTTGTCCGTTTCCAATTATAGGGGTGTTAGCTTTTTGGTCGTAGCAAATGTAATAAAAATGATTTTTTTAGGCAAAAAATGTAGACCCAGATCAGATGGCATGTTCTGATCTGGGACTGCACTGTTTGCCAATGTCCCAGGAAAGAGCCACTAGGCATATATATGGGTTTATGTTATGAGGTATCTTTTTCTGATGAAGATTTGTGTTATTTTGTGATTTTGTTCAATCATAAATTGCTGTTCTCAATAGACCAACTAAATGAGGTGGAACTATCAAGTACCAACTCTTTTGTTTACAACAAACATGAGGACAATATTCTGTTTCCATATAAACTCCATTTTTTTTTCGATATAAAACGGGTAAACAAACCGTAGGATACATTCATGCTTACGTGGTTTCTGTTTGAGACTCAGGGTACCCGTGACACTGTAGTTAGAACTGTTCGTAATATAGAGGTACATTCACCTTCTGCAGCCTTTAAAACGCTTGGTTTCGTGGAACTGTCACAAGATCGTCGTGCGAATTCGATTGGTAACGTCGCAGACCGAATTCGCAATACATTTATGCACATTATTTCTTTTTTTTTTTTTTTTGTGTGTGTGTGTTTTTTGTTTTTTTTTTGTTGTTTTTTGCAATTTTTATTTTTGATTTCGCAAGGCAGTCTTTGGGCACTCGCACGATTGGCTCACGATTATGTAGAAGTTCGCAAGTTTTCACGCCGGGGCTGCTGTCAGCCATTTGTTTGTGTTTGTCTTGCGGCGGTCGCAAGACAGCCGCACGAACATCATGCGGCTGCCGTGTGTTCTAATAGAATGCTATCGCAAGAAAATGCATCTCGAAAACACGCCTATATAATTTTGATTCCCTTGAACCCCACTTTTATATAGTAAAACTGGGGTTTCCGGGGATATACCTTATTTTTATTATTTCAGCTCTAAAATGTAGATTGTGGGTACTCGTTAGAACCGCTTCGATGTGGCGGTTCTAACGAGTGCCTACAATCTATATTTTGAGCAGAAATAAGAAAAATATCACAATTTTTTATCATAAAATTTTCATTTTTTCGGCGATAAAGGTGGCAATGTATTTGCATAGGCGTGTTTGCGTAATGCCGAATGGTAAGACAAACAGGTCGTAGAGCAGCCGCGTAGCAGTCCTACGATTGATAAATGCGTTCAGAACATTCAACACCCAATGTCTAGGCTGCAGGCAAAACATGCTAGCAAAACGGAAATCATGAGTGAGAGTGAGAACCCTTGCCACTGAGGCGGCTGCTGCAGCGACAGACAGATGAACAAACCAATACATTACGATAACACAACCGTGCGACATAGTGCATTTTTTCGCATCTCCAAAATGGCCATTTTTCTGAAGAAAATTCCGTGATATTTTTCTTATATATACTGCAAACATAGGTTGTGGATTCTCGTTAGAACCGCCTCATTGAGGCGGTTCTAACGAGTACCCACAACCTATGTCTTGGAACAAAAATAAGAAAAAATAATGTATACCCCCGTAAACCCCAGTTTTCTCTATATAAAGTGGGGTATTGGGGTGTCTTGATTTCACGGGCTTGTTCACGTGATGTATTACCGAAACCTCAAAACAAGACGAAGTGAACTTGGACTCTGAGCAGGGTAGCACTGGTGCTTTCAGGAACGAGAAGCTCTCTGTGCCCTCTCAAACTTTTTATTATTGTTACAGATCGTCTTTGCGTGTATGTATAGGTAATATCTTTTTTATTTTGGATAGCCTTTTGGCCATTTTTAGGGGAAAGTAACTGTCCGTTTCACCTTCCGCTAGTGACGTGTTCATAGTGGCGAAGTTGTTTTGTGTGTGTGCTTCTTTCCTCTTGGTGTCTTGGATGGGAGATGTGAGGTAATTATATCAATTACTGATCGTTGCCTTCACATCTATTTTGAAACTAATAGTAACTGTCTTGCATTTATTTGTTCATTCAGGTGTGCCTAAAAGCATTTCAGAAACGATAGGTAGATAAGATTGATGTTTGCTTACCTAATTGGTTTCATATCAAGAATTAATTTGTTTTCTATAAAAGGAGATATCATCTTTTGTTCGTAGAACTTTCTAATCGTAAAGAAATTCCAGTCTTTCAGCTTTGTTGATATTGTTAAACGTTTCATATACACGATAAGCTGCACAGACAAGCATTGTGTAGAATCTTAAGCTAAATTAAAAACCAGTCTATTTCATTCTCTCTCTTCTCTTAGTCCAGTTGTTCAAAGTGCGGTTAGTTTGAAAACGTCACATGCAGGTGGAAAGCCAGGCGGACGGTTACTGTCTTAGAAAATGACCAAACGGCTATCTAAAATAAAATATTTTAGCAATACAAACATACAAACACGAACTATAACAATATTTAACCACAACAGAAGAACCGCCTTGGAACGGTCAGTACAAAGTTATAAACTTTATTTTGGGGTAGTGGGAGGGTATTTAATCGATTGTACAGTTCAAATATGGTTTAGACAAGTAATCTGTTCAGTCCGCTTGAAGGATTTCTGACTCATCAGTGCAACATCTCCAAGAACATAAAAATCGAACGAATACAGGGATGAAACAACGATGAGGACTCGACATCATGAATAGTTTTCAGATCTGCAAATTCTTATTGCGGGTTATAAGACAAATCATCACGATAACAAGTCCGTGAAACGAAGACCCCCTTAAAACCCACTTTATATTGGGAAAAGTTGGGTTTACGGGGTATAAATAATCTGCCTTATTTTTGCTCAAAAACATGGATTGTGGGTACTCGTTAGAACCGCCTCATCGAGGCGGTTCTAACGAGCACCCACAATCTATGTTGAAAGCAGAAAAAATAAAGATGTTATCATTTTCACCTAATATTTACATGTATCATTTTCTGACACCATGTTTGACGCCATTATTTCTTACGGACATTATTTCCTAATGTAGTGCCAGAATTCAGTAAGTATTCAAATTAAGTTGGCATGTTCGCGTTTTGAAAGCATATCCATTTTACATGCCAACTGAAGTAACAGTTTCTTTGAATATCAAACTTATTTGCATCCATTGCTAGTAATCTGTAGCTAATCCTACATATATATTGAGCAAAAGTGAAAACGCTACAAAAGTAAAATTAATTACCCGTGTGAAGTAATAGACAAAAATATAAAATAGGGTAAGATAATATTTTCAAGACATCCAGCAAACATACTGTCGAAGCACTATCAAATTTTGTCTCTTTTGATGTTCGATTTATGCGGCTTTTTAGTGAGTCTAAGCTTTATTCTCGATTTCAAATGCAAATACGCATGCGCAGATAAAGTTTGTGTGGCTCATCAGAGCCTGTCGTAGCCGAGGTGCAATTTAACGCACAGAAAGCTAAATTATCCCTTGAAACAAGCTCGGAAATAAATGTCTTATTTTCCAATTAAATTATCCTCTTTTAAATTAGACAAAAACAAATAATGAATATAAAATGCATCACGAAAACACGCCTGTATAATTTTGACCTCTCGAACTCCACTTTTATATAGTAAAACTGGGGTTTATGGGGATAAACCTTATTTTTGTTATTTCTGCTCTAAGACATGGATTTTAGGCGATTCTATCGAGTACCACAATTTATGTTTTGTGCGGGATTAAGAAAAATATCTCAATTTTTCATCTGAAAATTCTCGTTTATTTTTGTTCGTGGTAAAATTTACCATGTATTTCATCACGTGAACAAGTCCGTGAAATGAACACCCCCCTAAACCCCACTTTATATAGAGAAAACTGGGGTTTAAGGGGGTAAACCTTATTTTTCTTATTTTTACTCCAAGACATAGGTTGTGGGTACTCATTAGAACCGCCTCAATGAGGCGGTTCTAACGAGCACCCACAACCTATGTTTGCAGTATTTATAAGAAAAATATCGCATATTTTAATAAAAAAATAGCCATTTTGGAGATGTGAAAAAAATGCACTTTGGCGCACGGGCGTGTTATCGTAATGTGAATAGGCGTCTTTTCGTGATTTTGATTTTCTTTGAGTTGTCATAATTTCGTCTCAATTCTTTTGCAGACTTATTGAGGCTTATCAGTACATTATTCCTACCGTTGTCTCGAACAGGAATTTCCCCAAAGTTCGATGTAATTACGAAAACACGCCTACATGTATATATTGCAAAGTTTACGAACAGAAATAAAAAAAACTGATTTTTTTTTTATATTTCTGCACAAAACATACACGTAGATTGTGAGCAGTAGTTAGAACCGCCTCTGCGAAGCAGTTCTCGCAGAGGCAGTTCTAACGAGTACCTAGAATCTATAGTTTAGGGCAGAATTAAGAATAAAAAAAAGGTTTAGTGGGTGACTTGGTTTACCTCTTAGTTTATCGTGTATTCCAAAGGCAGGTGCAAACGATAGCTCCACATTACGATAACACGCCCGTATGGCATAGTGCATTTTTCCCCATCTCCAAAATGGCTATTTTTCTGATTAAAATATGCGATATTTTTCTTATAAATATTACAAACATAGGTTGTGGGTGCTCGTTAGAACCGCCTCATTGAGGCGGTTCTAACGAGTACCCACAACCTATGTCTTGGAGTAAAAATAAGAAAAATAATGTTTACCCCCTTAAACCCCAGTTTTCTCTATATAAAGTGGGGTGTAGGAGGGTGTTCATTTCACGGACTTGTTCACGTGATGATTCTGCATATCACACCTGCGACTACTTTACCCGTTTCAAAAAACAAGGTTATTACAATGGTGTCATACGACAGACAACATGCCTACCCTATTTGTTTACCCAAAAGTGGGACGGGGTTTGATTTAATTTAAGAAAGTTAGATAAAACAGGGTTCTGATCCAGCCCCTTATTACAGAATTATGACCCCAAGAACGACTTAAACATTTTGGCCATATGTGTATCATAAGATGTCGAATAGTACAGTTCGTGTACCTGCAACTTCTTCTTCAGTATTTGATGCAGGCCATTGAAACTGGAAACACAATTCAGACATGCACTGAACATATGCATAAAGGAAACAGTTGTCTGATCTTTTCCCTTATTGCGAAGTATGTCCCCTTGAACGACTTAAATAGTTGGCTATATATGTAGCATAGGAGGTTAAATAGTATTGTTCGTGTCTTCGCAACACCTCCGACAGTATACTCATTATGATGCAGGACGTTTAAACTTGCAACACAGTTCAGACATGCATTGAATATGTGCATAAAGGAAACAGGATTCTGACCTAGCCCCTGGTTACAGAATTATGTCTACTAGAACGACTTAAACATTCTGGCCTTATGGGTAGTATAGGGTATTATATAGCACTGTTCGTATCTCCGCAACTCCTGCTTCAGTATTTGACGCAGGACATTGAAATTTGCAACACACTTTAAACGTGCATTGAGCATATACATAAAGGAAACAGTATTCTGATCCAGCATCTTATTGCAGAATTATGACCCCTAGAACGACTTGAACATTTGGCTATATGTGTAGCATAAGATGTCAAATAGTACCGTTCGTGTCTCTGTAACTACTCCTACAGTATTTGATGCAGGTCATTGAAACTTGCAACACACTTCAGACATGCGCTGACCATATGCATAAAGGAAGCAGTTGTCTGATCTATTCCCATAGTGCGAAGTATGTCCCCTTGAACGACTTAAATAGTTGGCTATATATGTACTGTAGCATAGGAGGTTAAAATAGAGAATTGTTCGTGTCTCCGCAGTACCTCCTACAGTATTCTGCAGGACATTCAAACTTGAAACACAGTTTAGACATGCATTGAACGTGTGCATAAAGGAAACACGATTCTGACCTAGCCCCTAATTGCAGAATTATGTCTACTAGAAAGACTTAAATATTCTAGCCATTTGAATATCATAGAATGTTCAATAGTACTGTTCACTGGTCGTATCTCCGCAAGTCCTGATGCAGGACATTCAAACTAGTTAGACATGCATTGAACATGTACATTAAGGACACAGGATTCTGATTCAGCACAATATTGCAGAATTATGTCCCTTCGACCGACTTTGATTTTGAGATTGTAAATTTTCCTTTTTTTTTTTTTTTGGATGTTGATGTTCCTGACATATGACGTCGCCTCTGAGAATGTAATAACACCATATAATAAATTCGGTAATCCACCAGTGTAAAATATGCACATTATTTAGATACGTTACGTGCGACGCCCTTAACGACGTTGCGTTTGCTAATGGCGGAATATTGACATTTTAGTACAAAAAATCATGGATTAAATGCGTTTTAAAAGTCATCTTACATTCGCGCTCATGTTTGATGTTACTAATTAAACTATTTTCCTCAACCCATTTAAAAAATTCATCACGTGAACAAGTCCGTGAAATGAAGACCCCCTAAACCGCAATTCATATAGAGAAAACTGGGGTTTACGGGAGTATACATTATTTTTCGTATTTCTGCTAAAAAACCTCAAAGACATAGGTTGTGGGTACCCGTTAGAACCGCCTCATTGAGGCGGTTCTAACGCGCTACCACAACCTATTTTTATGGTCATTTATAAGAAAAATATCACGGATTTTCATCAGAAAGTAGCCAGTTTAGGGATGTTAAAAATGCACTATTTCGCATGGGTGTGTTATCGCAATGCAATAATACACGAATACCCATGTAATATCCACAATTTGTTTTGCGATTTAAAACTGGTGTCCGAGAGTCAGAAAACAAATGAAGTAATAATTGCTCTTTTACAACAATTAATCAGACTGAATGACAATACCGAACCTCAACCTTACAGTAGTACATATAAGTGGTGTAGTGTTACAAAAAAAAAGTTTCTGAAATAAAAATCCAATTTTCTAGTTCTTTCTATACAATCTTTAACAAAACAAAATAAATTTTCGAATTTTATTTGTTTGAGGTTTGTCACGTTTCTCGACGGCTGTTTTCCAAACCATTTGCAATGTATGCTTTGAACAAAGATGAGACAGAAATAACGAATAGTATGAGAATTTTATAAGGGTGTGAAGGGTGGATGGAAAATATGTCCCGAGTGTCACTGTCCGGCATCACGAGGCGTCTGAGAAATCAGAAATAAATTATTGGTTTAGACACATATTCTAGACAGGTTTTTAATTATTTGGACCCCATTTTGATTTATATCAGTCTTTGTATCGACTGCCTATTCAAAATTCGCAAAATATGCAGTATGTTTCCTCTGGCTTTCTTTGCCGGATCATTACAGGGTCACTGATGAGTTAGGAGGCCTTCATGCGGACTGAACAAATTATTTGTCTAAATCGCGGCGGAAGTAAGGGCGAGGATTGTGGCCACGTAAAATCGATTTAAGCCCCCCAGTGGAAATCTTCCACTGACCGTTCCAAGGCGGCTCTTCTGTGGCGATTTATTTATGTTGTTGTTTGTTACTTACTGTGTGTATCACTTGTGTCTTTTAATTTTGTATGGCCATATGGCCATTTTGTGGGAAAGTAACTGTCCTTATGGCCTTCCTTTGTTTAGGTTTCCATTATGGTCTGGTCGCTTAATATTTGTATTTCTTTCCCTTTGGTGTCTTTTATGGGTGGAGTAAGTTAATTGTATCAATTCCTGATCCTTGTTTTACTTCTACTTTTCAATAGGGGATAGGTGATAACCATCAAAATGGAAGTGAAGGCAATGATCAGCAATCGATACATTTAACCCAGAGCTCCCATCAGAGACATCAAAGGACACCTTTGTTTTCCAGATTGATCTTAACGATCAGGTAAATGCAAAACAAAATATACACACAGCCTTAACAACAAGCCAGTTAAAAGATGAGAAACGGACCTCCGTGGTATACATGTAAGCCCTGATTCTGAATCATTAGGTATCCTAGCCTCGCTCGGGACACATATGAGACCCCAATTTCTGCAATGGAAGGCTGAACTGAAAGTATAAACTATCAATCGCTTTTGATGAGTCACTCGTTGCAATGGCTGCTAGTCGGGGCTTGAAGAAATAGATGAGCTGCATGATGCTTTCACGCAGAGCTGAATCCGACCGCACACGAGTACTGGTAAACCGCTGAGAGGATCTAAGCCTGTCCAGGCAAACCGGTGCGAGTCGGACCAAACATGCATATTAACCTTATTGGTTTAATTGGGCGACAGGGCTTGAGATGTCATTTCATCTCAATGTCAGATAAAAGTCCCTCAAAATTGGAAGCAACGTCTCCAAAATGACTTATATAGTATTAACGTGGAACGTTAAACATCAACCCAAACAAAAACAAAGCAAAGTTATCATCCGTGATTGGGTAAACTACCATGCATGCAGTCTGTCGTGTAATATATATGTTGTACCCAATATGTTTATATCGAAGAATGTTTTTTTATGAAATTGAGTACTGAAATCATTGCAAGAATAATTTATATACGAAGTCACCATAAAATTACGGTTCCGATAGAACTTGTTGCAGAAGAGATATAAATCCAACATTGAGTTTTGAAACTAAATCGGAATGACGTCTATAAAATTTAGAAAAGGCTTCCCCGCCTATTTGGGAAATAGCTGCTGACTCGGTTTACTTGTTGTCCGTTTTGTTTACTGTCGTCACCCTAATGCTTCGACTGCTTTCCCTAGTGATTTTGTTGGGAGAATTTGGAATATAATTGTATCAGTTCCTAATCGTGTCTCTTTTTAATTTGCGTAGTTTATGATACCGATAGCCCCGATTAAGAAGTTTATTACGAGTGTTGAAGTGAGTTACATGACTAGACACTAAGGCAAATCGAATTGATTGCGAAATATAAACGCCATAGAAGGCCGCACGACAAACATCACCATCCAAGAAAGGAACATTTACAATTCCAAAATAAAAATAATCACTTTTATCATAAATTTTGCATGAAACAAACCGGTCTACAATAGATAATTTTAAATCATAAAGTGGGGTCTCGGTATCAGAAGAATTTGCTTTATTTAACTAAAGTTCTGCGGGGTAAATTTGAATGATCAAACCATCGAAATAGATAATTGTCAATATTTAATAAATCATCCAAATATCTAGAAGTCAAGCTAAAGTCTTCATTGATTTCAGATTGGTTTCAACGGAAAGCGACACCATGAAGTCTCTTTAATATTAAAACAAGAACAGACCAGTCACAAGGTGTGAGCAATTCGTACCCATCGAAATACCCACATTATTTTTTCTAAATAACGTAGTGCCAAATCTTATGTAAATATTGTCATATAGAAGGGTAAGAGCTTCACACACTTTCTGACATGACCATAAAATAAAATGTGTATGCTGTACAGAAGTAAAAAAGGCATATAGAGGGAATCTTCCCTATGAAATGTACATGTAATTAAATCGGTAAGGTTTTCCTATATAAGATTGTGAGGAAGTGTAGTGTAAACGGTGGAAAATTCATAAGTAGACAGTCTTGAAGCGTAAAGTTTCCTGAGAATTAGAGATAATTTAATTTTATGTTATGTTGGTTGGTGGCCCTGTTCGGACCCATCGGAGTCTAGCTGTTGGTTTTATTTTGCTCCAGCATTTCAGTGATTTCTTGCCGTCGAGTCCTAACTGTTGCTTCATCTCTGTGGTTGTTTGATTTTTGTGTTCTCGGAGATATGGCACTGATGCATTAGGAAGCCTTCATGCGGACTGATTAACTTATTTGATCAAGTTAGTTGTCTAAATTGAGACGGAAATGTTCCAAGGCGGAGTTTGTGTTTCTTCTTGGAACTGTGGGTTAATTGTATCGATTCCTGATCATTGTCTTCACTTCTATTTTGGAGCACGAAAACGTAGGATTTCGGTTTATTTAAAACTTTATTAGAATTTTGTATAGACCCAAACAGATTTCTGCCTGATCTTTCAAATACTTTGTCGCAATATTTAATCATATCTTTTTGATGACAGTGAAATATGAAGTTAATAATTCAGAAAATTCTGTGGTGGTACAAGGGCTTGAATTTGCAATACACCGTGCTTTGTAAAGTCTTTTATGAAACTTGGGTATCCAATAATATAACCTAGAGAAATTCAAAAGAGAAACAATCATGGACTGATACAAACAGATTCCAAATTCTCCTAACAATATCACAGATCCCAAATTCTTCCCACAATATCACTAGGGAAAGAAGCCGACACATGGAGCAACGACATTAAACAAAACGGACAACAGGTTAACCGAGTCAGCAGCCCTTTCACAAACAGGTGGTGACTCAGAATGCCTCACTTAAAAAGAACAATGGGGGAGGGGGAAAAGAATCAGAAACACAAAACATGACAGACATTAAACTGGAAGGACAAACGTAACTAAAAATGAACAACCAAACAGAGAGGATAACCAGAATCATCAACGTAACATCATATGAGCCCGGCCAAGCGAATTTGTGTCTTCGAGCATTCCGTCATGCAAATTTTAACTGCGCATGCCCAGCCATTCAGAGGGGCCAGGGATATGGCTTTCTGTCTGAAGGTTCCTCTTGATTCACTGCTTGTATGAGCGAGCAGCGATGGTTCTGGCGAGACTGCGCGGATGCGCAGGCTCGCCTGAACCTTCGCTGCTCGCATAGGCGATAAGTACCAAAATCGCTTGACGGGGCCCATATATGATTAGCGAAAGGATAAGAACCATCAACACAAAACATGAAGGAACCACAGCAAAAGCACCTTGGGATGGTCAGTAAAAATTACTGGTGGGTTTAAGTTATCTTTTCGTATCCCAACCGTCACCCACTCTTTCACGCAACCACTCTTTCACTCACCCACTCTTTCACTGTGGTTCAGCCAAAGAAATTTGGAAGCTTGTCTTGGCCTTCTGTAACACATACAGTAAACCTGGTGGCTGGGTATTTAAATTATTAAATACCAAGTTTAAGCTGACGTAAAGACATCTTAGATTTAGGAGGTAATAAGTTCGATTTCTTCACTACACTTATTAAAATCAATTTTAGAGGAAAAATCGATATTTTGGTCCTTTAAAAATTTTATTTCGTATCCTAGAATCAGGAATAATTTTAAATTATCAGTAATAATATGACCAGCAGTAGGTTTTGGTTTTCGTTTTATGGCCGTTTCAAGATTATTTCACTGAGAGACCTAATGATTAAGAGCACTGAGGCCAGTATACCAGCAGCAGCATAGCAATTCATTGAGTATTTTCAATCATTGGGTTTATGGGGGAATTCATTATTTTCCTTAGTTTTGCTCAAGAACATAGATTGCGTGTAGTCGTTAGAACTGCCTCGTTGAGCACTCACAATCTATAAATGAAGTAGAAATAAGAAAAATATATAAAACATTTTTGTACGAAAAATGTTCTTCTAGAGATAAGTTAGACGCCATTTGATCGCACGGGTGTGTTATCGTCATGTTATGCGCAGTTGTTGTTTACCTATGCAGTAAGTGACCTATACAGTGTTGACAGGGACGTAAAACCTCAAGTCAAACAAACAAAATCTATGGAATAACAAGCCTTGTTTCATGAGTTGGCTGAAATGTCAATTCTCATCGTTAAAAGCATTATCAACTTCAAATGACACAACAAAGATGCAAATGATTTCCAGTTTGCAACAGAATGAAAGAAAATAGTTCATTAGAGTAGTGTATAGCTTCAACATAGAATTTAAATTGACATTTAATGTTGGCTGTCAAGAGAAATCTACAAAAACAAAACGATTCAATCGATGTTTTAGACCATTTTATTTAAGGTCATATTATTTGGAATTGGGTATTATAAAGTGTACAGAAGTTTTACGGACACGTTTGATATCTTTGAACTCTGGAAATGGTTATTTTCTTGAGTCAGAGAGAGAGAGAGAGAGAGAGAGAGAGAGAGAGAGAGAGAGAGAGAGAGAGAGAGAGAGAGAGAGAGAGAGAGAGCATGATATATGCCTGCATTAGGTTATGTTCTGTTAGGAAAGCTAGGGACTAAGTTCCCATATCACAGATTCTGCTGTATGAATGTCATGTGACGTTTCTCATTCTGATTCATGGTATTGTTTCCATCACGAAAACAGGCCTACGAGTATATAATTTTGACCCCTTGAACCCCACTTTTATATGGTACAACTTGGGTATACAGGGGTAAATATGTTCTATAAAAGGGTTATCCTTTGGAAGCAAGGAATACACCACAACTCGAAAATATGGAGTGTACATGTGTACAAGTGTAAACCTTATTTTTCTTATTTCTGCTCAAAAATATAGATTGTGGGTACTCGTTAGAACCGCCTCGATGAGGCGGTTCTAACGAGTACCCACAGTTTATATTTTGTGCAGAAATAAGAAAAAATATGACAATGTTTCATCTAAATTTTTCATTTTTTACATGGTAAAGTTTTATAGGCGTGTTTTCATGATGGTTTAACGTTTCTGATTCTGATTCATGGTCTTGCTTCTTTGTATCTAGAGTTTGATATTTGTCCAAATGAAACCTCACCCAAATAGTTGTAAATGAAGTTTCACAGATTAGATTTTGTTTGTTTGTTTTATTTGAGGTTTAACGTCCCCGTCAACACTGTAAAGGTCATTTTGGTGACGTTGCTTCCAACTTTGTGGAACTTTATCCCGACACTGAGATGAAATGACATCTCCAGCCCTGTCGGCCAATGAAACCAATAGGGTTAATAAGCATGGACGGTCTGACTCGTGCGCACCGCTTTGCCTGGGCAGGCTTAGATCCTCTAAGTGGTTTACCAGTACTCGTGTGCGGGTCGGATTCAGCCCTGCGTGGAAGCATCATGCAGCCCATATATTTCTTCAAGCCCCGATGGGCGGGGGGCGTTCGCAGATTAGATAAAATGCAACTGATATTAAACCGAGCGCATAGTTAATCTTAAACCACTCTCTGAGCTAATTAAGCAGACGACAAATTGTTCGTATTTTCCCCTAGAAAACAGAATTTGACATTTCATCTCAATTGCCTCAATCCATAGGGACCCTTTAGTCTAGGAAAAATAAGAAAAAAAATCAAACTGTAGAGTGCTGAAAAAATACCAAGTATGCAGAGCCATTACGCAAACACGCCTATACAAATACATTGCCACCTTTATCGCCGAAAAAATGAACATTTTATGATGAAAAAAATGCAATAATTTACTTATTTCTGCTCGAAATATAGATTATGGGCACTCGTTCGAACCGCCCACAATCTATATTTTAGAGCAGAAATAAGAAAAATAAGGTATACCCCCGTAAACCCCAGTTTTACTATATAAAATTGGGTTTCAAGAGGGTAAATTTATATAGGCGTGTTTTGGTGATGGTTTATAAAACAATACTCGTTACATATGTATGAGCCGCATCTTTATAAATATGTTCTATAAAAGGGTTATCCTTTGGAAGCAAGGAATACACAACAGAACTGGAAAATATGGAGTGTACATGTTTTCTGGGCCAGACTAGCTAGTTTCGGCCAATTGGGCCTCATCAGTGACCCTCAAATATTTTCAACATTCCACAATGGAATCAATGATACCAAAGGACAAGAAAATATAAACTGCACTATGATGTAGGACAGGGAGACGTTTTACGGCCGCCATACATTCCAACACATCAGCTGTAGTGGCGTTAAATATGTTCTGTAAAAGGGTTTTCCTTTGGAAGCAAGGAATAAACCACAGCACTCGAAAATATGGAGTGTACATGTTTTCTGGGCCAGACTAGCTAGTTTCGGCCATTTAGGCCTCATCAGTGACCCTCAAATATCATTCAAAATTCCACAAGGGAATCAATGATACTAAAGGACAAGAAAATATAAACCACACTATGATGTACGGCAGCGATACGTTTTACGGCTCTTTTATGGCATTTATTGCATTTAGATCAGCTTGCGCATCATTGGTGTCTGATCACATCACATTAACAAGTCCGTGTAATGAGCATCCATCTTCTCCTCACTTTATATTGAGAAAAGAGCTGTCACTATAAGTGAGTCATGCCCCCGTGGGAGCCAATTTGAGGAAAAAAAGTGCGGACTAACCTACAAACCCACAAACAAACGGACAGTGCAAAAACTATATGCCCTCCTACAGGGCATAAAAATGTAACACAATTGTCAAAGAAATGTGGAAGTTGTTCGCATCACAAGGTTTAAGAACGCTTTTTTCAGAAAATAAAGGGTCGTAACTCCTTCGCAAATGATAGGATCAACGTGGAAATTGTGTTAGGCACTCCTTTACCTCAAAAGGAATGCATGTGCAAAGTTTCAGCTCAATCGGCGAAGAAATGTGGAAGAAGTTCGCGTCACAAGATTTTCAAACGCGTTTTTCAGAAAATCAAGGGCCGTAACCTCGTCGCAGGTGAAAGGATCAACTTGAAAATTGTGTCAGACACCCCTTCACCTCACAAAGAATGCATGTGCAAAGTTTCAGCTCAGTCGGTGAAAAAATGTGGAGGTAGTTTGCGTCACAAGATTTTTAGCGTATTTTTTAGAAAATCAAGGTCCATAACTCCAAAACGCTTGATCCGAGCAGAATGAATTTTGTGTTAGGCACATCTACATATTGCAAATCCATATGCAAACATTTAACAAAGTTGTAGAAGAAATGTGGAAGTAGTTGGCGTCACAAGGTTTAAGAACGCGATTTTCAGAACAAAAAGGACCGTAACTCCTTCGCAGATAATAGGATCTACGTGAAAATTGTGCTAGGCACCACTTAACCTCACAAGGAATACATGTGCAAAATTTCTGCTCAATCGGCGGAGAAATGTGGAAGTAGTTCGCGTCACAAGATTTTGAAACGCGTTTTTCAGAAAATCAAAGGCCGTATCTTCGTCGCAGATGATAGGATCAACTTGAAAGTTATGTTGGGCACCCCTTCACCTCACAAGGAATGCATGTGCAAAGTTTCAGCTCAATCGGTTGAGAAATGTGTAGGTAGTTTGCGTCACAAGATTTTTAGCGCATTTTAGAGAAAGTCAAGGGCCATAACTCACAAAACGCTTCATCCGAGCAGAAGGAATTTTGTGTTGGGCACATCTACATATTGCAAATCCATATGCAAAAATTTAACAAAACTGTCGAAGAAATGTGGAAGTAGTTCGCGTCGCAAGGTTTAAGAACGCGTTTTTTCAGAAAATCAAGGGCCGTAACTCCGTCACAGATGATAGGATCAACGTGAAAATTGTGTTAGGCACCCCTTCACCTCACAAGGAATGCCGTGCATAGTTACAGCTGAATCAGTGAAGAAATGTTGAAGTAGTTCGCATCACAATGTTTTTAGAAGATAAAGGGTCATAACTCCTTCGAAAATGATAGAACCAACGTGAAAATTGTGTAAGGCATCCCTTCACCTCACAAGGAATGCATGTCCAAAGTTTCAGCTCAATCGTTGGAGAAATGTGGAAGAAGTTCGCATCACAAAAAGTGCGGGCTTACAAACTAGCCCACAAGTGGACAGTGCAAAAACCATATAACCCTCCTACGGGGGGCATAAAAACTGGTGTATACAGGGTTATATATTATTTTTTGCTCAGTTCTGTTCCTAGATATAGGTTTTGGGTACCCGTTAGAATCGCCTCATTAACCCTTTATAAAACACTATTTAACGTAATTACAACTGATGTCCAGGGAGTGCGTGGCGGCCGTAAACTGTCTCCATGCCCTTCATCATAGTGCAATTTATATTTTATTTGGGATCATTGATTCCAATTACGACAACACGCCTATACAAATACATAGTAAACTTTATCACCAAAAAACGAAAATTTTAAGATGAAAAATTGTGATATTTTTTCTTATTTCTGCTTTAAAATATAGATTTTAGAGCAGAAATAAAAAAAAATGACGTTTAGCCCTGCAAACCCAAGTTTTACTATATAAAAGTGGGGTTCAAGGGGGTCATGTTGTCAAGATGATTGTTGAATTTTGAGGATATTTGAAGGTCACTGATTAGGCCTAATTGGCCGAAACTAGCCCAGAAAACATGTACATTCCATAATTATCAGTTCTGCGATGTATTCCTTGCTTCCAAAGAATTACCTTTTTATGGAACATATTTGTACTGTTGTTCTGAACACGGACTTGTTTACGTGGTAGTATTCCCAGCTCTGTCTGGACTTTTCAAACTGAATCATAATAACACATCCGTGCGACACACAGCATTCTTTCATACCTACTTTCCTGATGAAAATCCGTAATGTACGGAACCCGGGAAGGGACATGATTTTTTTTAATATGTTGTTCGAACAAGATATTAAGTTGTTAGAACAAGATATTATCTTGTGCGGACAAAATATTATGTTGTGCGCACAAAATATTATCTTGAGCGGACCATATAATTTATCTTATGCGAACAACATATTATTTTGTGCGCATAAGATAATATATTGTTCGTAGAACTTAATATCTTGTGCGCACACGATATTATTTTGTTCGCACAACATAGTATCTTGTTTGCACAAAGTAGATCTTGGGAAGTTGTGCGGACAGGATATTATCTTGTGCGGACAAGATATTATCTTATTCACACAATCCAATGTTGTGCGAACAAGATAATATCTTGTCCGCACAACATTTAAAAAAATATATCATGTCCCTTCCCGGGTCCGTGGTAATGCATGTATTTTTAGCTTTTATTTTTGCAAACAAAGGTTGTTCGTGCTTGTTAGAACCCCCTAAATTGCCTCGTTGATGCTGTTCTGAAAAGTACCAAAAGCCTGTGTCTTGGAGCAGAAATAAGACAAATAATTTCTTGCACACCAGATAAGGAAATCCATAGTTTTAGCTAGGGATAGAAATTCTGTTATAACCATGGTGTTCTTACCCAGAACCAAATATTCTCGCGTGTTTGATAAATGCACTTGTTGAATACGACCTCATATGAGCCTTCGTTAAGGTTGACGTCACAGCACGTTACGTGACGTCACTAAACGTTCCTGTAGTGTCATCATAATATGGCGGCCGTCGGTATCTGAAGTGGCTGCAGCATTAAACTGCCATTTTAAACTGGATTTATGATGACTTATTTCCCCTGAAGTTTGAATTTTTTAAATGTCTGGCTCATCGGAGTCTAACTGTTGGTTTTCTTTTGCTCCAGCATTTCAGTGGTTTCTTGCTGTCGAGTCCTCACCGTTGTCTCACCTCTGTGGTTCTTTGATTTTTGTGTTCACGGAGATGTTGCACTGATGAGTTAGGAGGCCTTCATGTGGACTGAACAAATTATTTGTCTAAATCGCGACGGAAGTAAGGGCGAGGATTGTGGCCACGTAAAATCGATTTAAGCCCCCCAGTGGAAATCTTCCACTGACCGTTCCAAGGCGGCTCTTCTGTGGCGATTTATTTATGTTGTTGTTTGTTACTTACTGTGTGTATCACTTGTGTCTTTTAATTTTGGATGGCCATATGGCCATTTTGTGGGAAAGTAACTGTCCTTATGGCCTTCCTTTGTTTAGGTTTCCATTATGGTCTGGTCGCTTAATGTTTGTATTTCTTTCCCTTTGGTGTCTTTTATGGGTGGAGTAAGTTAATTGTATCAATTCCTGATCTTTGTTTTACTTCTACTTTAAAAATCCGCGCTAAGAAATGGAAGGTATGCCAGAAAAAGAATCCTCTATGAGTGTGAGTGGTGGATAGAAAATCCGTTCCGAGGAATCACTTTCCGGCATCACTCGGCAAGCCTCGTGATGCCGGACAGTGACCCTCGGGGCGGATTGTTTCATCCACCCCTCACACCCATATAATATTCTTATAGTATACCCCAATAAACCCCAGTTTTCTCTATATAGAGTGAGGTTTCACGGACTTGTCCTGGAAGAAAAAGCAAAAAAAAAAAAACATCGTAATTTCTTATAGTCTAGCTATTAAAGATACAGACACCATAAATTTAATATTTTCACAGGATGCTCATTATGTGAAATGGAAGCGCTATATCCTTGGTGATTTATGATGACTTATTTCCCCTGAAGTTTGAATTTTTTAAATGTCTGGCGCCCGTCGGAACCATTTAACATCGCTACGTATAGAATTTTCGATTGTTAATGCTCCGCATGTTTGCCTTAATTAAGAATAATATCATGTGGTTGGGATAATTTGAAGATGTAAATTAATTACTTGTCAATTATCTGTCTATTAATGCCACTTTATGCCTTTAAGCATCGTTCTAATTCCGTGTGAGTTTGAAAGTACATAAATTCCATTGGGCAAAATTAAATGGTTGAGTTAGAATTAACCTTCTTGTAGCAACTATCTTTTTTAAGGCCCTGTTTTTTTTTTTTTTTTTTTTTTTTTTTTAGTTTTTTTGCTAATCGCATGATTTTCCTTTCTGACTTCTTCAATATTCCTTGATATATAAAAAGATTGGGAACAACTTGATTAGCTACTATTCTGATAATAAATGTCTGATCATTTTTGGTATTTTTATTATATCAAACATTTATAACCTTGTTAGTAATGACACGTCTATTCGGTAGAGTCTCCAAGCTTAGGAATATCAAAATTGAGCCAGAGAGTCTAGACTAGCTTAACTTTTATACACTGTTCATTTTAATGCAAAAGTTGGTTTTAATTCAACATTTTTTATTTTAAGGCCAAGTGGCTAGGCTAGAGAAAACATACGACAGACGGTTGATAACTTTGCTTCTCTCTTCAATTGCACGACGGCCATTTTTGCCATTTTGTGGGAAAGTAACTGTCCTATTGGCCTTCCGCTTGTGCCGTTTTATTTAGTGTAGTTACATGTATTTCATGTTTGTGTCTCACTTTGATGACTTAGATGGGAGCATCGATTCCTGATCATTGCTTTCACTTCTCATCACGAAAACATGCCTTTATAATTTTGACCCCCTTGAACCCCGCTTTTATATAGTAAAACTGGGGTTTCCAGGGGTATACCTTATTATTTATTTATTACTGCTCTAAAATATAGATTGTGGGTACTCGATTCTGGCCATTTTACTGCTGTTGTTGTTGTCATTACGATAATAGTTCCATGCAACATAGTGCATTACTTCATATCTACAAAATGGTTACATTTTTGACGAAAATGTGTTTGTTTTTCACTTTCACCCCTACTTGTAACAAAGGTTGTCGGTGCTCGTCCAGGACTCTGGATGAGCTGCACGTGGACATGTTGTGAAGACTTCGTGTACATGTACGTCTTAGTTGGTCATGGTCGCGCAGTCACATTACAATTGGGAATCAAAGTGGCTGCGTAGGTAGATTTGAAAACAAAATTCTCGTTCGTCGATTCGATGGAACTACTTGCAATTTTTGACTTCCAGTCGACTAACTATTTGACAGCTAATTCCTCAAGTGTCGTTTACTTTCGAGCTTTGACAATGATAAATATGTAAGGTATAAATGTGGTTTTATTCCCGAAAATGTCAAAAACCGGAATTATACATTTAGTGTACGCATAGATTCATCTGTCGACATGAAAATTTGTGCCAAAATCGGTGGGGGACCATTTTGTGCCATTTTTTCTGACCACTTCCGGTCTGAGAGTGTGCAGAAGATGGTTTTCGTCTTTCTAACATGGCTTTTTCAGTTAAATTTGTGAAGAACAACTTGTGAAATTTCTCTCTGATTCTGAAACGAATTTTCTTCAACATGTTGAATTCATGTCTCGTGATATCATACTATATCTCCTTAAAAGTACGAACCATACAAATCATGTTTGTTTACAATTTACATCAACAATATGTCACTACACTGAATGTACCTTTACTCACTGCATGTGTAAACTTTTGGTTTGTTGTGACGAAATCGTAATCTGATAATGACGTCATGAAAAACAGCTGACTTTCTATTTTTTTTTCTTTTGCAAGCTAAGAACTGAAATTCTCTCTCTCTCTCTCTCTCTCTCTCTCTCTCTCTCTCTGACCGATTGATAAAATCAAAGTCTGCGTACTAATGTTTTTTTTTGTTGTTGTTGTTTTTTTTTTTCGGCTCAGTGGCTGAGAACTGGCAGTCTCCCCCCACCTCTCTCATGTGTACAGCATATGGTGTAGGTACATCTAAGTTATCGAGACACGCATGCGCGAACTGCTTAATTCGAAGCAAGCATAGCTCTCAGTCGACAGCAGATTTTCCAAATAAAACACGCTCGCGACATGTACGCAAACAATCATGCTTTCGATTATCATGAACCATCTTTTTTCTACATATTGCGTCTCGGACCAGAATACTGAGGGCCCAAAGTCCCCGGAAGTTCGAAAGGTTTTCTTCCTTACTTTTTTGTGACAAAAATATAGTCCCAAACGGCTGAAGCAGAATGCGAATAGAATCATAGCAACGGCCCTTGGTGACGCCCTACTGTTATATAAAACAAAAATTTAAGACTTCTCATGCGTCAACTTATTCTACGTTTTAAAGATTATCAATTTTCTAATTCGAGTATTGCATTACACAAACACATCATAAACAACAGACGCTACGAAAATGTAGATGAACGATTAAATAACATGTCTAGAACATGCCATTTGTTTCAGACACGCTTACGTCATCCTGCCAAATGTGGTATATTTCATGCCATAAACATCATAACTTGAGCCGCAATGCGAGAAAACATGGGTTCGGTGGTTTTGGGTTGCATGTTTTACCAGATTAGACACAACTTGCCATGCGCAATTACACAAACTAGCATCACGTGAACAAGTCCGTGAAATGAAGACCCCCACCATACCCCATTTTATATAGAGAAAACTGGGGTTTACGGGGGTATACATTATTTTTCTTATTTTTGCTCCAAGACATAGGTTGTGGGTACTCGTTAGAACCGCCTCATCAAGGCGGTTCTAACGAGCACACACAGCCTATGTTTGCAGTATTTATTAGAAAATATCACTGATTTTCATCAGAAAAATGGCCATTTTGGAGATGTAAAAAAAATTAACTATGTCACACGGATGCGTTTTCGTAATGGCTAGATTAACTAGTCTTAAAACTAGAAGTTTTTTTACTATCCGAGCTACGAACGCAACAGGGCTCATCAAACAGTGCCCTTGTTGTTGGCAAATGTCGCAAAAAGTGGGGGCTCTCTTCAAAAGTCATGTGTATCAGACATATGAACTCAGTGTCTTGGACATTTTGACCAGCCCCTCCTTTTGAAATGCACTCAGACCTGACAAGAAAACGTATGACATTTAATTAGTTGTATAACAAGCACAATTATAAAGCGCACGCACGCACGCACATGTCCACAAGCACACACGCACGCTCGCTTGCACACCCACCGGCTACGAGTTGAATAATTCTAACTAAGATCACGAAAACACATCTATTTAACTTTTACTCCCTTAAACCCCACTTCTTTATTGTAAAACTGGAGTTTAGAGGGATATAATGTTTCTCCTATTCATGCTCAAAAGCATAGATTGAGGGTACTCATTAGAACCACCTTGTCGAGGCGGTTCTAACGATTGTTACAAGCCATGTTTTGAGAAGAAATAAGAAATTCAATATATTTTTACCCGAAAAGTTTCATTTTTTGGCGGTAAGATGTTCAATATATACTGACGTCAAAATGAAACGCTTCAGTGACATATCATTGGCATAGTTTCATAATCTAGCATATAAATTCCAAATAAGCCATTCAAGTAATTTAGAGTAATATAGTGCCGACTTGGCAATACACAAAACGTTCAGTTATCTGCAGTCAGGACCTGGCAAGCTACCGTCAATCACAGTTGCCCTTCTTGGAATGCCAGTAACGGGTGTGACTTCTTTACCTAGCTGAAGCTCATACCATACAGATACGCCAAACAGTGAGAAACCCTTTGCTAATGGAAGAATTTTATATAAAAATAAAACATTTTAGAAATACTGAATTTCAAACGAGTATCCATGAAATAAGGAAATCATTAATACGAAAGGCTTTTAAAGATATGAGCATAGGTACATTTTTTAGTTCCCAGTACAAGCAAGATGTGCCAGACAGAGGCATCGTTGCCTTCTAAACTATAAGTAAACAACAACTTATGCTAGACAGACACAGCTTATGTCTTTATAAATATCGTTTAACATTGAAATGCTACGTTTGCTCTCGCTAATGAAGAATTAAGAATTATAAAGTTTTCTGAGAAGAAAGAAATTAATTACCTGTCGTTCAGACGGAGAAAGCATTTGCCATTTTTTGAATTCGCCTAGTTCAGTCTGACTTTTAAAATGAACAAATTCAATCAGAAGAAGTACAGACGCCCATTACGAAAACATGCTTATATAAAAAATGTATACTTTACTGATGAAAAAACGGATATTTTCAGATGAAAAATTGTGAATATTTTCTCATTTCTGCTCAAAAAGTAGATTGTGGCTACTCGTTAGAACCGCCTCAAAGAGGCGGTTCTAACAAGTAGCCAAAATCTACTCAAAGAGGCGGTTCTAACGAGTACCCAAAATCTATATTTGGCGCAGAAATAAGAAAGATAAGGTATACCCCTGTAAACCCCAGTTTAACTGTTGGTTTTCTTTTGCTCCAGCAATTCTGATGTTGAATGCTGTCGAGTCCTCAACCTTGTTTCATCTCTGTAGTTTTTTTATTTGTATGTTCTCGGAGATGTTACACTGATGAGCTATGAAGCCTTCATGTGGACTAAACAAAATTAGTGTATACCGCGACAGAGGTAAGGCCGAGGATTATGGCCATGTAAAATCGATTTAAGCCCCTCGGTGGAATTCTTTCCACTGACCGTTCCAAGGCGGTTCTTCTGTGGCGGTTGATTTATGTTGTTGATTGTTACTAACTGTGTGTATCACTTGTGTCTTTTTATTTTGGATGGCCATTTGGCCATTTTGTGGAAAATAACTGTCCTTATGGCCTTCCTTTGTTTAGGTTTCCATTATGGTCTGGTCGCTTCATGTTTGTGTTTCTTTCCCTTTGGTGCCTTTGATAGGTGGAGTAAGTTAATTGTATCGATTCCTGATCTTAGTTTTACTTCTACTTTGCTATATAAAAGTTGGGTTCAAGGGGATCAGAATTATAAAGGCGTGTTTTTGTGATGAGTGTATTTCCATAGAATGCTGATGTCGATTGTGACCATGTAGATGTGATAAAAGCAGATTCATGTCTCTTGTCATCTAATAGCAGACTCCTCCGTTAAACTGAGAAAGTCTTCGACGATAGTGGCCGTTATGTCTATTTGAATTACCAAAATAATATTTTGAACTCCAGTGAAAACTAAGGCTGAGGTTGGAATCACATAAGGTGACAAGGGCATCAATTATTTAAGGCCGGCAATGAGAAAACAGCATCATAGATACTTAACAAAACATCTACAAATTGCTGGCTTTTTATGGCATCTACAAATTGCTGGCTTTTTATGGGCCGTCTTAGGCTATGTATATACATGATTGTAAAAGTCTTTTATTCTTTAAGACTAGTTCTGAACAGCCCAGAAGGTGCCATCTACTTGCTGGACACTGGATGTAGAAAACTCTGAGAGACAAGCATAAATAATTTATGAATGTACATGTACATGTATGTATGTTTTCAAAAGAAGAACTAGTCTTAATTTTAGTTGGCCTTAAAGCGAAATTTTGTTTATGTATCTGATGTCTCTACATTGCGCATGGGCAATTTTGCCAGAGGCTACAGTTCCATTTTCCTCTGTATGCCTTTAGCTGATTAGTAGTTGCCCTAATTTGTTAATAGCACACCGCCTTGTCAATTAGCTTCATTTAAATACTGTTATCGGAAGCTATCAAAGAACACTGACCTTTAATTGTGTGCTTTATGA